>JARHVA010007412.1:40000-195000 GCA_037957365.1 Torreya grandis
ATGTTTGTTAGGGCACTGTAGGTAAGCCTTGAGATTATTCAACTATGGGATTAATTTTAGGAGTCCTAGGATTCCTTGTATATAAAATGGTGGCTTTGGATATGTTAAGGAGCCTTGATATCCTAGAGTAACTACTTTATATGTTTCTATCCCTGCATATGTAGAATCTTATGCTTGGGGAATAACTATAGGAATTTGTTCTATGCTAACAACTAGTTATTCCTGTGCTTTCTTTCCCTCATCAAAGTTAAAATTAATGGGGTATTTTGTTTATATTATTAGGGTTAGGTTCAATTACCCTAGGTTCCTTCATCATAGATTTTAACTTCAGAGGGAGTCCTTATGATGAGGAGCCTTCCTGATCCCTTGATTATTCTATGAAATGGCCCTTTTGAAAGTCTGAATGTGTCCACCCTTAAAATAATAATTTTTTATTGTCTAATTTCCCCACAGAGTTTGTAGACTCTGGTTGGATAATTCTTAAGTGATCCTCTTTCAATCCAACAATCCTTTCCCTCTCCAAAACTTCCTCATCACTTTTTTCATTCAAGACTAAAAAATCATAAGGATAATGCACATGGATATAAGGGATATTAAAGCCCTGAATATGGTTTTGGATGGATCCATGGGGATCCCAATCCCTATGTCAATGTGTGGGGTAGTGATAGCTTTTCTTATTATTTGCAACTTCTCACAAGTGTTTTCTCATTGTGTATACCACTCGACCAATAACTATGTGGTGGCCAAAGAATGAAATTTTCTTCATCTTAGATATATCTGAGTTGTTGCTAGAATCTGGATAATGCGAATGCAATGGAGACGTGATCACACGAGATGAAGTAAGTGCACACCACATAGATGCTAAAGCAATTTGAAATTATACAAGAAGATAAATTTCACAAGACAAATAGGATAAAATCCAATATCTGATTAACATGAGATGGCCAAAATGAAGAATACATATAAGGGAGCACGTAAGTAAATCCTCCACAAAAGGTGGTCAAGGCACCCCAAGAATAGATTGTAACTCCTCCATGAAATTTGGTGACAAGGTGCTAAGAATAGAGAAGTAACTCCCATCAAGGGAGTTACTTATGACATTCTTATGAAACCTATGATGCATCTATGACACACATCTCCATGTAAGCTAGCCTATCCCACAAATGTAGGAAAACTCTATATAAGCACAAATATAATTTCCCTAATTAATAAATAGGGAAAAATAAAAACCTACACTAATACCCCCCCATAAGTGCAGCTTAGGTGGGCAGTGTGGAAATATAAAATGGGTCTCGGCAACTAGGCCTGATGAGGTACCCATGTACAAATGCAATCTCTCATAAGATAGAGAAAGGGAGAAAACTCCCAGGAAAAAACTCACCCCTAAAAGAGATACATAAAAGAAATGAAGAGGCTAGAAGGCCCCCTAAAGATAATGCTACTACAGATGTAGACTGCATCCCAAGAAGAGCTCGTAAATGAATGAACTTGCTCTCAGTGAAAGGTTTGGTGAAGATGTCTATAACCTGCTCTGAAGATTGGAAAAATATCAAGTCAATGACCTGACTATGAATAAGCTCCCAAATGAAATGCATGTGAATCTCTATGTGCTTGGTCTACTAGTGCTAAACTAGATTCTTGCAAATCTGAATGGTACTCTAGTTGTCACAATAAATGATGGTGGGCTGCTTGGTAGGAATGCCAAACTCAGAAAGTATCCCTTAAAGCTAAATAGCCTCAATAGCTACATTAATAGCTCCCCTATACCCTGCCTCTATGGATGATATAACAATAGCATTCTACTTCTTGCTAGACCAATTGATAGGACCAAAACCTAGAGAAAAATTGTAACCAAAAGTGGACTTGCGAGTCTGTGAATCACTAGCCTCGTCTGAATCTGTATATCTAACCAAGTCAACCTTTATGCCAAATCTATAATGAATCCTGTATCTATGTGAACCCTGTATGTAATGTAAGATCCTCTTAGCTGCTTTCCAATGTAGCTCATGAGGTTCTTACATGAATCTAGAGACAAGTCTCATTGTATATGATATGTCAGGCCTAGTGTGAGTCAAGTAGATGAGACTACCAACAAGTTATCGATACTGAGTGGCATTAACTAATGGTGAAGAATAATTAGCCTCAAGCTTGACTCTTGATATAAATGGAGTCAGAGATAGCTTGTAATCAGCCATGTGAAACTGAGCCAATAAGTCAAGAGCATACTTAGGTTGTGCAAGAGAAATCCCTAAATTTGACTGTGAGATCTTGATGCCAAGGAATTAGTACAACAAACCCAAGTCTGTCATGTCAAATCTATCTTGGAGAGATGCCTTCATCACTGAAATAGCTGATGAAGAACTCTCGGTGATCAAAAGGTCATCAACATATAGAACCAAAATTAGGAGCGAATCATCCTGCCATAAGAAGTAGACATTGGGATCAGAATGGCACCTAGTGAAACACACTATGAGAAGGAAGGAATCCATCTTAACATACCAAGCCTGAGGGGCCTATTTGAGGCCATAGATAGATTTCCTAAGTCTACATACTAAGGAATAATCTTGAACAAATCTTGGTGACTACTCCATATAGATCTCCTCCTTTAGGTCTTTGTGAAGAAAGGCACTCTTCACATCCATCTAGTGCACATCCCAACCATGTGCTGTGGCAATAGCCAAGGTGAGTTAGATAGAAGTCATCTTTGCAATAGGTGCAAAGGTCTCTGAGTAGTCAATGCATGCCACTTGTGAGAAACCCTTAGCAACCAATTATGCCTTATACTTATCGACTGAGCCATCTACTGTAAACTTGGTTTGATATATCGACCTACATCAAACCATTTTTCCTCCCTTAAGAAGTGAAGTCAAATCCTAAGTGTGATATTTTATTAAGGAAGAATATTTTTCCTCCATAGCACTATCCCACTCAGGTACCCCTGATGCCTCTCAAAAAGTCTATGGATTTGAGACTAAAGCAAAGAAGGCATGTGGATCTCTCTAAAACTCCCCCTAGTGCGTTTATCATCTACGAGATCTCCTACCCAAGTGCCAACACTCTCAAGTGTCTGTTGGCCCAAAGTGGCCCAAAAGTGGGCAAGTTAGGTGCTAACTCCTCATCCTCTGATTGACTATAGGTGGATGACTTTGCATCACTATCTTCATTGTTTGAACTCAAAGAAAAAGAAGATGTCTCTGGCTTAAGAACCTACTGTGGCTGATCTGAATCTGATGAGGAATCATCATGAAGAAGTAGATCCGATGAGGGAGAAGAAGTGCCAAGTGTTGAGTCTCTAGGACTCTCTTGAAGGTGGACACTTCTCTCAATGAACAACTCATGAGTGGTCAGATCTAAAAGATGATACCCCTTAATATCATCTAGATATCCTATAAAGATGTAAGGCTTGGATTGATGTTCCATAGCTTTGAATTTCTTCTTCAGAATGCGGGCCATGGCTAGGGATCTAAAAACCCTAAGGTGCTCAACATCAGGTTTCCTTTTATGCCAAGCTTCAAAGGGTGTTATCCCTTTTAAAGCTTTGTGAGGAACGCTGTTTTGAATGTAGCAAGCACAATTGATGGCTTCGACCCAGTACTATGGTGCTAAGGATTTGGAGTGAATCATACAGCTACCCATCTCTTTCAAGAACCTATTTTTGTGTTCTACAACCCCATTCTGTGAAGGACTGTAAGTGACTGTGCACTACAAATCAATCTCTTCTGTGGTACAAAACTACTCAAACCTATTATTGACATACTCCTCTCCATTATCAGTTTGAAGAACCTTGATGGATTTCTCACTTTGTTTCTCAACAAGATCCTTTAAGTCTAGAAAATTTTCAAATACTTCAAAATTTTGTTTGAGAAAATATATCCAAGTGTACTTAGAGAAATCAGATGTACTTGGCACTTATGAAAGATTGTTTGAGAAAGGGTCCCAATACATCACTGTGGACTAACTCTAAAGGTTGTGAAGCCCTCCAAGCTTTGCCTTTGTAAAAATTTTCTTCAGGATGCTTCCCAAGGGAGCACCCCTTGCAAAGTCTTTTTGAGAATTGGACATGAGGGAAGCCAATGACCATGTCATGTTTGCAAAGTTGCTTAAGGTAGCAGTAGTTAAGGTGGCCAAACCACTCATGCCATAATTTTCTAACTCCATCTAAATGAGTCAGCAATGTTATTGGAGAAGAATTTGGTGCAAAATGTGAGAAGGTGTATAACCTTGCTTGGTGATTTACCCTACCCACTGCCACTGTAGTATCACTATGTAATTCCCTGATAACCACTAAATTTGGTGAAAACTCAACTCTCATGCCCCAACCAATGTGAGTGATTTGGTACACTAATAAGAGATTTGTTGAAAAAGAAAGAACACTTAGAACATTATTGAATGTTCCTCCTTCCATTTCAACTGACCCTCTCCCTGCAATGGAAATTGATGTGTCATCACCCAAACTAATTAAAGTCATGCTACAAGGCTCTAAAGATAAAAACTCAATTAGTGAAGAGCCCATGGGGTGAGAAGCACCAAAATCAATGACCTATGATGTTGTAGAAGCTATAGTTGCTATAAGGCCTTGCCCTTTTCTTTCTCCTTACCCTTGCCTTTTGCCTTGGTAGAATCTTGGGTAGATGAATTCTGCTTGATGGACTCTGGAACACCTATGTTGTTCTTCTCTAGAAGATGAGTTAGGTGATCTATTTGTTTCTTCATGCATTTGTGTTCATCATGCCCTATATTTTTACAATATGCACACTTAACCTTCTCCTTCTTAGGTTTAGCATTGGAAGAGGAAGACTAAGTGTTGTTTTTGACAAGATTGTTGTTTTCTTTCTTCTTCTCCTGGTCCTTGTTCTTTTTCTTCTTCTCCTTTGTTGAAGTCTTATCCTTACCATTTCTAGCTATCAAATCTTGGGGTTGAGTAGACTTCATTGTGCCCATTTGAATTAGCTTGTCTTGCTCCCTAGTCAAGTCAGCAATGAGTGAATCTAAAGAAGGCATTTTCCATGTAGTGCCAAGGGCACTTTTTGTGGCATGGAAAGTGGAGAAAAAGACTGAATAGCTTGGACCTAACTTTGTGAGAATAGAAAGGATGAGTTGATCATCTTTCTTCTCTATCTTGCATTCTTTCAATTGTAATTTAAGGGCCTTAAACTTAGTGAAGAAGTCCTGTAGGGTGTTAAAGTTGCTAGGGCTTAGACTTATGAGTTCGTTTTCGAGCTCATGACCTCTCATCTCATCAAGCTTCCCAAATAAGTTTTCTAGGGTGTCCCATATTTATTTGGGAGTCTTAGAGTTTTATAAATAGACAAAAAGTTATAGAGACATGTACAAGCTCAGTAATCCATAGGCTTCATCACTACGATTGTGCCACTTGACCTTTTCAACATCAATGCTAGGTTTTACTTCAGTACCTATGGTGATCCTATACAACCCTTTGATTCTAAGAATGATTGACATTTTAACCTTATATTCATGATATTTGAAGGGTGTTAGGGGTTTAATTTGAAAATAATCTATTTTTAGCTAAATTTAGGTGAAGTGTTGATTGCAAGTTGTGAAATTATGCAGAAAATAGAATGAAAGCAAAAATTTGCAAGTTGTGAAAAGCAATCACACCCCCATAAAATGTTGAGCCCCCCCAAAACATGAAATTTAATGCTCAAAAGACATTGGGCTCAACCAAGAATGTGTCTTAGAGTAATCAGTGCAAGACTTTAAGCAAACAGGACGTCAGACTCAGCTGAAAATGTGTCTCGAGAGACCCAAATTTTGGGCACTTTATAAACTAGTGAATTTTTTGACAAATAACAAGCCTAAACTATGGAGAATTAAATTAAAAACACTTTTGAAAAAAATGGCACCCAAATCTGAGCTACCGTTTACAAGATATTAAAGGTTTAATTTCCCGTAAACTAATGTTTTTGCAAAAAATAACACTAAAACATTAAAAAAATGCCTGTTTTGAGAGAGAAAGTGGCCTTCCAAATACTCGTTGGATTTGGGACAGAGTGAGGAATCCAAAGAAAAGGGTCTTTGTGAAATCAAGTTTAAATTATTGTCTCGGTATGCATGAAAGCAAGTTTACCTTCCTCTTTTAGTAAAAAATACAACTAGTAAGGCAAAAAAATGAATTTCTAGCTAATTTTTTTGTTTACTTTTTTTTATAAGAGGAAAGAAAGGTGGATAGCTGTTGTTTTTATGTCTTAGGCCTTGATAGGCACTACCAAGAAGATGAGATCAAGGCTTCACCAATGAACATGCACCCTTCCAACACTTCTAACACAATGCAGATTTTAGCACTTCCAACACAGACTATACATTTCCAGCGCAGACTTAACACTTCCAGCGCAGACTTAACACTTCTAGCATAGACTTTATCATAGAAGAGATAAATCAAATGCAGAAAAAAAATTAAGGTATAGGATGCCAAGTGACTAAGGGTCCACATGGGACGCCAAACTAGAAAATAAAGTGCCATTTAAAAAAAAAAAGATAGTCCTAGCAGTTTTCCACTACCTTACCATGCACCTCTTACATGTTGGATGCCGTATAGCTACATTTTGCCTTGCTGTAGAGAAGACCTTTGCTGCGACCAAAAGCCCAGGCCGTGACGGTCTATTTGGCATGGCTGATGTCTTGTTTGGCATGTATCTCACCCTACTAGGTGTGAATAGATCTCTCTTTTCCTGCAGAACGACAAAAAAAAAAAGAATTCTACTGCCTTTGTTAAAGCCACAACAAATCTATACAAGATGTCTTGGCAAATTTTAACTCAGAAGTAATTTTTTTTAACAAGTTTCCGTATGGATTTGCATGAGTTTTCAAGGAACTCTACCAAATTTCTCAAATGCAACAGAGTTAAATAAAAAAAACTACTAAGAAGGTGAAGTAAGAATTTTAGAATAAACTAATAGCATAACCAAACACACGATTACCAGAGTGGCTCTGATACCATATTTGAGTTGTTGCCAAAATCTGAATAATGTGAATGCAATGGAGACATGATCACACGAGATGAAGCAAGTGCACACCACATAAATGCCAAAGTAATTTGAAATTATACAAGAAGATAAATTGCACAAGACAAATAGGAGAAAATCCAATATCTGATTAACATGAGATGGCCAAAATGAAGAATACATATAGGAGAGCACGTAAGTAACTCCTCCACAAAAGGTGGTCAAGCCACCCTAAGAATAGACTGTAACTCCTCCATGAAAGGTGGTGACAAGGTGTTAAGAATAGAGAAGTAACTCCCATCAAGGGATTTACTTATGACATTATTATGACACCTATAACACATCTATGACACACATCTCCACATAAGCTAGCCTATACCACAAATGTAGGAAAACTCCATGTAAGCACAAATATAATTTCCCTAATTAATAAATAGGGAAAAATAAAAACCTACACTAATAAGATAGATATTCCTCTACACTTCACCATAATTGAAAAAAAAATTATTTATCAACTAAATTGTCAAGAACATACTTTAGAAGGCATAGGGGATGAACCCTATTACCCTAGATCATGATAAAAATGAAATATGGATATAGGAAATTGTCCCCTCTTGTAGAAAGTGTTTTCACATTGTTGGCCCCAATCTTGGGCATTGGTGAGCCATATATAGCCATTTGAAACTTAAGGATAGATATCCTCAGTAATACTCACCATATTCTTCATGTAAGCATAAATGAACATGAATCAAAAATGGTTGCATATCCTATTTTTGATACAGTTGGTGTCTAGGGTCCATAGCTCATCGAAAGCTTTGTAAACTGTCCCCATAACAACATATAATAAATATGACATGATGTAAAAATGGCTTGTAGTAGTGGGCCACTTATCTTTGGAAATGACTTTCTCTCTCAAATGAAAATTGATTATCTCTCCCAATGTGAATTTGGCATCATTGGTTAGCATCATGTGTTGTAACATCACCCAATTTAAATGGAGAAAATGAATGTTGGGCATGCCATAAAGTCTTTTCAATAGTGCCATACCTATCTACACTCCTATCCTAAACATTTTTATGGGAGTAGGACCCTTTGGATTCTTCCATTTAAATGTGAAGGTCTTGTTTGGGAACAACCATGAAAAAAACACCTTCTCCATCATATTATCTTGATACCACTAGACTAACCTATATTTGTCTAAGTAATCATCCAATGTTGGCAATGATAAATACATTTAGAATTCAGATCCTATGATACACACCACAAATTTAGGATTTCCAATATGGTGTAATAAAGCATCTTTTTTGACCTTGCCTATGAAGAACAAGTCATGAAGGATTTTGATGCATGGCATCAACTCAAGATTGGCTTCAAAAAATATAAACCTTACCTTTTTAGGGCTAAAAAATCCTTGATAAATAGTCATTTAATGGGAGAGATGTTTTTTTCTAATGAAAATATATCCATAGAGTCAACCAAGTCCCATAACTCTAAATAATTTGGTACCTATTATCGAATATGGTGATGTCAAAGACTATATCCATAAACTCTATTAAATCTTTAATTGAGTAAGGTGATGGTGGAGTTGCTCCATTAAATGGCCTAGATAAATATTCCATTTCACTTTATGTGTAATTTTATTTCTTATAGTCTCTTTTACATGCTATGTGTGTTCTGTGAACAAATTTTTATCCCGCTAGTCGTTGGTTTTCCATGTAGTATTCTCATAGGTAGTAGCTAGAGATTATGGTCATCTATGATAGTAGTAGAATTTGAGTGTAAGGATGTTTGTGATCAATAAAGGATTCAATGGATTCATGTCACATATATATCTTTATTATTGATTACTAGTTCATGTAATATAAATGCCTAATGTCCAACTATTTTTTATTTTTTGCATAGTTCACAATTAGTTAGTTCTAGTTGGTGGGTGAATTTAGTATACTATTAGGAAGTCTTTTGGCTTTATTCAGCTAAGTATAACAATTATTTTGGTATAACAATTATTTTGGTATTTAGGAGTCGGGTATTCAAATTTTGTGTTGGGGATCAATCTCTATAAAAGACCCACAACAAAAAGCTCGAAGACCTAATTTACACCAAACAAATTCTCTAAAATAAAAAGTTTGAAGCATATATATAAAACACTTAGGGTCTATCAAAAAAAAAGTCTATGATAAAAATTCCAAATACCAAAAGGTTTGCTATAAAAAATGTCTAAAGACCTTTATCAAAAGAAAAGTTTTGAAGACCTAAAAAATTTCTGAATAATTAAGGTGCATAAAAAAACAAGTGCCAAAGAAGTTTTCATATAAATACCCAAAAGATAAACCTATTAGAAAAAAATTCTAAACAAAATTCCCAAATAAAAATCCCACTGCATAAGTCTCCAAATGATTTTCTCTGAATAAACAAAGTGCTAAGAACCTGAATAGTTCAAAAACTTATTAAAAAGGCATTAATAGAGTTAGCTCAAAATACACAATTACATGGTATATTGTCAAGTTCTTCTAAGTATGAAATATAATAATCAATTTACTCAATAAATGATACAAACATATAAAATAAAGGCTCAACAAAAAGGCTAGAATCTAAATAAATGATCTCTTCAAGAAGAAAAAGGGGGTGTTGGGTACAAAATGATTCTATATGTTACCAATAAAAATAAATTATATATGTACATTCACATAAATTAAATAAAAATACTTGATTGAGAAAAAGTCTAAAGACCTTTATCATAAGAAATTTTTTGAAGACCTAATTTTTTTTTGAATAAATAAGGTGCATAAAAAATAAGTGCCAAAGAAGTTTTCATATAAATACCCAAAATAAAAAACCCAAAATCTAAACCTATTGGAAAAAATTTATAAACAAAATTCCCAAATAAAAATCCCACTGCATAAGTCTCCAAATGGTTTTCTCTGAATAAACAAAGTGTTGAGAGCCTGCATAGTGCAAAAACTTATTGAAAAGGCATTAATAGAGTTAGCTCAAAATACAAAATTACATGTTATATTTTCAAATTCTTCTAAGTATGAAATATAATAATCAATTTACTCAATAAATGATACAAACATATAAAATAAAGACTCAACGAAAAGACCAAAATCTAAAAAAAGTGGGTCCTAATCTCTTCAAAAAGAAAAACGGGGTGTTGGGTACAAAATGATTTTATATGTTACCAATAAAAATAAATTATATATGTACATGCACATAAATTAATTCAAAATACTTGATATACTTAATTTAAAGGGTTCCCTTATCAAATAAGAAGCACATAATAGGAAAACTACAACACTTTCTTTATGTAATTATTTAAGATTAAAATAGGGAAGAAATTTATACCACCTAAAAATGTTCTATAGGTTCTCATAGTAAGACACTAAGTGATGTATTTCATTTCATAAACCTGATGGTTTGTGTTATAATAGTTCAAGATGACACCTTCATCCATATGCAACTAAGATAATCATTGGTAAACCAATGCCTTAAATGAAGTAATTATATTAGGTATGTAGAATATCCTTATTTTTTTATGGTTCATATTTATTTATCTATTTATTGTTGATATGCCATGAATAATTATGAGTTAGATCCTCAAATGTCATTATCCCATGATTTTTTTTCATTTTTTTGACACAAGTCATCTGAATTCCATGTGTTTCCATTACACCCCATGTCATGTCCCCAATAATTAATTCTTAATTTACCCCATTATAAATCTGGATTCAAGCTATATTTTCATGTCATCCTATTGGTTATGTGTAGCCCCATTTTGACATCTAATTCACTTGAAAAAAAGTGAACCCATAAATTTGGAATGGATATCAAGGTTATCTAGTACATGCGATCCTCAAATGACAAGCCAATTAGTAACCCACATGAAAAATATCAATAAAAATTGTGGTATATAATAAAAATGATATTATTGCACCAATAGAGAAGTAAAAATATGTAACCAAGTCAACATCCCTCTTAATATTAGCACTTTAATCCATTTTGAAGGGCACATGATATTTTTGAGCCATATTGATCTAGAAAACGGTTGTGGGGAGTGACAAGAAACCACTAAACAAGATATACACGGGGTAAAATGGGAGGATACATACATAAAATGGAGTTAAGTGATCACACAATGTTGGGGAATTGTTGGGTGAATATTTTGTCATCAACTAGCTAAAGGCAAAATGGTTATATCAACCACAATATAATGAGATAAATCTCTCCTCTCAGTAAGGGGAGGTTCCCTATAAACTATCACAAACTAATCTAAACTAAATATTAACTTAGGGGTGAGATCATATCATCTATTTCTCTTTTTTTAGAAATGATGTTTACAAAATAAAGGAAAAATTTCTTGATATTAAATAAAAAACTAAGAAACCAATGAGAGCACAAAGTCCATCATTGCTTCTTTTGCTGATTTATAACTTGGAACATAGTAGAATGAGTTGCAGCCCAAAGTCTTCATCAGAAACTACAACAAAGTATATGATCACAAGATATAAAATTAGTTCAAAGACTTTCCAATATATTTTATTCTAAAATACTAAAACACAAACTAAAGATAATTATGGTAGCATAAAGTCTCCACAATCAACTTCAAAACATCTCTCAGATTATTTTCACTCACACTACTTATTTAATCAAATAGATAAGATTGCATTCGGAAAAGGACATAAGAACAATTTCCAATACAACACAAGTTATTTCAACACAAAGTTTGAAAGGTCACTTTTATTCTCATTTACTTGATAAAATTTGATTTATAATTTGATCCCAAAGTCTCAAAATGCCTTTCAATTTTGGTAGAGTTTCACTTCAATAACTAACAAAAAAATCTTGATACTATCTGGACTAATAGTGTTCCTAAAAATCATCTTGGCTCTAACTATGGCATCTCTTATTGTTGTGACTGATTTTTCATCACTAGTTAACTTGGTTTTCAGATTATCTAAAGTTAACTAATTGTCCAGAGTATTGTCCACAGAGGCTATTGAAAATGTGTTATCTTTAAATTCTTTCTAAAACATACATTCAAATTCCTGAATCATTTCTTCTACTGAAAGGAATTAGTTATCTTGAGATGTAAGCTTGCAAGGTAGCTCCTCCAACTTATACAAAAGGCTGACATCACTTTGTTCACTAAGTTACCTTATAGATTCAAGGTCATTGATCAAATATTTAAGCACACTGATTCTATATGTCAATGCCTCTTTAGTTTTAGTATAAGAATCCCTATCAATAATGACACCAATTGATATTAGAGTGCTTATTTTTATTTTTCTCATCTCCACCCATTTATCATGATTCTTTTCTATGATTTCAATATTTTGAGAGACAACTTCAATGAAATCATCAAGTTCTAATCTTATTTTCCTCATTTTATCTATTTTCTCAGATAACTTTGTGAGAAGGGAAATTCCTTATGCATGCATCTTGTCCAAGTACTTTTCCTTTGAGATAGGTCTTTTCTAATTTCTAAATAATAGGATATTCTACAAAAATGGACTCAAAGTTACTACTTCTATACTCAAAGCGATTTTCCTTACCATTGCAGTCAACTGTTCCACCATTACTTTGTAGTGATCCTTCATTTCTTTCTCCTTATCAAATTTATGATTCAGGATGTCCATGGCTGATGCATATCACTCTTAGCACTTTTAGGAGTTATCTTACTTAATTCAACTCTAGAGATAGAGTAATAATTTATATCAAAAATTTTAATGGTTGTATCCTGTGGAGGTCTTGCAATTTCCATAAATTTGTGACCCTTATCCCCAAGCATTTTTGAAAGAACCTTTGGCTTATGTGGCTTAGAAGAAGAGGGAACATCACTTTTGTTCTTCATCCTATTTTCTACCTTTCTTCTTTTTTCCTCTTAAATCTCTACTTCTAAACTTGTGAGGCATTATTTCAAAACAATTCCCTTATTCGCTAGCCAGTTATTGGTGTTTGCCAATATAGGTTCAAATCTTTTCCTCAATGAGGTCAGCTCTTTTTGAGACCATTAGATTGGAGGAAGATGAGTATTAGTAATTTGTTTAGTATTATATCTATCATTAATTAACTCTCCATCATCCACTACATTCTTAGGGATATCAACAAGTCCCAGATATTCAATCTGGTCAAGAGACAACCTGTTGTAGTCCATTTTCTTGACATCTTCTACTATTCTCAAATTAGCCCAAACATCTTCAATCATAGGATTATGGAATTAGGTTTTCCTCTTTATTATATCTTTCACACCCCTATAATAAAAATTTGGTATTCTTTTGAATTGCTTCATGGTTACAAGCTACATTTCAATTTCCATGACTCTAGCCTTCCCAATAGTTAACATTGAAAACCTGCCAATTTCAATTAGGAATCTGAAATCAGGCTTCTTGAGTTCCATTTACTTATTATGAATGATGATCATTTGTCTACATTTCTCCATTAAGACCAATTTTTCAAAGGGAAATCTTAGAAGCATATAAGGATGACCTTGGAAAAATCTAACCCCTAGGTATGAGAAAGAAGGAAACTATAAGAACATGCATCCAGAATCATTTACCACTGTCCAAGCCTCATCTAACACTATTCTTTGTTCTAGCTGAGGATCAAAAGACATAATAATAATACAAATAAAACATCATTTACCCTCTTGAAATGATGAATATAACCCTTTAATGTTAATTGAGAATAGTATTGATACACTATAATTACTCTCCTATCTCCTTCTAATGTTAGACCTAGAAAGATTCTCATTGAAGCTGCAATATATAACAAATAAGAAGTCATGTAGAATTTGAAAGTAGTGGATACCTTCATCAATTTCTCATGTAAATCATTACTAATTTATTCTCCCCAAAAGATGGTTTGTTTGCCTTGGATCATTACCTTGATGAAGGGATATATCCATTCATGAAACTATGAGGAAGAGGGAAAACATCTTACCCTACTAAGAAGAGTTATCATATCACCAACTTCTTCTATAAAGCCACTTCTTGGAAAACTCTGTGGCCACCTTGACAAGTTTTCCCTTGAAGTCTTGAGCCATTTATTATTGATTACATTATTTTTTTTAGGATTTTTATCATATTCTTTTTGTGCTTTAATAAAATCAAGTTTTATCACTTCTATGGTAGGAGGGAACATAAACACTTTGTCAATGAATTTGGGATCCAATCTAATTACCACATTGCTACTAGCATCCAACACAACCATAGTATATTTATTATAAAATTAAACACATTGAAGAACAAATTATATGTTTTGAGTTTCTACCAGGAAAGAAGATACCAAATGAATGTTGCTGTCAATTATCTTCTTAATTTCAGAGCTAGGATTGTTAGACTTAGTTCTCTCCACAAACTTAGCCATGTCCACATGAACAATCTTTGTATCTCTAATGTCATCAACATTATAAGTAATTGAAGTGATTGGAAAAACACCTTGATATTTATATTTCATCACTTTCAACTTCTTTGGAGAAAACTCAGTCATCTGAAAGAGATTTTACCAAAAGGATGTTGATGAGGAAGGAAGATCCATGGAATAAATTGCAACAAAAGTCATGATCATGCAATTAGGGAAAATAATGGTAATCTGGGATAATTGCATGTTGATGATCATGACTATGGAGATGTGATTAAAAGGGCTAAAGTGTGAGCAGGAAAAAAAACTAAAGGAAAGTGGGCTTATAAAAGCAAAATTGAAGATATCCTAGAGTTAGGAAAATTCAAGAGGATGTTTGCGTTGGTGATGAATTTTGTCGCCCTTACACATGAGGGAAATTTGCATTCAAACTAGCAGTGAAATTTGATGCCCTTACAGGTAGGTAAAATTCATGTTTATGTAGAGGTAGCTAAAATAAATGCTAATGCATGTCATTTGAATGTAAGAGTGGCAAAAAATGCCAACAGGGCATATAAAATGAAAATGGAAGTTTTGATGTCAAGGTGGAAAAATTAGCTGATACTACAAGAAATGGGGAAAGATTGAGCAGTAAAATTTGCTACCATTACACTTGTTGAAAATTTTCCAAATAACTTGCAAGTGGTGGAATTTGGCATTTATGTATTTATCTTGTACATGATGGTTCTCAACTAGATTAAGAGAGTAAACCTAAGTTGGGTTAAAACACCGACTCGATATACAAGATAATCTAGGGCACGTACAAGGGTTTGGAAAATTTGGCCACTAAGGCTCACTAATATAAATAAAAAATAAAACAAGGGTTGAAATACTAAGAACAAAACAAAAATGAAAATAAAAGTCAAATTTAAATATAAAAAACTAAAAAAAAACCTAGGGTAGAAAAAAATAACTTACCTAACAAACTTGAAATCTTATGCTTGGTGGTTAGTGAATTTGAAATCTCCCTCATTTGTGTGGTTGAGAAGTTGTAGAGAGGAGTCTTAAAATGAAGTAAATGACAAAGAAAAATCAATTAAAATTATCAAACAATCTTCTAAAACTCAGCACACATGGCCATTAATGTCACATGAAAATTGAGATTTTACAAAATCTTTGATTGAGCGGCAAAAATTGCCACCCTGACATGTGTCGGATTGAAATCATGCATTGGAGGAAAAAATCACCACTGATGCAGGAAGAAAATAAGAATCATGTAAGAGAGGCAAAAAGTGCCACTGATGCATTGAAAATGAAAACATGTAAGAGAGGCAAAAAGTGTTGCCGATGCATTGAAAATGAAAAACATGCAAGAGAGGCAAAAAAATGTTGCCAATGCATTGAGAAATGAAATTTCTCTAACACCCTAAAAATGATCAAAATTGAATTTTTATTATATAAAGACTACAATAGGTTTCATTATTTTTGAGAAATCATGATGACGAAGTGTTGTAAACTTTCTTAGGATGTCAGATAGGATCAAGAGAATCTTGTCTCGAATGATGAGCTTAGAGTGTAGATTATGAAACAGACAAGTTTCATATGGGTTTTCCACAAAATAAGTGTAGCTGATTTTGGAAATAATAGGAATATACCAAATGTGGTTAATAATTTTGAAAACATAATATGGATGGTTTTTATTTAAAGAATCACAAGATATGATGTCAGTCCAATATTTTGCTCAGTCCTTAAAATTTTTTATTAAGATAATACCAATGAAATTGAAGTGGTTTTAATGTATGGGGTTAATATTTTAAGTAACTATCTTACTTTGAACATGATAAGAATAGATTGATTTCTGTGTAGTCGTTGACACTAAATCAAGGTTTTATATACAAGGATAATACTTCAATTTGATGTACAAGGTACATGAATATTAAATTTACCTAATTATTGGTACCAAGTGGCCATATTTATAATCATTTATTTAACGTGTAGGTAGATTATTTTTAGTATACACCCCTCATATGAATATTATAATCCACCTTAGACATAGGTATACTTTGAATATCCCTAATTATTTCCTACATTTATTGATAAGGATGGAAAAAGAATAAAAAAAGGAAACCCTATAAAATTAACTCACCATTTTCTAATTACACTGATAGTGAAGAGAGGTTTGGATAGTAATAAACTTAACATCACTTAGAAAAAATTGTTTTAATTCCTCATGTTCCACCACAGACTGTTGATTGGCTTATGGCACCTAAAATATCTAGACGTGTAACATCTCATCCCCTTAAAAAAAACAAAATATCTATGAGGCCTCATCTAGTAGACTTAGAAAACACTCTAAAATATTTAGAGCCAAATGAGTAAGGGTAGGTCAATATTCATATAATCTAGTGAAAATTGACATGTTTTAATAAAAATAAATTTCTAAAAAAGAGGGGTTGGATGTTAATGAGGAAGAATTGGGGGAAGATATTAGAAAGTAATAAACTAGTGGGAGTTTAGGGTGTAAGAAATAAATAGAAAAGGATTGTGTAGTTGAATAGGAAATTCAAGAGGAAAAAGAAAGGGAATTATTTTTGGTATCATATGAAGAGACAAACAAACCCTTGTCCCTCCTAGTCTAGAATTGAATAAAAATGAAAACATCATTCTTACATACAAGGAAATATAGATCCATAGGGAAATAACTCAATACATGGAAAAAAGAAACAATAGATTAGACATAATAACACAAGTGACAAGGGAAGTAGAAGAAAGAGGAAATGAGGAAAGAGAACCTCAATAATTGAGCCAAAATAAATTAAAACAATTAAACTACAATAACTTGAACCACAATATCCTATATAAAATTAAACTCAAAATCCTACAATAATGCTTTTTGAAAAACTTGTAGCCTTTGATACTTAAACAAATATACCAAAGGGACATGAAAACCCATGGAAACTATTTTTGTAGGAGAGTATACCATATGTTATTAAGTCATTTAAATTAATATGGTGCATGACATATAAATGTCAATACCAAAGGATCTACTTATTGATAAATTTAAAAATGCCTTG
This sequence comes from Torreya grandis, assembly GCA_037957365.1. Taxonomy (NCBI): domain Eukaryota; kingdom Viridiplantae; phylum Streptophyta; class Pinopsida; order Cupressales; family Taxaceae; genus Torreya; species Torreya grandis. The sequence continues at coordinate 57,375 of JARHVA010007412.1, forward strand.
AAAGAACAATTGGTAGAAAAAGATAAAGAATTTGAGTAAAGAAATTATTATTACTAGTTTTGAGTCTTGTATTCATAAGGTATATGAATAATTCATGAAAATGTTACATGGTAGACTTCCTCCAAGGGTATATGCCTTGTACATCCAAGAGAAATGGATTCAATTTCTAAAAGGTAGATTGATTTATTACGAGGAGGTTTTTATAGAGTTTCATTTCAATTTTTTCAATGATTATCTTAGTAGTAATGAAGAATATAAGGATTTGAAATGTGATTTTTATCAACATGAATTTTTGGTATCCTTTGACAAAAAGTGGAATCTCAATATCATAGTGTGATATTTACAAATCAAGGCCTAGTTTTCATTTCTCATGAATGAATTTAGAAGAGGTCAGGAAATGGAGGAATATTCTATAACAGAGACATCTGCATTATAATCATTGTTATTTTAATGATTTGGGTAGGAAAAATAAATTATTACCTAAAGTTTAATAGAAGTAAGAGTGACTGAATTGGAATAATATTAATAGAAACATAATATTAACCTAATGATAACCTAATTCAACACCTTAATTTCAAAAAAATAGTTTATTTTATAAAAAAGGAAGCAATCAACTAGATCATTTATTTTTCTAATAAAATTTTCAAAACATCCTTTACTTATTTTAGGACATGAAGAGAATAACTCCTCACTTGTAGTAAAGATAACTATACTCTATCCTTAATTTGAAAGCTGCAAATAGTAGACTTGTCAAGTACATGAGTTGTTTAAAGGTATATATGGTTGGATATATTAGTTTTAGGTTTAGAATACCTATATTATGGGAAATTATTTCTTATTCCCATATGGGTTAGAATAGATCCAAATATTGAATGAAAAAAAAATAGGAAATGGGATTTTTAAGAGTAGAACAAAGGTTATATTCCTCAGTATATAATGAGGGATGAACCACCCCCACCACCCCCCCCCCCCTCGCCCCCCATGATTTTATAAATATATGTGCCTACATCATGTATTATTATTCTTCTATACCCTCTTAGTATATTTTTTTTAACAATTTGATATTGAGTTTAATATGATATTTCTAAATTTCTTAATATAGTTTAATGGTTTTATAATGGTTTGAAATTTTCATTGTTAAAGTAGAATATAAAAGATATTTACTTTATATGTTAGTTTATTGTAACCATTTTGGTAGATGAACCCACAAACATTTTGTGGTTGTAAATTACATGGATAGTGCACCCACAACAACTAGGAACCACCTATAATAACACATAGCTAGGGGCACCTACAATAACTAGTTGGGACCACCCGTATCCACTGTTGTAGGTGGAAATTTTCCATATCTCCACATAATATTCAAATGCTATCTTGAAAACATATTACAACCCATATAACTAAATAAAATGGTCATATAATGTGACAACAAGTTTTTATAACCATTTGGGGTCTTCATTGGACCCTATCTTCATTATTATGACTGTACATTCATTTAGTTTGAGCCATTCTAACATCTTTCTTAGCTTGATCTAATTTCTAAAACATTATGAGATCTTACAGTTATAACCTATTATAATTGTGTTTATATAATAATCAAATTCATGACATATATAATGATAATATTTATAGGTGATAACTAGTGTGGAAAAGGTAAAAAAACAAGTAAAAATTAATAGATATGTAATCTTTTATAATTTATTGTATCAATCATTATATTGATAAAAGTTGATCAATTTAATTTAAGTCATTTGAGATAAATTAATAATAATTAGGAAGGGATTGAGAACAATTCCAACTAATTAGGTCCCACTCTCAAGGATTTTCTTTGACAATCCCATCCATTAGCTAGATCTTTCAAATATTTTGTGTGTTTCCATTCTACTTTTGTGTATTTACCTTTCAAGTTTCCATAGTTAATTCCATTATATATATATATATATATATATATATATATATATATATATATATATATATATATATATATATATATATATATATATATATATATATATATATATATCTGTGTGTGTGTGTGTGTAATTGAGGAATTATTTTCCATCAAATTATGTTAATCTTCTAAAAAATCTATATATATATATATATATATATATATATATATATATATATATATATATATATATATATATATATATATATCTGTGTGTGTGTGTAATTGAGGAATTATTTTCCATCAAATTATGTTAATCTTCTAAAAAATCTAAATTAATAAATCAACTCTAGCCAATTTGCATTTTTTGAATTGTATTACTCATTTCCTACAAGTATGTTTACTTTTTATCATTTACATTATTGCAAAGTGTATTTTCATAAACCCTCTTAGTTTTTTGAATATTTTAGTGTTGAATATATATAGTTAAAATACATTAAAAATATAAATTTACCCTAGGATAACAATTTATTGAATAATAATAATCAATAAATCAAGTGGTTAGCCCTTGGAGTACATCTGTTAGGTTATATGTGCCATCACATCAAGTATAATTAGTGGTTTGATTTTTATTGTCAATCACCTTTGTTTATGGTAAAAAAAACATTGAATTAATGTCCATAATATATTAATCCCACATTTTTCACCAATGTTAAGCAATAAATAAAGAAAACATTGGTTGTTGAAGTGATCTACCCAATCGAGGAGTCTGAATGGGTGAGCCTAATGGTTATTAATATAAAAAAGGATGGGTACATACAAATATGTGATAACTACTAGATACTCAATGCATCATGAATTATTGAACCTTTTCATACCCCTTCACTAAGGAAATTATTAAAGGATTAGTAGTTTGAGATATTTAAACCTTCAATAATGGATTTTCTTGTTATCACTAAATGCAAATTAAGGATAAAGACAATCCCAAGACCACCTTCATAACTAAATGGGGTTATTTTTCCTAAAATTTCATGTAATTCATTAAATAATGAATATAATAACTTATTTATCATTATAATAATGAATTTTAATTAATTTATTCATTGATTTCCTTAGTTATATCTTCATGAATGGATAGTATATGGGCTTGTGAAGGATCTCCACAAAAACATCTAACTTATGTTCAAGTGTTGTCACTAACTTCAAATATATTTCATATTTAAGGAATGTATCCTTTTTAAAACCTTAAGCACAATACTCAACCATATGATTTGTAGGGATGGAATTATTATTCACCCTACTAAGGTGGTTATAATAATACACATAATTTGGAACTTTAAAGTAGGAAACCAAACAATAATTACTGAATGCATGTTCTAAACTCAACCTAGAACCTTAGATAGATATTTAAAATAATAAAAATACAAATTACCTTCACCTATAAGCTAATGAAAATATCTTATTTGATAACTTGGATGTGTTATTATAAATTTGTTATGTGGTCACTCAAAATGTAATTACTAATGCAAGGTAAAATTAGTATCATAATTATAGATGCAAAATTTTGATATCTCAATGATGGATGTAAATTCAATAGAAAAATAGGATGATAATTAAAGATGATCCTCACAATGGAGTAAAGCATGTCAATTTATAGACATTTTGGTGATAAAAATGGATGGATAGGATAAACCTAGGTTTATTTTATATTGTAGTCATATAAAATGTAAAATTTGGTAAATTGAGTGTGGTTAATGACACCCAATCCATAGGTATATCTTGCTTGATCTCATGACCCTCATAGGCATGTTTTCACTGATTCCAAATCATTCATAGCCTCCAAAACTAAACCCTTTCAGACCTAGATTGATCTTTCCATGCTTAATCCATCCCGCTAAGTCCTGTCAGCCATGGAAAATAGTGCCCAAATTTGGGATACAATGTTGAAACCTAGGGTGTCCTATTTCTAGCACTATTATCCAAGTGTATTTTGGATTATAATGATCACATTCTTCTAAATCCTTATCCTAATTCATGTTGGCCTAATGTAAATTCATTTAGCCCATGATCATTAAATTCTCTATAAAATTCCATTCAAAGTCCATATAGAAGGGTTGACACTCATTTATAAGAGAGAAGCAAGAAAACAAGGAAGACTACTCAAGAAATTTTCCCTATTCTCTACATACAACCATCCAATAGTATTTCAATATTATTCAAACCTTTACACTAGTCCTTAGTCATTCCAAGTACGCCTAGTTTTACTCTTGAATTTTCATCACACTATTACACTAAGCACTTCAATGGGAGAAATACATATAGATTGATCCCTCATCAGAGTATTAGTATGTAGGTAGCATGCCCACACACAGGGTGTGAAGTGCATCTAGTATATTCTTTACATACTAACCCCTCCTCTCCTTTCTCCAAATTTTACATTCAAGTTCAAGCACAAAGAGGGCCCATGGTATTCAAGACTAAATTAGGTACATAATGAGCTCTATAGACTTTTAGGATTTGATATTTCATAGGCAAGGTCATACAAAACTAATACATAAAACCCAAAAAGATTAGATCACTAGGATGAAAACACTAAGATAGGGATACAGTGTCAAAACCAAGGGTGTCCCACATTTGGTTCTCCTATCTAATCAAGAAACGAACTATAGATTCCTATTTGTGATGATCTCCCAAGCCTGCACATAGATTTATAGACCCTATCTTAGTTAGAATAGTACATAATAAGATAAGTTTGATTTTCTCTCTCACTACTATCTTTAAAAAATCCCTAATTATAGTCAAATTTCATAAATTAGTAGCCTAATTATTGTACATTAATTACTAATTTTATCTACTCATACCCATTTATTATTTAGGAATTAAAAATCTAATTTCCAAAAAATAATAAATCAGATATCTTGATTTGGATGGTTGAATTTGAGTCCTCATTCAAGTTATTGATAACTATGGGGAAGTTAGTTGGTAGTTGAATGAGTCAATCAAATGAAATAATAGAGTTGATTGTATGTTTGGATAGTTGAAATATTCCATGAATGAGTCAAGGTAGTTGGATGACTCAGCAAGTTATTTGAATGTATCAAGGAGTTAGTTATATAACTCAACATCTTGGATGAACAAATTGGGGAAATGGTTTGGTGACTCAACCTCATGGTTGAGATAATTGAGGAGGTTATTTTTGACTTGGATTTAGAATTTTAACTAGTTTTATTTATTTATTTTTGGAATTATGTGTGTTTGATTAATTATAAATGTAATAGTTAAATAAAGTTATTTTATTAAATATTTGATTAAAAGGGGTACAAATTAAGTTAGTAGATTTAGGATAAAATCTAGATTTTTTATGATGGTTGATTAGTAAAGAATAGTGTTGATTATGTTGATATTTATCAAAGTTAATTAAGATACCAATTTGGTGGAATATAGATGTCTAAGTTTATCCCTCTTTGAAAGGTTGTTTTAATTATAATAAGTAATTCCTTTTAAAATAATAAATAAAAATAGAGTGAAAATAGATGTGAGAAGATGCATCAAGTGTATTAATTATGTAATTAGGTTAATATATGTCCCCTCAAGTGGTTGTGTGAGGAGAAATGATGAAAATGGGCACTCAAAATGAATAAATGATGAAAGGGTGTTGAGTAGATAAAGAGAAAAGGGTTTGATAGATACTATGAATATAAAAACTTACCATTATAGAATAAATTCTTGAATATGTTGACTAAATGGTGGGTGAATAATATTTTAACCTAGCAAGGATATATTCAAGGAAGTGGATTTGGGAGCAATATTTCTTGTTGATTATGATTAAATTGATTTGATTGATATAAATTCCAAAAAGTAAATAAATAGATAAATATAATATAATATATATGAAATTTGGAGTTAAAATTAGAGTATAGGCTTGTGATATAAGTATAAAAATAGATGAAAATATTGATTGGGGATAAAACCTTGGGTGTGTTTGATAAATAGGCAATAATGATAAATTTTAATAAATTTTTACTATTTTACACCTAGGATTTTGAATTTTTATCTTAATTTTTAGAATTGAGTGAGTGAGAATGGATCGTATCCTAGGTAATGAGAAATTAAACATACAAGTGAGGGAGAACTAGAGATCACATGATTAAGAGCCTTAAGTAAGTGATGTTTTTAATTAGTGTATTTTAAAGTTTGTAACATTAATTCATGTGGAATTTTGGTGTAAATAATATTTTTGTTGGTTGAACATGATTTCATTCATGAAAATGACAAAATCATCAAGGAAAATAAAGAAATCATTTAGCCAAATGGTAGTTTTAAAAATTAGTAGTGAATTCATCAAGATTCAAGAAAAGTCACTTGAAATAGTAGCATATTTATTTATTATGGTGGATAATTTGTCATTAAATTGTGAATTTATCAAATGTTTGGTGAATCAATCTTTGGTAATGGTGAATTCATCCTTGATAGTAATAAATTTGTTAAGGTTTGAGGTGAGTTTTGTGAATGATTTTAAGTGGAAAATGATGTCATTTTTTTACAATTGTTAACTAAAAATTAGTGATGGTTTTAAATTCTAAATGGATTTATAGACTAATTATGCATAGTTGTGTATTTTTTTCAAGAGATACTATATATTATGTTTTCCCCATATAGACACTTTAGAGTGCTATAGTTGAGGCTTGAGTGTATAAATTATGATGTTGGAGTATTTGAGGTCATGACTTTATCATATAAAGTGGAGATGTTAAAGATATATGCCTAGAGGGGGATACTATCTACATTTGTAGATCAATGGAACTTAGATATGAGTACTTTCCATCTACCTATAGGAGAGTATATAGTTATGCTAGAGGATGTGTAGAGGATATGGCATATCCTGATATGGGGTGTGATGGTGTACTCATGAGAGATGTTAGAGGCAATATTTCTCATGAGACTTTTTGACAATGAGATAATCCCATTGGTTGGGCTAGGTGTAGGTTAGGATGCATGTATGGTATGGGGAGATGAATTCATTGACTCTTATTTTTATGGATCTTATTAGTATCATATTTTTTCTTGACAAGAATGGGAGGTTATATCTAGTATGATTAGCATATGTGGTCAATGATATGGTTGAATTTTTCACATATTTTTATTGGGGTCTATGTGTGTTGGATCATTTATATACGTAGTTACATGTAGTTTCATAAAATAATGTGAAAAGCATTGGATATTACACATTATTAAAGGTATGGGTATAGGATCACATGGCCTTGGAGAGGCTAGTTGAATAGATGTTAGTGAGGTCAAATGCAAATCCATTTTAATATATATGGAATGTGATAGTGGGTGGTTAATAGAGACATTTAGGTGACTTGGATTACTACATGATATTAGTAGATGATCTAAATACATAAGAGATTACATGAACACCTTATAGGTAGGTAGATCTAAATAGGGTGGAGGATATTATTTTCTTGGCATTTATGACTACACCAAGATACATTATGGGGAGACATTAGTACATCATTAAGAGATATAAACCAAATAGTGTTTTGAGACATTTTGGGATCCAATAAGATGTTATTGCATGACCTCATATTTTTGCTCATTCATCAAGAGAGAGATGACAATGTGGTCTAATGATAGATCTACGGGTACTATATGTGAGCTGAATTCATCTACAGGATATACCAAGGTAGAAGAGGAAAGATGTCATATATTTAAGGATCATAAATTCATATAGGGCATGGTGGGATTAAGTTCAGCCAATGAAGCTTACCGTTCCATATCAAAGGTCAAAGACACTAAGAGAGAGGATTCAAAGAGCTCTGAGAGTACACCCATAGAAGGAGAGGGTACAAGTGGATATATTATCTAGTTAGGGATGAAGGAGTTGGTGGAGTAGAATCAGGTGGTGGGGGATAGGGTAAAGAAAGGAGAGGGGATGATAAAATAAATATTTTGATGATCTATATTGATAGTAATGATGAGAGAGAGGATGGGATGGAGGAACTAGGGGATATATGTCACAACCTTTGATGCCAACTACTAGGGGAGATGAGGTAGATAAATCATGGTTGGTGTGATAAATAGAGGATGAAGCACTAATTGATATACCATAGTGGGATATCACAATGAGGGATGTAGAGATATTAAACTTACAGAGTTATGGGGGATGGGGAGATGGTCAGTTCGATTCAATATCCATATATATTGTTTAATTATACAATGAGGTAGATTGTATAACAATAGATATAGAGAGGAGAGATGAGTATCCACTCTAGATGTAGATAAATATATTGATGAGTATAATACAATATCATGATATGCACATAGATTACATATAGAGTAGGATGTAATGAAAATTAAGGCACAAAGGCTACTGGTGGAGAGGTATAGATATATGGAGGTTTTGAATAGACCTATCATTACAAAGGCCTTATCAAATTTCATATGTTCCATGGAGCATATGAACTACTATAAGAGACTCCATGAGTAGGGAATACTAGCTAACTAGAGAGGACCCTATTTTATGGAATATTCTAGTAGGGGATCAAGATAATCAACTAAGATAAAAATGATGAAATTATCATAATGGTTGGTATAATAATATTCATATCATGTCATAGGTCCATTATAGACCACATCATAGAGAGTAACACTAAGATGAACCTCCCAAAGTTCTCCAAAAAAGGTTCAAAGTGAGAGTTAACCAAAATTTAATATGTTTTTTGATGTATTGTGATGAGATGTATATGAAGATACAATATGTAATCATGGACACACAAACAAATATATATATTAATTTTTGGGTTTATTGTGGATGTCTCATGTATTTTATTAGGATGATTATGGTATGGATGGATTATTGATGTATATGTGTATGGATGTTTTTGGATTTATGGTGTTATGCATAATTGTCTCTCATCATATATAATTTAGATATATTCTTAGTCATTTAGTGAGTTATTCATAAACGTTTGAAATATGTTAATGTAGATAGTTAGTATTTGAATGGTTTGACTAGCATTATGTTAAGGATGAGATGTATGTTTTTAGATGAGCTGATGATGTAAATATGATGAATATATTATTATCCTTGGATGGAGTTCCAAATTTTTTTGAGAAAATTTAATTTTATTTTTCATAGGACAAGACTGATGCAAAGGGAGGGATTTTTCACAATGCACATTCAAGTTTCTTCTATAAGACCTAGTCTCTTGTATCCCTTCTTTAGTAAAAATATTATAGGTTTGAATAAAATACAATATTTAAAGATAAACCAAAACCATTTTATAGTACCCTTTATCCCCTTATTATTTCTCACAAAGTTACAAGTCAATAATCTCAAGGGAAGTCAAATAATTAACCATACCTTCCTATAAATTAGGTTTCCTTAGGCCTAATTCACTCCCACTTCATGATTTAAATACTTTACCATATTTTATGGTTATAAAAACTCATTAATCATTTCTATCATGTTAAACTACATTAGATTAAAAAATTTCACTATTTTTGGCTAAAGGAAGTAATAAATATGCAAGCTTCCAATTCCAAACCCTAGTTTGGGTTGTGATAGTCGTATAGGTGGTAGAAAGCCTTATAAATAAGATAATTTGAATCTATGGACATTTTAACCACTTATAAAGGCTAGAATATGTGTATGTTAACTTATCTCAGATTTATTAATGGCTATTTGGACTTGAATAATCTCCAAAAGTTTCTTCAATGTTAATTTGTAGACTTATGGGTTTCTTTTATAGGACTATGTAGTGTGACGGAGAAATTAAGTTCAATATTATTTATTTAAAGTATTTTAAAGGTTAATTTTCATAATTGGATATCATTTAATATTTATAATGATTTATAAAATCTCAAATAAAAGCTAATAGTCTTAAAATACTATAATTTTTCTTGTTTCTTGACTAGGTATGCACATAATTCTTCATGACTTGACCATACTATAGCTTATAATTTATGTTACATAATATAAATTTAATTTAAATAAAATAGGTAAAATACATAAATTTTTAGACTCAATTAAATATTATATGATTCAAAATTATCAATAGATACTTGACAAGGTATAATTTCATTTATTTCTTGAAAGATATTATGTATAATTTCCACCTATAGAAAAATAGTGTTTTGTTTCTCTATTTCTTGATGTTTTCTTTATATTGTTATTGTATTATCATTCTATCCAAATTTATATACAATTAATTAGACTCTTTTAGTTATTATTGATAATTTTTATTACCTATAATCTCTTTAACTTCTTCTTGATTACCCCAACATATGTAAAGGTCTTGATAGGTTGGCATGTTTGGATGTTAGACAAGATTGAAACATGGAAATCATGACTAAGAAAGTGACAAGATATTAATAACCATAAATATATCTAAGTTATACACAAAAAAATTAAATTAAAACATTATAACCTTTCCAAATCATGAGAAAGTCCCTATAGCACTTAAAAGAAATTCAAAATTTTAAATTGATTATTTTGGTAGAAAAGTTCAAAATACTATCAAATGATTTAGAGAAGCTAAAAAAGCATGTAATTTGATCTTTATTGACTATAATGACCTATAATGTATTATAAGACATTTTAATACTCTTTAACAAGCCAAAATTGAATAAAATATAAATAAAAAGTCTTCCTAGGTGATGCTCCTACATCATACTCCCTAAGAACAAAAAATTGACTCATGAACTCCTATTCATGAGGTATTAAAGAGTAATTCCATGATTGATGTTGTTTTATTCTATCATACAACTGTAATATTTTATGGCATGATTTTTTCACTTCACCAAGTATTGGTAATACTCTTTGCCTTTGGCTCTCTTATTGACCTTTTTGTCCAAGATGAGTTCAAGTTCCTCTTTCTTGGCTTGTGGCAACTAATTTTCCCATTATTGGACTGTTGTTTCTTCATTTCTAGTTTTTTTATAACTAATATAACCTTATTTTAATGGATACAAATCTAAAATATTAAATATGAGTGATATTTACACACCACTAGGCAACTCTATTTCATAGGCATTATTGTAGAACTTCCTAATGACCTTGCAAGGGCCAATTTTCTTCATTTTTAGTCTATTATACTCACTTTTAAGAAACATTTTCTTTCTCAAAGGAGATAAAACCATGTTTTCAACCTAAAAAAATAATTTTATCCTTTTAATATCTATATGTTTCTTTTAATTTTACACACTCAACTCCAATTACTTCTTAACTTGATCATGCGCCTCTTACATAGAAATAACAAACTCTTATCCCTTAGAACTTATTTTATCCATCATTCCTAGGTATCTTAACTCAGAGAATCCTCTTGGATGCATACTATATAAAACTTGAAATGGAATCATTCATGTGCTTTTATTGGTTGAGTCACTATAGGCAAATTCTATTTGTGGTAAGACTAAATATCACTATTTAGGTTTGTCATTTGTTAAAGACCTTAGAAAATTACCCAGAATTATATTCACCACCTCAATTTATCCATCAATTTGAGGGTGGTAGTATGAACTAAAGTTTAAGTTTTTTCCTAATTTATTCCATATTGTCTTTGAAAAGTGTCCCACAAACTTATTATCTCTATCTAAGATAATACCTAATGGAATTTCATGCAATGTAACCACCTATTTGAAAAATAAATTAGACACATGAGTAACAACTTAGTTATTTTGCAAGGTATGAAATGATCCATCTTTGAAAACTTGTCCACTACTAAAAAAATAGAGTCAATCCCTCTTTGATTTCTTGGTAACCCCATTAAAAAATCCATGTTAATGGAATCCCAATATCTATTTAGAACTGTTAAGGGTTTATAAAGACTTGAATTAGTGTTATTTTATTTGGAAAATTGGCATACTTTACATCTTTCTATGAATTTACCTACATCTATTTGTATTATAGGCTAATAATAATGACTAATTACCTAAGCAAAGGTCTTATCAAGTCCAAAATGACCTATTAAACTCCAAAAATGTTTTTATTTGATCAAATTATCTCTCATGAAACTCCTTGGCACATAAATTTGAACTCCCTTAAACAACAAACCATCTTGTTGTATGTACTCCATCCAAAGCTCTTAATTTATAGTAGTTGGATGATTGTAAGCCTCATATGCTTATTAGAAGTCTAAATTAGTTTCATAAAATTCATAGAGTGCCTCTATTAAGCCCCCCTCATTTATCTTATGATAAAGCCCTTCTGATTAAAACATTTGATACCTTGTTGGTTTGACCTTTTTTGTGCTTGATGACAAAAGTTAAGTTTTAAAAATAATTTTCCCACTTCATATGCCTTTGAATTAGCTTTGGATAACTATTTATGAATTTAAGTGCATGATTATATATAAATATGACAAACTCCTTTGAAATTATATAGTGCCTCCACTTCCTTAAGGCTTGAAACATAACATAAAACTCTAAATCATAAGCAAAATACTTTTTATTGGCCTCATTTAATTTCTCACTAAAATATGATATAGTTCTACCTTCTTAACTTAGGATAGCTCCAATAGCCACCCCACTTGTATCACACTCAACTTGAAAGATCTTATTGAAGTCAAGAAGTGCGAACATAGGTTGATCTTTAATCAATTTCTTCAAAAACTAAAAATTATTCTCAATAAGATCAGTCCATATAAATTTCTTTTTATACCCTCTTATGGTGTCAATGATGGGTACACAAATACCACTAAAATTTATGGTAAACTTCCTGTAAATACTTTCTAAGACATGGAAGATTATTACCTCATAGGTTGTCTTGGGAGTTGGCCAATCAATGATGGCTTTCATTTTGTATTTTTTTATCTTCAAAATACCTTAGGAAATCACAAATCCAAGATACACTAACTATGTCTTCATAAACAAACACTTCTTAAGGTTAATCGATAACCTCTCCTCTTAGAACTTTTTTATCACAATTTTTAGGTGTTGAAGAAGCTCTTATTTTATTGGGATGTAAATCAATATATCATCTAAATATACAATGAAAAACTTACCAGTTAAAGGGTTTAAGACTTCATTTATGAGTCTCATGAATGTACTTGGGGCATTAGTACGACCAAATGTTATAATAATCTACTCAAGCAACCCCTCATTAGTTTTAAATGTAGTCTTTTATTCATCTCATTCTCTTATCCTTATTTAATGATAACCACTCTTGAGATCAATCTTAGATAAATAATTATAACCACTCAAACAATTCATTAAATATTCAATTCTTATAAGAGGGAACCTATACCTTATTATAATCTTGTTGATTTCTCTAGAGTCAATGCACATTCTCCAATCTCTTTTCTTTATCACTAGTACAACTAATATGGCATATAGGATGAAGCTATCTTTGATCAATCCTTTATCCAAGAGTTTTTGTATTTGCTTATTAATCTATAAATTCTCTTTAGGGGTCATCTCATAGGTAGATTTATTGGGAAAACTTGAACCTAGTACAAAGTCAATATGGTGGCTAATACTCCTAATAGATGATAGTTCATTAGGTAGCTCATCCACCATGATATCATAAACTTATTCCAACATGTTTTTTTATCTCTTTATGTATATCATTCAAATTTTTGGTTTTTATAACTATCCTTGGTCTGATTACCACTCTAAAACCAATTTATTCCTCTTTCATAGCATTCAATAAGTCTCTCTCTCTCTCTCTCTCTCTCTCTCTCTCTCTCTCTCTCTCTCTCTCTCTCTCTCTCTCTCTCTCTCTCTCTCTCTCTCTCTCACCATCATAACACTTGCATTAGTCCTTTATCCATTTTTTTCTTATTTTAGAGGTATGAATGTGTGACTTATGCCATCCTTATCTAAGGTGTAAATGTATTTCATTACATCATGAGTAGTCTATCATATTTCCAATACCTCCCTAAGAGCACATGTCACACATCCATTGGTATTATGCCACATATAAATTTGTCTTTATATCTTCCAATCTAAAAATCTACCCAACATTATTCATTTAAATTAATCTAATTCCCTTTATTAATATATTATACCTTATATGAGTTTGGATTTGGTATTATTATTAAACCAAGCTTTTCTACCATCTCTACTACCACTAATTTATCAGTACTACCTAAATCAATAACTAATTTATAACACTTACCTTGGGATTTGCAAGTCATCTTGAATAATGGATTTAATTGGGTAGTATATTTCTCCTTAGGTGGTTTTATCATCACCCTCATTATTATAAAGAACTCATGAAATTTTAGTTATTCTATGTGAGATGGAGAATCCACACTTTCTTCCTCTACTTGGACTACTTGATTTATACTTTCAGTTCTAGAGATGTTATTTTGAGAATTCTATGGACACTCCCAAAATATATGACCTACAATTTTTTTTCATTTGAAACATTTTCCAATGAATCCATTAAATATTCTTCCTCTTTATGTGTATCCTCTTTTGAATTAATGTCTACTTCCTCTGAATCCACCTCTTGAAGTAGATGATTGTTATTGATAGGTACTTGGTTCTAAATTTATCCTTTGAGATATACCTCTTCCTCATTATTTTATTCTCCTTTATAACTCATACCACTTCCCCTATTTTATTGAGTTTTACTTCTATTTAGTTTATCTTTTTCCTTCAAAGCATATTGATAACATTCCTCAAGTATCCTTGGGATGATTAAGTTGAGTTCATCTTGAATATTATATCTTAATCCATTAAGATATCTAAAAATCTTATCCACATCCTCTTATGCATGTCCTGATCTAATTATCAACTTGTATAACTCCTCAATATTATCCTTAACACCTATCCCTTTTCATTCAGATAATGTAATTTATTAAAGAGGTTTGTATGATAATCACAAGGTAGAAATTTAGCCTTCAATTTTTCTACCATCCTATCCCAAGATTTGATCTTGGATTTTTCATTATTTATCCTTTCATCATGTATGTAATCACACCAAAGGGATACATGTCCCTTTAGTTTTATGCAAGCAAATTTTGCCTTATTTTTATCTAGTACAGTTTCATAGTCAAAATATATTTCTAACTCTCTAATTCAATCAATGATTTTCTCACCATCAAAATTGTATACATAATTGGGATGTTCTATCTTTGGTTTAGACCCCTATCCCATCTCTAATTTTAATAGTCTATCAATTCCTTCTCCATTCTCTTAATATTATTCTTTTTCCTCTAGAGCTCATAGTTCTTCTTAACCATCATTGATGTCCCATGTTATATCTCCTCTTCTATGATTAGCCTATATTTCTTTATGTATCCCATCAAAACTTACCCTCAAGTTTCTTAACTCCTCCAAGATAACATCTCCCATCTGGATACATGTTCTTCTACCTCCTCCTGGGTTCCTTCTATGTGGTATTTTGGATTCTTAATTCAAATAACCAATAAAAAATCAATTCTCACTTGACCTCAAAGAGTGTCACCTTCCTTAAATATTCCTTTAGATATAAAACTTGGCTCTAATACAAATTCAATGCAGAGGGAGAGAGTTTTTAAAATGCACATATAAGTTTATTATATAAGACCTAATCTCTTGTAACCCTTATTTAGTATAAATATTTTAGATTTTAATAAAATAAAAGGGTTAAATTTAAACTAAAATTATTTTATAGTACCCTTTATCCCCTTAATTATTCTCACAAAGATACATATCAATACTCTCAAGGGAAGTCCACTAAGTCACCAAACCTTCTTGTCAATTAGGTCTCCTTAGGCTTAATTCACCCCACTTCATGATTTCCTTACTGTATGGTATTTTGTGGTTTTAAAACCTCATGAATCCTTTAGATCATGTTAAATTACATAATATTACAAAGTTTCACTATTTTTGGCTAGTGGAAGTAATATATATGAAAGTTTTCAATTCTAGACCTTAGTTTGGTTTGTGATAGTCATGTAGGTGTCTAAGAGCCTTGTAAATAAGATAATTTTAATATATGACAATTTAAACCACTTATTATCTTTTTTAACTGACCACAACTTTTTCAATGGCTATTTGGACTTCAATAATCTCCTAAAAGATTTTCAATGATGATTTATAGAGTTTTGGGTCTCTTTTGTAGGAGTATCTAGTGTGAATGATAAATTAAGTTTAATTTTATTTATTTAATGTGTTTCCAAGTTGGGATATCATTTAATATTTATAAAAATGTATACAATCCCAAATAAAACTTAACAATATTCAAAAGATATGGTTGATCTTGTTTCTTGACTGTGTATACAAAAAATTCTTCATGAAGTGACCATATTATAACTTTTGTATGCAATTAGAAATGCATCATATCCATAAATCAATCCTGTATCAAATGTGATAGAGTACACCTACACTTATAATTTGGAAGCATATAATTATTAAGGGATAACATGGCCAATGTGAGGATCTACTGGACCTGATTAGGGGATCATTTGTCACAACACACCATGTGAGATAGGGTTCCAAAGCCTATAGTCTAAAAAAATCACATAAAAACCCTAAAATATTCCTATGATTTAATATTTCACTAATCTAATAACAATAAAATTAAATCTAATATAGTGTGCACCAAATTTTGTGGCACAAAGTGGGGGTTATAAACAAAATAAAAAACTAAACTAAACATGTATAAAAGACATATACTCACATCAATGTATATGCAATCCTAATACACGAAAGAGAAGAATACAAGTTCACTATCTATCTAATCTTAAAAAGGAGGAATAAAGTTAGGAATACTTACCTTTGAAGATGAACCCACTGAGCCTCAATCTTCCCCTTGGCCAAGGTGATCCACAAGAGATTGTTATGATATGTAAGGATAACTAAGATAAATTATCTCTAGGCTACATAGCCTATCAAAGCATCCAAAAGACTTATCCATAAGATGAGATCAGAGCTCCAAAAAAAATATTTAACCCTAAAGATTTATTCCCCAAGTAGAATGGTCAATAGGTAAATGTTCATTCACACTTCTTCACTTAATTCTTCACTCTTATGAAATGGTAAGGAGTGAAAATATATATATATATATATATATATATATATATATATATATATATATATATATATATATATATATTTTAACCTAAAATATTTTGGGAATGTCATTTGTGCTAAGTTGGTTTGATTGACCTAACACATTTTTAGGGATAACTCTCAAGGTCTGTGCTAGGTCATACAAAAGGCCAACAAACCAAAATAGAGAAAAAGTCCCTAAATTGTGCTAGGCTGACATGGTCGACCTGACGCAACTGATAGGCCAAAAGGGTGCTAAGGTAATAAATAGGTAATAAATGAAAGATAAAGCATAGAAAATGGTAGGAATAGGTAGAATTAAGAAAAATAAGCTTGGGTTTAGTGGTTTCAAGAGGTTAGATGTGGATGGCAAGTGGCAAAAGGAATGATAATCTTACGAAGCACTAATAGTCTACCCATCCCTTTCTTGATGCACCCCTTAAGGCATGCACTTAGAGAGATTGAGACTCAGTAGGTTCTTGTAAGATATGAAGTGTCAGTAGTTAATAAAAGTTAAAAATATTATGTGTATACATATGCCCCTACTGAAGCTCATCATGTGTCACATAAGTGCAACATGCGATGGTGCTTTGGAAGAAAACATGATAACACATAATGATGATGCTAAGTATGGTGTAGTAAGTAAAATATAAGATAAATGAAAGAACTGTATTGAAAAACACATACCTTTAACTTACCTTAGTTCCATAGATAAATAAGTAGATTGTAAGAAATTTAGGTGTCCAATATAGAGTACACTAGGTGAACCTATAGAAGTTATTACAAAAAATAAACAAAAATTAATTTTTTTGGAAGATAGACATATGATAGTGTAAACTAATCTCTATGACATCATGATTATAATGAATTTTATGGTTTTCAAAATGGATGAGTAGAAACAAAGATAAATTCAAAACAAGGAATCTAACTAAAAATAAATGAAAGAATTGAGTTGATAAAGAGTGGTTTTAAATAGGGAAAAAGAGAATTAATTTAGAATTTTAAATTGTGAAAGAGAGAAAAAAGAGATTTAATACTAAACAAAGCTAGGATGGTGAGGGAATGATAGGCTAGATGAGGATGACACCCAAAGGTATTAGTGGGTGCACTCTAGGTATCCAACTATGGATCTCAAACTAGATTTTGAAATTTGTATTAAATTAAGTGAATTTTTTTATAAAATATGATTTTAATAATTCATATATGTTAAAAATGAGCAAACTTAGATCTAAGGGTAAAAAATAAGAATATATAAAATGTGTGTGAAGGATTTAGGAAGAAAGTGAGTAAAATGCACATTTTACACAAAATGTACTAGGTCAGCACACAAAATGCACTAGGTTGACTGGGGAAACCTAGTAGGATGAAATATGGAAGAATCTATTTGGTCAACCTAGTAGGTATGGGTTGACCTAGTGTAATATGTAGGCTAAAAAGCTATAATGGAGTCAGAAACTAGTCTATAAAGGCCAGAATGAAAACTCAGTACTAGGGAGGGGAAAATAAGAGGGTTGACTCAGAATTTAAAGTCAACTATGAAAACAAATGGGGAAATTATTGTCAAACTAGGTTGACCAGGGAGCCAAAATAAGCATGGAAAAGCATGTAGAAAGTTGAAAGAGGGATAAAATGGCTCAAAATGACCAAAGGAGGGAAAGAGCGACCAAAAAATCTAGAAATATGATAAAATGAATAAGGTAAGAGAAATTAGGCTTTTTTTTAATTAAAAGTGTAAAAATGATGTGTAAAGAATGTAATGTGATTATACATGACATGGAGGAACTAATACATCCTTTATTGTTTTTTGGTTATAGAGATGGATGAGATTTTGGAGGTTGGTGGATATGTCTTGGTTGTTGTATTTATTAGATAGATTGATAGATGGAAATCAAGCTAGACTAGTAACCATAGGTTTAGGAGGTATATTTGACATTTATAGGATCCCCCTTAGTGTTGACCTATTAGTCATGTTCCTAGGATGTTGGGAATGATTGACTAACACCTTTAGATGGGAAGTGGATGGGGATGTGATAAAGGTGAGTATCACACTAGAGGATGTACATGCCATCCTTAGGCTACCTATAGTAGGAGCATTGATGACCATAGGAATATTAGATAGCTTAGAAGGGAGGAGAGCCTTAGCCATGTGTGATATAGGCTCAAGGATGATATTGATAGGATGGAGAGTCAAAATGGATGATGTGTATATATCATAGATTCTAGACCTATAAAAGGTGGTGATAGGCTTTGTGATATAGTAGGTACTCTATCATAAGTCAGATGTCAAGGTACCACTATTCATGGTAGCTTTGAGTAGGATGATGCTAGAAGAGGGAGTATTATATGATCTAGGATCTATCATCTAGGTTTATCTTGTACATGATCTATTTGAGATGATGATCAGAGGGTAGAAAACTATGGGACTGATCATACTATTGACAACATGGATATATGAGAAAATTCCCCATGTATTGACCAATTGGGTTACCCCATGTGGTCGATGATGGGTTATCTCAAGTAAAAAGATGGAGGGTGGATTAGGTAGCATAGGTCATACCCCATGTGCCAATGCTATAGTCAATGAGATGTGAAAAGATTATGTGACATTCATATGGGTACATAGTAGCTACATGGGTGAGCTAACACATAGTTGTACCAATAATAGAGAGGAGAGAGTGATTAGACACTATACATAGTGGAGAGAGCCACATTTGGTGGTGTGGGTGCTAGGATAAATGGGATTACCTTATCTAGTGACATTAATATTGATGCTCGACTAGTGGACTCGACATGTGAGGGAGCCATGGGGGAAGAGAGGAATTAGAACACTGATAACGAGGCTAACACTAAGGACATGTTATGAGATACCATGGACTAGTTGGGCATGATGAGTGTATAAGAGGAGGTAGAGGAGGAAAATATACTAGATGTACCACTAATAGTCTCATAGTGAGATGAGTAGCAATCACTGAGGACATGGTAGTAATAGAGATAAGAGAGAGTGGAGACTATAGACATCCTAGATGATCCCATAAATGAATTAGAGGAGATGATAGAGAGACCACTTAGATAGGGGCTAAGACATACATGGGCCATGATAACTAGGTTTGAGCTAAGGAGATAACCTATCGATAAGGTATTAGGAGACCGTGTAGATGAGGAGACTATGCTAGGTGATCATGCAGATGATGATATCATAGGAGCTGATACATAGATAGGTATGAAGATGGTTTAATTACTTCTTAAGTTTTAATTTGGTAGTAGAGAAATATAGATAGATATTATGAGATATGATAGTGATCTAATATCCATCTAGTGTGATTTTGTTGGTGTACATGAGGATGAGGAGGAGAGATGGGGGTCCCTAGTGAAGGGATCATTCCATGAAATCCTAGAAAAGACTCTATAACCATATGACCCCATAACATTAGAGGATTTGAGTGTACCATATACCCCAACTAAAGTAAGTTGGTTTAGATTAGCTAGCGAGTTAGATACAAATATAAAGAGAGGGTACAAACACTAGCTAAGATGGGTGTAGGAAAGAGATAGACCTGGTAGGTCTTGGTAAATGAGAGAGATATGCATCTAGAGATAGTGACATAGATGATACAAGCATATACAATGATGTATGCTCATTTGACATAGACACATATAGTGACCCAAGCTTAGTTGGTGCATGCACAGATGCAGATAACATGCCTATAAGGATAGGTAGAGGGATTGAGATCTCATACTACCTTGTTATAGTGTACCATTTAGAGGATTCAAATTGAGGGCTTAATAGGCAGTGTGGCTAGGCCACGAGATAGATAGAGCATAGCCTTAGTGTTAAGTTTTTGTATATAGTTGTATCAAATTCATGGTATATATATGATGTATCATTTTGGATTATTGGTGTTGGTTATATATGTTTTATTAATGATATTTATGCTTGTGGATGCTTTTGGTATATTTATTTCTAGTACATGTATTTAGCTTTGTTTATATATGCTATAGAAAATATATGTGGTGTGGTTTATTTTTTAGCATTATGGAATACACATGAAAGGTTAAAAATAAATAGGTGAAAGGGACTTATAAAAATATAATTAATAAAAAAAATGTACTACACAATAGTTGAAGTTGGGATATATGAAATAACAAAAAATGACTAAGTATAAAAATCTAAGAAAATGACAAACAAGATGGTAAAAGGGATTTGCTTTTAAGCAAAGGTAAAAGATTCTTGCACCAAATTAAAACAAGTAAAACCATACTAAATATCATGTTTGGAAGTATGAAAACTAATGTAATAAAATGGAAGGTATGTAGAAGAGCACAAATGGTAATAAAAAATAAATCAAAAATAGATCAATCATTTATACTATATCATGATGGGAAGTATACAAGAAAAAAAATTGTAAAAAAAATGGTCTTAAATTTATCATACTAATTCAAGCTAGAAAGTATGAGAAATTCAAGAAATGGTTGTAATCTTACATGAACTCAGAAAATAAGAAGATAAAAGATGAATGAAAAATGAAGTAAGCATAAAACATACTAAATATCAAGATGTGAATCATGTTAATGATGTGTAACCTCATAATCAATCAAATCATATCTCATATTTGACACATGTAATCTCAAATGGTGACTTATTTATTTGAAAATTTTGTGAGGAGGTCTAGGTCGTATCCATAGTCTTATACTACAACTTAAAAAAGAAAAACCCAAGGGGTACCAAATCAAGATTGGTAAACAAAAGGCTAAGGTAATGATAAATCAAGGATATGGTTAATAGGATGGAAAATATGGTAATTTTTGAAGGATTTTGGGTCTTATCCATGGTCTTACAAAGCAACTCACAAATGAAATCCCATGGGGAGTAATCAGTAACCAAAACAATATTTCCCAAGAGGAAATATGAAGGAAAGGGAATGAAAAAGGGAGTGTATAAAGAAATACTTAGGCATCTTATGAGAAGACCTTAGGAGGCAAGAGGCATACTAAGGACATGAAAAGACACTAAGTGACTAGTGGTCATCTATATACAAAGGAAATCCACTTACTATAGACACAAATATTTGTAGGCAAATAGCTATGCTACTAAGATCCAATCATGATGGTATATTGGTACAAGAAAAAGTAAAATGGACCTACCTTACCATGATGCATTCCCCATTCATTAGGACCACTTACAGAGCCATTAGTCTACTACAAATATTGGGTACTTGTATGAGAAAGTAGGTAGCACTAAAGTATTTGTATATTATTCTCTTCTAATCTACTAGCTTACCATACCCCAAAGGACCTCATATCTACCATGAGGCCAATTATGGAGTTTGAGCTTTAACTAGAAGAAGGAGATGTTCTTTGAATCACATATTCTAGTGTGATTAGACTTTTAAGAATATTAAATATTTTTGCCTTTTGATATCATTACCTTTTGTTTAAATGATTTGGATTTTAAATTTATTTTGAAGGTTTTTTAATATTCCTCTTCCATATAGATTTATAATGACCAATCATGAAAGAGATAGTGATACACAAGAATGAGTTTTAGGCTAAGGATAAAGGAAGCTAAGTGACACAATGACAAAATATTGACTACAACACTTGAGCTTGAAAATGAACTATACATGTGATCTCAAGTCTCAACCATGTAAATACTTAGTTTATGGAAAAAGGAAGAAGGGAAAAATGAGATCCAAAGGAGGACTGGTTAAAGGAAATAGTAATGAGAAATATTGATTTTGAACTGATCACATGTTAATAGGAGATAGTAACCAAAAAGAAGAGGGTAAATATAACCAAGTCATCATGACAACTATCTATGAAAAAAAAAGACAAGAAATAAAAAAATCATAAAGATACAAGAAAAGAGTTTTGAGAAAAAATCTAAAGGAAAAGAAAGCAATGATAAGGGAAACATATAAAAGATAAGGAAAATACAAGTATTTTTGAAATGTAAAATGATAATTTAAGCTAACTATAGTACAAAAAGAAGGAGAAACATGGTATAAGATAGTAAGAATTTTGACATAGTGTCAAATGATATAATAGATAAAAATAAAATTGGAGCACACGTCCAATCTGAAGATAAATGAGAAAGCACAATACATGTACTCATAGATACTAGTAAATCTATCCATACATATTATCTAATACATCAGATAAGTCTCTATGAAGTTGAATGCATATTGTAGCTAAGGTCTCATCAATATTTAGTGAATATTGGGAAAATACTTATTTTCTGATCTCCTCAACTAAAAAAGTAGGAATTTTCAAAGGATCATACCGAGGAGGAAAGTTAGGAAAAGGTTGGTTAGGAGAATACATGGAAACATGATCTATCAAATAAGAAGGAATCATAAGTGGATAAGGATCCACATGTGAAGGACTCATGGGTGGAAAAGGATTCACAGGTGAGGGAACATCCACAAGTGAAGGAATCATAGGTGGAAGCACCAAAGGTGGTGAAGGGACCATAGGATGTGATGAAACCATTGGAGGTGGAGTGATGAGAGAAGAAGGAGGAGCCTTCTTGAGATAAAAACCTATGGGAGGAATGGTAAAATGTCTAGGGAAGGCTACAAAGTGATCCTTAAGATGTTGTTGAAGAATGCATCAATGATCAATGTGATACATGCCACATAGGTGCCATAGATGATATACCTCACCATACTTGGGTAAATATTCAAGAAGTACTTCAAGGGAGGCATGGATTTATCTGAGGATGGGAAAGAAGGACACAAGGTATCAAGGTATTATCACAACTTATGACAATGGTAGAAGAGTGATTATCTATCCCATGAAAGCAATATATATACTTGTGAGTGGTTTTAGGAGTACTCATGAAAGTAGGTGAAATAAGAGCAGAAGCAACTGAAGATGACTCATCAGCCCATTTGGTGGGAAAAGAAGCCATCTTAGGTAGTATAATCAAACCATCATGAAGGGAGGGTGATGATGGGGAAAGAGTGGAACTAGACTCAATAGGAGGAACACTAGGATGAGAATCAAGAAGAGGCTTAGCAATAGTAGGAGAGGAAATAGGTTCAACTAGACTGGAAAAAGGAATAGAATTAACTATAGATAGACCTACTAAAGGAGGGGCATGATTTATAAAAGGTCTAAAGAGGAATGCCCTAGGTGTGGTAAAGCAATAAGGTTTGGTCATAGCATAATCCAATAGAATGGTCCTACGTGGATCCTTAGAAACTAGAGGTATCAGTGTCATCTCTACCCTATGATAAAGAGGAAAAATTCAATAATCAGGAAATATAAATGAAAAATAATGATGAGATGCATGAAAAGACTCAAATAAAGAAGAATGGTAATGAAAAATCTTAACATTATAGGCCTAGACAAGGCTACCTAAAATAGGATCATCTAAATAATATCCATCATCATAATCTAAAGTATGAAGATCGATGACACAATCCAACGTGACCTTATCATTAGGGGAAGCTTGGTGAATACAGTGCCTAGTCTTGGTTAAGACTATAGGAATGTCATCATAAGGAGGCTTGTGAGAATGAGGGTATAAGGAAGCAAGAAGCTGCAAGATGAGATGAGGTGAGAAATTAGAAGTTTTGATATTTAAATTTATCTCATTAGGTTCATAATCATCAAAGTCTAAAAGGTTGGGAGGAATGTTACCAATGAGCTTAGGATACCCTTTGTAACCTTTGGTTGAGTCGATAGGAAAGTTGAGATACTATGACTCATGGAATGGAACACTAGGAAAAGGCTCGAGAGTAAGAATATTGAAGACACCATGATCTTGGAATTGTTCAAAATTATAAGGGTTAGTGTCTCCTTGAATCCTATAAATGGCTCCAATGTGAGGAAATTTTATGCATTAGCAAGTAGAATATGCAACAACTTGCATATAATGAGTCCACAGCCTACAAAACAAGATGTTATATGAAAGGGGAAAGTTAATGATAATCACTTTCATATGAATGGTGATAGGTGAGATGGTAATGGGAAGCCATACATACCCTAAGGGAGTCATTTTACTTCTATCATATCCTTGACATGTGTTACATGTAGATTTGAGATTACATTTAGAATACCTGAGATTCTTAATGAAATCAAGGGAAGTGACATAGGTGTCAATACCATCATCGATCAATTCTCGATTAAATTTTATATCACTTATTTGGATGCTAATAAATAATGGAGGATATTTTTTTATAATATACTATCCTCAGATCTAGATAAAGTATCTTCCTATCCTATTAGATGAGGGTGAGGGATATTCAACTTGAATAAGAGTTATATGAGGTGGTTTTTATGATGTCAAGATATCTTCATGAGTTTAAGGAAAGGTATTTGAGATAGAAGATTAGTAATTTTCATAATGGGATCCCAATCATCATAACCCATAAGGAGATTGTTAGATATAGGTACATAATGATTAATAAGGTCTTCAAAAGGTGGATATAAAAAGCATTGAAATTTATGTTCATAAGAATGAGAAGGTTGAGGAGAAGGTTGTAAATAATATGGTGATGAAAAAGTAGTTTATTTAGATTGATCTTGAAGTCCAAAAGAAGTGTTAGTAGAAATTGGATTGTTATTAGTATTAGAAGATGATGGGAGAGAAGTAGAAATAATATTAGATGTGTCATCCAAGGGAGAATCATAAATTAGATCACTAAAATAAAATAAGATCTTCTTGTCCCAACTCATTTAAATGAGTTGGAGAAGAATCCTAGATAACATGATATGTCTTATGGGAAGGATTAGTGTAGATAGGTTGTGAATCAATGAAATCTAGCACTCTTCACATATTAGTCATGTTAACCACATTCTCATTAGAATTTGGTTCAACAAGAATTTCTATGTTATTGGTGGAAGAAGTGGGATTATCTTGAATTTCTTGGATTGGTTGATGATTAGGTAAGGGGTATTTATAGATAGCTAAATGAGTGTTTTCTTGATTTAAGGCTTGAGTTTTATCATGCAATTTATAGTTTTTAAAAGAAACATCATAGGCTTGTTGATGCTTACAAATAATGGAATCATAATCAAAATTTGGGCCAAGAATAAAATACATGGCTAAATTGTAGAGTTGTCTACAAGTCTCATGAGAGTGACCCCAACTAGCATGAAACCAACAAAACTTATTAGGATCACACGATGATTTCATAGGTTAAATAGGGTTAAGATATCAAGGGAGAGGCCTAGGTAGATTTTTAAAGCAATTAAATCAAAGATAAAGGCTTATGTGTATTAATGTTATTTGTTGATAAATGAGGATTAGTGTATTGTTGAGAAGGAGCTAGTTTCAAAGAAGGGTAGGAACAACATCTTGAACATTGTGAATGGTGTCATATGAATTAATAAGACCATCATTGGTAATATTGTGGTTTTTGTTCTTTACTAATAGGTGAGGGCATGTGGAAGGTTAGGGTAGCTCAAATTGATGCATGAGGAAGTCTTGTCTTTTGGCTTGAACAATAACTTCCTCTAAGGTACGTGGAGAAAGGGTATGGACTCGATATTTTAATTTAGGAAACAAAAAATTTGTAAAGGGATGAAAGATATTATCATCTTCTTTAT
The DNA here is from genome assembly GCA_037957365.1 of Torreya grandis. Lineage (NCBI taxonomy): Eukaryota > Viridiplantae > Streptophyta > Pinopsida > Cupressales > Taxaceae > Torreya > Torreya grandis. The sequence continues at coordinate 83,806 of JARHVA010007412.1, forward strand.
TATGTTCACATTTATTTGACAAAGTCTTCCATCACTTAACAAAGGATTGGGTAGTTTCATTTTCATTTTGTTTATAATTGATTAAATTGGCCAAAGTGTTCTTAGGAAGATCACTAGCTTGAAATTATTGAACTAAAGTATTTACTATGTCCTCCAAAATAGTGATAGAGTGTGTTATAAGTTGATTGTACCAATCCAAGGAATTACCCATGAGGTTTTTGGATAAGATTTTGGTAGAGACAAAGGTATTTAACTTGACCCAATACTATAAATATTTCCAAATATCTTGAGGTGAAGGGTAGGATCAGTTGATCCATTGTAAGAAATTATGGGTGTTATAGCTCCAATGCCAATGTTAGTAATTTGGATGGTAAGAGATTCATTTTTTAAATTTTTGATGACTTTTGTGACTAATGTATGTTGAGGAATGAGATTACCTTGAGAACCTCAAAGAGGAGGAGGAGGAACACTTTGGTTATGTGTGCCCCAATTCATTGGTTGAGGATTGGATTGAATATTAAGAAGATTGTTTTGCACTCGTATCATTTGATTCATATTATGAACTTGAAATGTGTTCATTTTTTTGAGATTTTGAAATAATAGTTGATGAGTTTGATTAGTGTTTGTGTTGGTGTTAGTGGCTTGGGTACCACTATTAGTGTTGATATGATCTTTGGAAGAGATATGAGAATTTGAGGCACTAGTGGCAAAAATTTCTTGTGAAGTTAAAGATGGACTAGCGAATGGTTGAGAGGAAGAAGCACTAGAAGCATGAGTGATTTGGGTAGAAAATAATGAACTACTGGAAGGATTAAGAATAATGGATCTTATGAGAGACCCACTAGATGTATAACCTGCCATGTTAGCTGAGATACTAGGCATGGAGGTATAATGTTAAAGAATAAGATGTCATGGCATATGGAGTAAATATTCAAGGAAGAGGTTGAGAAGTAAAGAAATCTATAGCCCCAAATCCAATTGAGAAAGTAGGAGTGAGAGAATGAGGTTCTTTAGCTTGATGGATAATCATGAGGTTATAAATAGTGGAAGGATCCTTCCCCCTATGTTGAAGTATTTCCATGATAAAACAAAGCATTTCATGAGTATACTTTAACTTAAGTTGATATTGTAAGATAAGAAGAGGGTTTTTATACAAAGGGGTATGAGGAGGGGTCCCATATTTTATCTTGCGGGCTATCATATGAACATTACTAGCATTCATGAAAGGAGCCATACTTTGTCTATGGAAGACCCTATTAGAATTGGTGAATTCCATCATGTATATTGATTGAAATTTAGTGTTATCACCAACTAGAAAGTTCATGATGAAAGTAAAATAATCAAGATGAGAAAGAAAGGAGTCATAAAGTAACTGACAATAGTACTAGGTCAGCCTAGCGTAAAATAGGGACTATAAACAATACAGGGTCCACAGGATCAACCTAGTTTAGTGAGAAGTGACTGGTAGAAAGAGGTAAATATGTTGTAAATAGTACTAGGTTGACTAGGTCAACCTAAAATAGTGTACAAGGGATGAAAAAGATACTAGGTCGATAGGGTCAACCTAGAACAATATATAGTGAAGAAAAAAAAGCTGATAACAAGCTATGAATTTGTAGACACCTAAATTATGTCGACACCCCTTGGTCCCCTCCTAGACACCTCACCTTGGACACCTCACCCTTAGACCATTTCTCACCCTATGACTCACCTAAGACCTATTCTCACTCCTTCCTAACTGCCTAACTAACTCTCGTGCCTAATAACCCTACCATTTGACCGTTCACCAACGACAAGTGCACTTGGTAGATGGAGAACGGGCTTCAAAGCCCTTTTACCCATTCTTCAGCCATCGAAGTCGGTCAACTATCAGTTGACACTAGTGGTATCACCAACATTAGTTACATAAACTAACTTCTCACATCGAGTTATGGGCTCTTAGACTCTCGAATCGACTTCCTCTTGGACTCTCTCTCTGGCTCTCAAACTCTGGGACATCAATGGCACTTCAACTAATGCTTACCTGGCCACAAACTCTGCACTCTCGACTCTAGATTGGATTGGATCATTCCACAGGGACCTTAACATCAGCTATAATAGGTACAAGTGTTTAAACACCTCTGGTTCTTAATCAAGCAAGAGCTAAGTATTCTTCTGCCTTTCATTTTAGTATCTTTAGAATGGATTGATAATCAGTCAATTTGCTATTTCTAAGTACTGTTGAGACCAAACCTAGCTTTCTTCTCAGAGAGGCTGAAAAGCCTTCTTCTTATCCTGACCCTCATCTCACACATAACATCTACCTTTGTCCACCTTAAGACTCTATTGACCTCCCTACAACCCTGCATGGACCTCCAAACTACCAGACTCTTGTCATCCACAGACATAGCCCTCAGACCCATCTAAGGACCATTATCCCTACCGACATTAGTAGACTAACCGATGACAGCACATTTGACCAATCAATGCTAGCAATACTATCGATGTCGATGACTGTGGAAGACTGACTGCAATAAACAGGTATGCATTATCTTTATTTCTCTTTCTTAGTCTTTCACCATTTCTTTTATTAAACACTCTTTTGTCAAATAAGTGGATTGTCATCCCTCAAGGAAGTTTTTACACTTCTAGGACCGAGCTTCACTTGGTAGTCCAACATATCTATCTCTAATAATCTCTTTGTTTGAGTCTTTCTTATCTACAGGTGTGTCCTCCATAGCTAAAGAGGAGCTCCTTCAATCGCTTGGATATGGTGCACAACTTCATCCAAGTATCATCTAACCTCTGACCCTTTATCTTTAGTTTCTTCCTTCTTATTTGAATGTAAAAAAACAATAATGAGTAGAAACATTCTAGCACACCCAGTGGGACCTTAGAGTTTTCCTTGGGTTCATTTCTACTAAAAAACAAACTTTCATATAGGTGCATTAAGGAAATTTTCTCTCCTTGCATCCTTCTTCTATCTCTTTATTTTGAAAATACACCATTAGCACAAGTTAAAAAGAATATCTTTCTTTTTCTTCTTGTCACTTTTTCCTTGCATCTTAGAGTCATGAAATTCATGATCTTAACCTTTTCCCCACTTGTTTGCATCTAAACAAAACATCTCAATTTGGGTTAAAACATTATTGCATTTCATTTCTTCTTGAATGCATATTAGCTCATCTAGTAATTAAAAATGCAATATGAATAAAGCGTAGTGCACATATGTTACACAACCTGACCACATTCACAAAATCAAACATACAACATACCTAAGACAAGGCCTGACTAAGATTTCATCACCTAGCGGATACCTTACCCTACCTGGCAATCCCACTTGGATTTCACCACCAAGGGGAGGACCCACTCTTTTCTCTAGCAGAGTTTAAACTCTAGGGGAAGTATATATTGCCTAAGTGACCCAACTTGGCTATGGGATCGTGAAGTGAGGGGAGCAAGCTCCTAGCACTAGGCCATGTATGGAACCTAATATCGATTTTGAGCACCAAAACTTAACTTGAAACCAGCTTTAGACTTCCGCTTTTAGGACCCATTCTAAAAGCCCAATCCCCAAACATATTCTTCTAAGGCATAAGCCACCACGACTCTAAAATTTATTCTTAGGAATTTAACGTTTAGAGGTTGCTTGCCTTCATATTTTTTGCTATTTTTATTTAGTTTTTTGAACTGGTAAGGACACATTATTTTGAGTTCTTAAACAACTCAGAACTTTCTTTTTCTTCCAAAAACTTTCAATTTTTTGAGTTTCTAGAAACACACAGACACCGACATCAGTTTTTCCACTGACATCAGCAATGTTTACTCATTAACACCAGTTTTTCCACTGACATTGATAACTTATCTTCATCGACATCAATTTTTCCATCGACATCGGTCACTGTCAACAAAATTTTTCTCAAAATAGCAAGCTTAAAACCTGACCTTTTTGCTGTTCAACACAACCTTTTGGTTTTCTAAAACTGAAATACATAGTTTTTGGAACCTAGACCATTTTTCATCTTAGATGGTTTTGACGCATAGTCAAGCTAAATCCCTTATTGACCACGCGAGGCAACAACCACTTCTACCTTTGCCCTTTATATCAAGTCTCCAAATGGAGTATACTTTAGAAACTGAGCGTACTCCTATCCGACCAACCCCAACTCAACATCCAATTATTCCCAAAGGGGATCAAAATTTTGAGAGATTCCTTGACCACAACATCAAGGCTCTCCAACACTATCTCACAAGAAGCCAAATGCGAGATCCTTCAAGTACCCCTATTTATGGGATGCCAATCTCCTTGACTGAAGTGGCAATGGTATCAATAGCCTCCGCTACCCAACCCATAATCACTCAATCCATTGCCTCAACCAGCAACCCAACCATGACCAATGTCCATGATTTGGCCTCTCCTTCCATTTTTGGACCTACTTCTTCGGGGTTTCTATACCCCCTCAACCACAAACAATTCAACCAAGTTCGACACCTTTTTTAAACTTGATTGTCTCTAACCAACCCACTCTTGTGCCCACAAATACAAGAGTGACTACATACCCTTTAACCAGTGTCACCACTATTCAACCACCATTGGTGACACCCAGTCAACTTGTGCCCTCTAACTTCATGGCACAAGCCCCCTTGACCTCAACATCAGTCCATATGACAAACTACAAATACGTTGTGCCTACACAAATGCAACCAAGTACATCATATGCCCCTCATAATGCCTTCTAGGTACCTTACAACCTAGGGGGTGCCCCACCTACCAATCCACTAGCTGATCTAATCAAGATGCTGATGGATAAGATGTCTAACCTTGAGACATCCATTTCCGGTTCAAGCAATGTTCTTTCATACAAACAAATATGCAATGAACCCATCCACCCTTCGGTGCCTATTTGACCATATCCTAACTAGTGGGAACTCCCTAAATTTACTTGCTTTCAGAGTAAGGAGGACCCACAACAACATCTACGAGTTTTTAGACACGCTTGTTACCTTATAGCACATGATGATGCATTATTACTTTGCACGTTTCCCATGTCACTTTCTAGCACTGCCCTTGACTGGTATAGTTCCATTACCAATCATTTTATCTTTTCTTTCACTCAACTTGCCCAATTATTCCTCGACCACTTTTCAATCAACATCACCAAAAAGGTCTCCATTACAGACCTATATTTTATTAAGTAATTCGACGATGAGTCCATAGCTAACTTTGTTGCCCATTGGAAAGGTTTGATTAACCAACTCTCCTTCCCATTACCTCAACTTGAGCTCATTGAGCTCTTTTCATGAGCATGTGCCAAGCACATCTCATCTACTTTGTAGGTTCAAACATTTTGCACATTTGATGAAGCTTTCACCATGGACAGAAAGCTTGAACTCTGCACTATCGAAGAAGATAGAGTCAAATTGCGTAGTAAAAATACTAATGCAAAAGCCAATGACCCTTCTTCTTCCAGACCTTCTTCTTCTAACTCCAAGTCTAAGGGGTTGGCAAATTCTATGGTTGTTAGATCATCATCTACCAAAATGAACCAATCTGACCCCTCTATATCACAATACATCACAAAACAATTCCAACAATGATACGTACAACATCAATATACTCTAATAAGAGAATCATACGCTTCCGTGCTGGATAAACTCATCAAGTAGGGAGTCCTCAACCTCCCTCAAATCTAACCACCTCAATTTGACCCCTCAAAAGCCATCCCTACATGGTATAGGGAAAATGACTTTTGTAATTATCATCGTGTCAAAGGTCATGACACAGACAATTGTAAAACCTTCAAAAACATTATCTAGGACATGCTAGACAAGGGGGATCTTGTTTTGGATAACCCAAATATGCTAGCTAAGCAAAACTTGGATGTCTTTAGATAACCATTTCCTAACCATCCCCCAAGTCAAAATCACATTTAGACCATAGTTGATGACCTTCAAGAGTGTAATATACACATGGTCGACATGGTTTCTAACCAACCTCTTCCAAAGTTTAAAGAGGTTAATCAACCTATTTGTCCACCATAGGTAGAAGAAACTTATTCTCTTATTTATATATCATAGGTAAAAGAGGCCCCTTCTCCTATTTGTCCACCATAGGTAGAAGAGCCTTCTTCTCCTATTTTCCCACCACAGGTAGAAGAGCCTTCTTCTCCTATTTGTCCTCCATAAATGGAGGATAATCCTCCATCCAGCCCATTTTTACACATAGGAGAGGCTACTTTGACCTCTCCCATATTAGAGGATGCCTTGATGGTGCCAACATTGGCTGCCACACCTTCATCCTTCTTATCATCAATAGGGGATCATACTTTCCCTGCTACTCGACCACACACAGAAGCCATAACCATCCCATGCCTCTCAAACCTCACTCACTCACAAGTGAAGGTAGACTTGAACCTCAACCCACACAATAGTAGTCCTCACACCTTACCAAAGAAGGCTACTAAACCATGTCAGAGAACTTCTCCCCCACCATCACCATTGCCCTCTATTTTGGGTGCACACCCGTCCACCTCAATGGGAGTGCTTCCTACTCCAACACCTCATAGAGGCAAATTGCCTCCATTACTCTCTCAACCTAACACAAACATACTTCCTCCAAAACATCAAGAAAGTGTCATCTTCACATGTGGCCACACCGCCAACTAAAAACATGACTCGACAAACTCCCCAAATAACTCCTAAACAAAAGTTGTCAACACCTACTTTAACAAAGAGCACAAACTTATTCATGGGTTCTTATGCTTTGATGTTATGTCAGTTGTTACAGTCATCTAGCATCACTCTTCTACCTATTAAGCCATACAAACCTCTCAGACCAAAACCATCTTGGTTTGATGACACTAAAATTTGCTGGTATCATCGCACACTTGGGCATGATACTAAACGTTACTGTTCCCTTAAGGTTGTCATTCACCAACACTTGAAAAAAAACACCCCTCACATTGAGGCTTCTTCTGACCACCATTTTGATAAACCACCAACACCACAACATGCCTCTCAAACCCCCTCACCTAAATTAGGATCCCCATACACGACTATGGTCCCTTTACCTCATCCCCCACCTTTATTTGAAATCAACAAAATTGATGTGGCCACCAGGCCCCAAACTGTGAAGAATAAAGGAAAAGACCAAACTTCTACCCCTTTAACATATCCATTGTTTGTCAAGACCTCTCAACCAACACAACCCAAGATTTCTATCTTGGACATGTCTCGACCAACATCACTAGGGGAAATTCCTACTAACCTATCTAGTCCACATGACATTTGGTATAAATGACTTGTCGACTACTTGACATATTCTATCATCCCTCCTAATCTCTCTAGCAATGGATGGTGAGCTTTTATCAAACACACTACTTGATACACCATGTTAGGGGGACTTCTCTACAAAAGAGGCCTCGACGGCCTCCTTATCCAATGCCTAACAACCACTGAGACTTCCCATGCCATTAAAAAAGTCCATGATGGGATTTGTGGTGGACATCTCTGTGGTAACTCAATTGCCAAGCATATCTTCCACTTGGGCCATTATTGGCCCACTCTTAACCAAGATTGCAACAACTATGTCTGGCATTGTACCAAATGCCAACAACATACTAACCAACTTCACATCCAACATTGACCAAAACATGCCTACAACCATAATTTGAAAGAGCAAGATTTCAAAATTAGAGATCTTGTCCTTAAAGAAGACCAACATGTGACCAATTTGGAATGAAGCAAATGGGGCAAGTTTGCTCCTAATTGACTCAGACCGTACATAATAAAACATAGATCAGGGACTTATCATTTGTCTTCTTTCGAAGGTCAGCCAACACTTGAGCCCCTTTATGCCTTACATCTACGACCATTCTATTGTTAGTCAAGTACTCATTCACTTGACATTTAACTTGAGCTCATCCCTTGAGCAAACCCCATCATTGTCATTCCTATTCCTTTCAACCCTTTTGTCAAGCATGAATGCTTTGTCCTAATAAAAAGGGAACCCTTAAAACCTCTATAGGCAAGTCCATGACCAAAAGTTCAGTCAACAAAAACAACCATAAAATTGGGATGCCTAATATTCCAAGGGTCATAATATATAAATGTAGACTGCTCCCTTGAAGGACGGCTAGACATCCAAACATATAAAGCAAATATAGACCACTCCCTCAAAGGATGGCTATGACCAAATTTTGCTACATACACAGCACCATCATGACCATAAAACACAAAAACATCCCCAAGTGGACTTCCCGCATTGATCATTCTACAAAAAAAAAAGACTGACAAACTATTAAGTCATGGACTTGTCTATAGTCATTCTCAGGGTCACCTATAAAAGGGGCAAAGCTATCCCTGCTAAAAAAGGGTCACCCTACCCTCACATATCATATAATCACACCTATTACCCCAACATATTCAAGGGATTTTGAGCTCACTTAATGTCAAGTGATTCGAGTACTTCTCTAACATAAACCAATGGTCAAAAGACGTAATGCATGAATGGGGCTTTTGATTGCAAAACCCTTATCTATGCTATCATTATTGTCCTTATCAATGAAAGAGCAACGCGCCTTTCACTTAGTCCACTTTGGTCACATACAATTGAATCATCAACCCAACCAAACCAAACCAAACATTTTCAGACCACTAACATGATATCATGATTTATTCAATAGCCCATTTGTGTTATATGAATCATCATAGCCCATTCACACTAGTTTCTATGGAAAACAATACACATGGAAACTATCAACATCCACTCAACACAATTTATGTCAAGCATATACCATCACAAATATGGAAACTTGCTGAAGCATAAATAATCTCATTTCATTTTTAGCATACACCATCATCAATATGGAAAATTGCTAGGAATGAAAGACCACATCACCAATGTTATAGAATACACCATCACACAATATGGAAACGGCTATAACATCATCATCTCATTTCATTTTTGGCATACACCATCACCAATATGGAAAATTGCTAGGAATGAAAGACCACATCACCAATGTTACAGAATACACCATCACATAATATGGAAAAGGCTGTAACATCATCATACCCTTCATCATTTCAAGCATGTACCATCACACACATGGGAAATGTTGACAACACTAACCTAACCAAAACAACTGTCAACCACTTTGACTTTTATTTAGAACTACATTGACCTAAGACCCTTAAAATAGGGGCTATGTAGGTAACACTCAGTCTTCTGAGGTTAGCTCAGCCATCCGCCTATTCGTCTCTCTAAAGACGTCGGCCATTCGTTCATTCATCTACTTGATGGATGAACCATATAACCTTTAACCATGGCTTAACGCAGTCTAAAATTATGACCTAACAATAAGTCCTGACACTCCAAAAGTCACTTTTGACTTCTCATGGGGCCCATTGGATATTACATATATCTCCCTGACTTGACCAACCACATTAGAGATCATGACTATCTCCTCAGACCATAACCACTTTTGAGACAACTCTGCCTTAGTTGTTTTGATTGGATGTATGCTACCTCACAAATAGTTAGCAAAATTGTGCACACCTCACATTATGAACCTCACAAGTATTGGATCGCACCCAAGTTGATCCCCATTACTTGTGACATTTTTGTGTGTTCCAGGAGCACTTCCTAAGCCCAAGATACTTGGAACACAATGACCATTGGAGCTACAGTTATAATCATTTAACCCAATCAGCTATGACTAAAAGTTGGGGACTGGTTACTTTGATTTTAGCACTCCTTGACCTTGATCGTGACAATTTGACCTACCTATCACGTGAAGTGGTATGCATGTAATCATAACTATTGTAGCATTCACACTCAAACTTCACCATACCCATCAACTACCTATCAAATCGACACCCAACATTAGGTTACCTTCCCTCGACTTTTGCTTTGAGGGGGAATACCTCATCACTATATTTGGGGTAACAACACCTTATTTTTGTCTTACAGTTCATCAAAACAACTAACAGGACAAAAAAGACCTCATCCCATACCTAGGGCAACCTACACCTTATCCCATACCTGAGGCAACTTACTCCTATTTTTGTCTTGCAGTTCGTCAAGAACAACCAACAAGACAAAAAGGGGCAAATGTAGACACCTAAATTATGTCAACACCCCTTGGTCCCCTCCTAGACACCTCACCGTGGACACCTCACCTTAGACACCTCACCCTTAAACCATTTCTCACCCTATGACTCATCTAAGACCTATTCTCACTCCTTCCTAACCGCCTAACTAACTCTCATGTCTAATAACCCTACCATTTGACCATTCACCAATGACAAGTGCACTTGGCAAATGGAAAATGGGCTTCAAATCCCTTTTACCCATTCTTCAGCCACTGATGTCAGTCAACTATCAACCGATGCCGTTGGTATTGCTGACATCAGTTACATAAATTGACTTCTCACATTAAGTTACAGGCTCTTGGACTCTCAAATCAACTTCCTCTTAGACTCTCTCTCTGGCTCTCATACTTTGGGACATTAATGACACTTTTACTAATGCTTACTTGGCCACAGACTCTACACTCTTAACTCTAGATTGGATGATTTCATTGCATAGGGACCTTGACATCAACTGTAATAGGTACAAGCATTCAAACACCTCTGGTTCTTCATCAAGCAAGAGTTAAGCATTCTTCTACCTTTCATTTCAGTATCTTTAGAATGGATTGATAATCAGTCAATTTGCTATTTCTAAGTACTGTTGAGACCAAACCTAGCTTTCTTCCTAGTGAGGCTAAAAAGCCTTCTTCTTATCCTGACCCTCATCTCGTACATAACATTTACCTTTGTCCACCTTAAGACTCTATTAACCTCCCTACAACCCTGCACAGACCTCTAAACTACCAGACTCCTTTTATCAACCACAAACATAGCCCTCAAACCCATCTAAGGACCATTGCCCGTACTGACATCAGCAAACTAATCGACGATGGCACATTTCACCAATCGACGCTGGCAATACTATCAATGTCAATGACTATGGAAGACTGACTGCAATAAATAGGTATGAGTTATGAGCTCTTGGACTCTCAAATCAACTTCCTCTCAGACTCTCTCTCTCTAGCTCTCATACTCTGAGACATCAACGACACTTCGACTAATGCTTACCTAGCCACAGATTCTGCACTCCTGACTCTAGATTGGATTGGATCATTGCATAGGGACCTTGACATCAGCTATAACAGGTACAAGTGTTCAAAGACCTCTGGTTCTTCAACAAGCAAGAGATAAGTATTATTTTGCCTTTCATTTCAATATGTTTAGAATTGATTGATAATTAGTCAATTTGCTATTTCTAAGTACTGTTGTGACCAAACCTAGCTTTCTTCCCAGAGAGGCTGAAAAGCCTTCTTCTTATCCTGACCCTCATCTCACACATAACATCTACCTTTGTCCACCTTAAGACTCTATTTACCTCCCTGTAACCCTACACATACCTCCAAACTACTAGACTCCTTCTGTTGACCACAGACATAGCCCTCGGACCCGTCTAAGGACCATTGCCCTTATCGACATCGAGACTAACTGATGATGGCACATTTGACCAACTGATACTGGCAATACTATCGATGTTGGTGACTATGGAAGATTGACTGCAATAAACAAGTATGTGTTATATTTATTTCTCTTTCTTAGTCTTTCACCATTTCTTTTATTAAACACTCTTTTGTCAAATAAGTGGACTGTCATCCCTCAAGGAAGTTTTTACACTTCTGGGACCAAGCTTCACTTGGCAGTCCACCATATCTGTCTCTAATAATCTCTTTGTTTGAGTCTTTCTTATCTACAGGTGTGTCCTCCACAGCCAAAGAGGAGCTCCTTCAATCACTTGGATATGGTGTGTAACTTCATCTGGGTATCATCTAACCCCTGACCCTTTATCTTTAGTTTCTTCCTTCTTATCTGAATGTAAAAGAGCAAAAATGAGTAGAAATAGAATTAAATGAAGATAATTACAAGTAATGTAAGAAAGTAATAAGTAATAAAATGGAAATAAAAATTCAATTAAATTGATGTTAGCTAATCCAATTGATGTAGACAAAGTAAAATCTTACACTAACGCTGGTTAATGCAAGCTTTTGCATAGATAATTGATCAAAGAGAAAGCAGAAAACTTGAAAGTAAAGCTAGCTACTTAGTCAACCTAGAATGTTGATTAGATTATTAAGAATTATTTTAAATGTAAATGGAGATTGGCTATAAGAAAAGTACTAGATAAAAATCTATGGATAGTTTCATATAAGTTTAGGATGAAAGGGACTATAGTGGCAATGATATAGGCTTAGTATTGGGGCACACCCTCTCACTTCACACACCAAAACAATAAGGTTAATAGGTTTTTAGCCACAATATACCATTAACCATGATTTATACTTTTCCAGATCATCAAGTCAACTCCCCCCTTGGTGATGAAATGCAAGTAGGTTAGCCTAGGTAGTCCAATGTTTAAATGATTGTTGATGTTTATGTGATTTGTCCATATGTGCAAAAGAATATAAATAGTGCAACTATGTGATTAATTAAAAATACCCTAATTAGACTATGTGATATATTATAAGCATGTAAATAACTTAAAAAAAGATGTGATTAACATATATGGTTTATTCCAACTTTGAAACAAGGTATAGTTGAGAAACTATATGGACAATCATATAGAATAGGGTCGCTAGTTTCCAACTTGTACTATAAAATGAAATTCTTAGAATGAGCTAGGTCAGTTAGGTTGACCTAATTATTTCAAAAAACATAGAACATAGAACTAGGTCCATAGGGTCAACCTAGTTGATTGTGTAGGTGCCGTTTTAAAGACTTCAAACTATGAGAGAAAATATAAAAAGGGAAAGATACAAAGAAATAGAAACTAAATTTAATGGTTTATAGATGAAAATTAATAAATTAATGATCAATAACCTTGGGGGAAAATATCAAAAACCTAAAAATTGGATTGAGCTGGTTGATCAAGCAATATAGGAACTTGTTAAAAAAGTGTTAAAATAAGTGTTAAAAATGCACTAGGTCAACCTGGTCAACCTAGTACACTGAATAGGAAGTCTAAAAATCTTTAAAAAATTGTATTAGGTCAATTTGTTTGATCTATTTTTTTGAACAAAATTTTAAAATTTCTAGAAACATGTATTGGGTCGAGCTGGTTGATCTAATTACCTATTCTTACAAACATGTGCATAGAGATAAATAATTAGGTCGATAGGGTCAATCCAACATAGAAAAGCTATGATAAAAATAATGATTAGTAGAAATGAAATAAGTGAAAAAATCCTATAAGGGTTATTTTCATGTTGGGTTCATCATAATGTATGAAATCAGAAATGCATCATGTGTATAAATCAATCTTGGATCAAATGGGATAGAGCACACCTACACTTCTGATTGGGGAGCATATAATTGTTAAGTGGGAGTATAACCAATGTGAGAATCTATTAGAACTGATTAGGGGATATCTTGTCACAACACACCATGTGAGATAGGGTTCCAAAGCCTATAGTATAACACAATCACATAACAACTGTAAAAGAGTTTTATGATTTAATATTTCACTAATCTAATAACAAGAAAAGTAAATATAATCTAGTGCACACTAAATCTTGGGGCATAAATTGGGGGTCAGAAACAAAACAAAATAAACAAATAAACTAAACATGTATAGAAGACATATACTCATGTCAATGTATACAAAATCCTAATACATGAAAGATAAGAATCCAAATCCACTATCTATATACTCTTACAAAGGAGGAATAAAGGTATGAATACTTACATTTGAAAATGAACACACCAAGCATCAATTTACCCCTGGCCAAGGTGATTCACAAGAAATTTTCATGGTATGCAAGGATAACTAAGATAAATTAGCTTTAGGCTACACAATCTATCCAAGCATCCAAAAGACTTATCCAAAATATGAGATCGGAGCTCCAAAGAAAATATTGAACCCTAAATCTTTATTCCCCAAGTAAAATGGTAAATAGGTAGATGTATATTCTCACTTCTTCACTTAATTATTTAATGTTATGAAATGGTAATGAATGACCTTGTATATATAGTAGTATCTGACCCTAAAATCTTTTAGGAACATCGATTGTGTTAGGTTGACCTAGCCAACCTAGCATGTTTTCGAGGCTAAATCTATAGTCTATGTTTAGGTTGGCCAAGAGGCCAATAAACCAAAATATAGAAAAAATCCCTAAACTATGCTAGGTTAACTTGGTCAACCTAGTACAATTGACAGGTCAAAAGGGTGCTAAGGCAATAAATAAAGGATAAAACATAGCAAATGATAGGAATAGGTAGAATTAAGAAAAATAAGCAAGGGTTCAATGGTTTTAAGAGGCTAGAGTGTGGATGGAAAGTGGAATAATGAACTAAAATATTACAAAGCACTGATGGTCTGCCCACCCCTTTCTTGATACACTCCTTAAGGCATGCACTCAAAGAGATTGATACTCAACAAGTTCTTGCAAGATACAAAGTGTTAGTAATTAATAAAAGTTAAAAATATTATGTGTATATAGCATGCACTTTATGTCATAGAGTATCAATTGAATTAAAACCAAATAGGGAAAAAATATTTTTTTAGAATGACTTACATATGAAAATATTCACAAGAATCAATAGAGACTTTACAAGGTATAATTTCATTCATTTATTGAAAGACATTACCTGAAATTTCCACCTACAACAAAATAAAATTTTGTTCCTCTATTTCTTGATGTTTTCTTGATCTTTTTCTTGTCTTATCCTTATCTACACCTATGTATACCTTTAATGAGACTCTCTTAATAATTATTGACAATTTTTATTACCTATAATCTCTCTAACTACTTGATTATCCCCAACATATGTAGAGGTCTCAATAGGTCAACATGCTTTGACATTAGATAAGATTGAAACATGAAAATCATGACTAAATCATGACTAGGAAAGTGAAAAGATATTAATAACCATCCATATACCTAAACTATCCCTAAATACATGAATTTAAAACATTATGACCTTACCATGAATAAGTCCCTATAACACATGAAAGAAATTCAATTTCTTAAATTGACAATTTTGGTGAGAAATTTCAAAATGACATAAAATGATCTAGAGAAGCTACCAAAATTAGGGAATTTTATCATTATTAACCTTTAATGACATATAATTTCTAATAAGACATATAAATATTCTCTAACAATCCAAAATTGAACAAACTATAAAGCATTTTTTATCCTAGGTGATGTTTCTACATCAAAGATGCATTAATGGTATAAATGAGCACAATGAATATTTTATAATAAATTAATGAAATGTCTTAAAGAAATAAGTAATAAAATATAAAACATTAATAAAAAAAATAACACATTAAATACACATATATAAATAAATCATGAAAATACACAAAAGTAATAAAATTGGTTTTTTGTCTATCCTTTGTTAAGTTAGAACCTTGATGTTTTGAGAGAATCATCTTGATAATAATAGTGATATCCTTTATTTTCACCAAGAAACGATGTATGAAAGTGGATTAAATTTTGGAATGATATGTTTTGCAAATAATTAAATTATATACCTAAGGTAGGATAAGTGTTATTAGCTAAAATAATGATAAATGGCTTTGGGATCATTCTAATATTTTTTGTTGAATTTTATGGGCTTTTTATACGTTTTAAATTCTCTAAGATTTTTGGATTGATAACTAGACTATATAAAAAATAAAAATTAGTTATATCACTATAAATTAGGATAGAGTGATGATTATCTATGGAATAATGGATTTTCAAAGTTTACATTGAGTGAACATCATGTACCTCAAGCTTCACTATATTTGGGAATCACCATGATCTCTAGATCAAGTGAATGCACGAATTCATGAACAAGAGTCAAGAAATTACATAAACATTACTAAGAGTAAATGAAAACACAAGTGAGAAGGATTTCAAAAGAATATAATAAAAAATCCAACACTCTATGAATAGCTCAATATCTCATATGTACACATAAGGAGTGAAATGTGTAACTCCCCCATGAAAGTAGGTCAAATTTGGTAAGAATAGAGTATAACTCCCATACCCAAAATATCCAATCAAGAGTAACTCCATCTAGATTATAATGAGTCAAACATTTAACTCCTATGACAATTTACACCTAAAAAATCATATCCCACAAGCGTTGGGAAACTTCAAGTGGTCATAATAACCCGTGTAACATGTGTAGGAAATAAACCACATGAAGAAAAATAGGAAAATAAACACCATACAATAACACCCGAACAAAGCATAGCTTAGGTGGGTAAAAATAAATGGATCTTGACAATAAGACCTGATGAGGTACCCATCTACAAATAAACTCTAATAAAGTGGAGAAAGGGAGAAAACCTATAGGAAAAAACTCCCCCCAAAAGAGAGAAAATAAAAAGAGAAATAGTGCATACTCTAAGGACATCATACACAACTATAAATGTGTCCATAAGTGAGATCAATAGAGCACATAGATAGAATATATAAGATGTATCCATAAAATATGCTAAAGCTGCCTAAAGTAGAACACAAAAAATGATGAATGTCACTGAAGAGATCCTCTGCCTAAATATTGAAGAAGCTCCATCCATATCAAACAATGTTTTTTCCTTTTAATTAATGAAGAACACAAGGTGTGTACTAAAATTCTAGCCATTCCATAAAGGAGGATGAAGGAAACAACACAAATATATTTGAAAGATGTCCAAAAATAAGGCATAGCATAGGTATGGTAAGATTGTGCAAAATAACTAGATGTAATGCCATTGAAGTGAACCTATCAAAATAAGGACATGGAACATTCACTGAAAGAATTTCCATGTGAAGAGAGATCAGATTAATAACCATCACACAAATATGAAATATGAATATCTATAAGAACATATGATTCATTGAACCTCTCAATGGGTGTTCTCACATTAGAAATAATAGACTCCTCTAAAGTAAAATATTTTGAGGGCTCTATAAGAACAACATCTTGAATAGGGATAGAAGTGGAATATGCAAAATCTCATCCTATAGTTGTGTCTCACCAAAAGGAATAAGACATTCCACCAGGAATGTTTCATCACGAAAAATAAGAGTAAGATGGAGTATAATAGTCTCTGAAGAGACTATAGGAAGAAGAGTAGAAGGAACAATATAAATCTTAATATGATCTCTTAAAATAGACAAAAGAATGCTCCAAACAATGTACTTAAATTATATATGATCCACATGGTAATTAATATCCATGGAAACATGCAATAATGAGGTACCGAGGACCTTCCCATGAGTGTTAGCCCCCTAATTAAACTAAATAGGATTAGTGGGACTAAGAATCTATCCATATAGGAATAGAATACAATTCCTACTTGTTAACTAGTGTTCCATGTAAGCATGCCAAGAAACATAGTTAATATTTCAAAAAGGAACCACTGGTGTATAATCAACTCACCTCATTATTTGGTATATCTCAAGTGGATTCAATATGACTAAGAGAAGATGCCAAAGAAGTGTAATGCAAAAAACACTACACAAATGACAATGCATGCTTAATGAATAAATGTCAATATTAACTAATAATGCATCCAAGAATACAAGATAAATTAATGAAAAATAAAAAGAATTGGCACACAAGTCATGGAAAATTAGTGTGTGCATAAGAGAGAAAATAGGGCCCATAATAACCCCTCTAAGATAATCAATAATGATCCCTATTTTTGAAAGTAACACAACATGCTCAAATGTATGGACATCAGACTCAATTAAAAATACATCCAAATAGGTAATAAAAAATAGTGCACAAGTGCTAATGCACATCTCATTTAATTTAATTTATACTCAACTAATAATACATCTAAATATGAGTAATTAGTGAAGTTGACACCACAAGTGAAAAAACAAACTAGAGAAATAGGAGGACATCAGACTCTATCGATAATGCATCTATGTAAGAATATAAAAAATACATATAAAATGATATTGTCAGGGTATTTAACCACTTATTATATCATCCTCACCCTATGGTGGAAGAAATTACACTAGAAGTACTGAAAAAGGGGATACACCATGGGGGTGATAACCCTGAGTGGGGTCAAGGGGTAGAGCCCTGGGTGCACACATTATCATGATATAGGGAAATGTTAAGGGGTGGATATCCTAACTCTAAACATAATTTGGAGCTTACGTGGCCCTTGGAATTACCCAAATTTCTCTAATATTATCAAAAAAATACCCCTTAGAATAGATGTTTGACCAATCCCCCAAAATTAGGCACTTTACAATTTAGTGAATTCTATAAAATAAATGAAACCAATGGATTAGGTGTTAAAAATCATGCACTTTTGAATAAAATGGAACTCAATTTAGAGTTATCAATCAAAAGTTATAAGGAATTTCATTTTCCATCTTTAAATGGTGTATGTAAAATACACAAAATTCAAATTCTCTTAATGTTAAAACAATCACATAGCCTTATAACTAGTTGTTGGAATTATAATTAAAACCTTAACCTCTAAAATAACAATTATAATTATAAATTTCTCCATCTATGTACCCATACATGCTACTAAATGAAAATATATCCTTTTGATGGCAAAATAAAACTAGACTCTTAAACAAAATTAAAAAATAACTTGATTTAAAAATTTAGGGCACAGATGAAAAATTGTTTATTTTTGTAACTTTGATTTTTGAAGGGAAACTTAGGTCATAGGTCACCACTAAGGTGAAGGAACATGCTTGAAAATTAGACCAAAAGATTAGTTGTAAGTGTCATTAGGGTTTCAAAAACATGTAGATAGTATTCAATGGAAATGCAAAGGGTTGATCATGCCAAGAGCATTGTGAAGGTCTAGTCACACCAAGGATAAATAGTAAGAAAATAAAATATTTAAAAAAAAATTGGTATGGAATGACAATGATATTAATGGCTATGTCATGAAGCCTTTCATGGTGGTCCTTGTCTTAACTAGATGCTTCCAACATGCCATAGGAATGGTGATAGCTATAGAAAAATATCAATGGAAACTATCCATAAACACTTATTTCATATTGTTCCTTAAATTCAATGCTTATAATTCACTAAATAAAAGTTTGCATGCATCGTTAGAAGACCCAAATGGTCTAGAGGAGGCATGGAGATCGTTGATAGTCCATTGAATAAAAATAATGGTAGTAACATCATAAAATGTAATACTTAGTGAAATCATTGTTGTTATAGATATGGAATTGTTAGTTTATATTTATCTTTAGGTATTGTATAGAGTATGCCAAAAAAACTATCACACCCTTTGAGAGAGGATACAAATGAAACACCTTTAAAGGAAAAATAGGGAAAACTCTATGAAAAAGGATGCAAGGGGCACATGGATGCCTTTCAATAATACAAAATCAACTATGTCATAATTATAATAAAAAACATAATCTATTTGAGGTCAAATATAATTTACAAATGGAATTTGATCTAAGCTAATCCAACTCTTATGAATAGCCAAGATCTAAAATTCCTTCAATCTCTACTAGAAAAACTATCCCCCCATTTTTTTTGTAAATAAAATTCTAATAATTTTTAAAAACTAACAAAAAATGGTGACTAGACAATTAACAAACTATATTGTCACTCTAATACCATATTGGGGAATCACCAAGATCTATGGATCAAGTGAATTCATGAGTTCATGAATAAGAGTCAAGCAATTACATAACCATTGTTGAAAGTAAATGAAACCACAAATTAGAAGGATTTCCAAAGCATATAGGTTAATAAACAATAGTCCATGCATAACTCTATATATTATATGTAAAAATAGGGAGTGAAATGTGTAACTCCCACATTAAAGTAGGTTAAATGTGATGATAATAAAGTGTAACTCCCATACCTAAAATATTCAGTCAAGAGTAACTCCCTCTAACTAGTAATGAGTCAAACATGTAACTCCTATTAAAATGTACACCTAAGAAAGCACATGCCACAAGTGTAAGGAAATTGAGGTGGAATAACCCATCTAGCATGTGTAGTAAATATCTTATTTTCATTATCATTTTAATATAAAACATATCTATACTTTATATTTTTAATATATCTTAGAATAATAAATTTATTATTTATTTATCTAAGTTTTAAAATTACCTATCCTATTATAGAGATAGTTTTTCACCTTTGCCCTAGGCTATGTCTATCAATTTAACCATAGATTTCCCAATATATATTTTAGGGTTAAACATTTGATGAACTAAATCTATATGAATACAAATGTCTTTTATTCTTAGGGTTTTTTAGTCAAATAAGGTTTGAGTTTGTTGTTTCAAATTCTTCCATCTTTCATTTCTAAGTAATGGAAAATATTAACCTAAAAATGTGATTTCAAATGGAAGATAAAGAATCATTAGTGACTCAGCTAAATAACAACAAGGATTTAATTGATGTATTTTTTTATATTACAAGAGATGAAACTAATAAACATGATAATATTAAAGCTTCTTTACCTAGTGATGGTGAATATTTATAAGCTATAAAAATTGATTCCATTCAAATCAATCCAACAACATTTAGTGGAGGCACAAGATATGAATTCACAACTTTGCTTCCTAGAAATAATATTTCCACATCTTACACGGGAAACCTTAATAATTCAACCCAATTGTCAATTTCAATGCCTATATCTACCCAACCAATTTGTACACCTCCTTTGGTAAATTATCAATTATCTAGCCTAAAATACCAAGAGCTTAAAGATATTATCAAAACTTTGTTTATTTAAAAACTAAGGTTAAAAATGTTGAACAAAATTATATGAAATCACCTTATCCTATTGATTCACAAGAGGTGTTGCATAGTCCTATTTCAATATATATCTCTTTGCATCCCTTACTAGCTAGTTTTATTGCACCTAATCTCTTATTTTATATGGCAAGGGTGGTCCTGAGAAACATCTTTGATATTTTTTTATAGCATGCCTTGTTTATGGTTCCAATGATAAACTTTTGACTAGATTATTTCAAATAAGTTTAAAAGACTATTCTTTAATTTGGTTTTATGATTTACCAACCTAAGCATTAAATGCATTAAAACATATTGTAGATCATGTTTTGTCACACTTCTCTATAAATATCACCAAAAATGTTTCCTATGCCCAAATTTCAAAAATTAAACAAGTAACCAATGAACCAGTTAATGAATATATCTTATGATACAAGATAATGTTAATTGAAATGATCAATCCTATGGCAAATAAAGAACTTTAGGACATATTCAAGAAAAGTTTTCTTGCATTTTACATGAGTCCATTGTCTTCAAAAATTTCAAATATTTAAAAAAATTATTCCATATTATTCATGATCATGAAATGCAACTTATCTCATTGAAAAAATTTAAGAATGTGGCAAACATACCAACTACATCTCCATAAAATACCAAGTTTATTATCAAACCCAGTTACAAGGTAAAACCTCTTAAACCTAAAAAAGAAATAAATATCATGGTTAATGTGGTTTCACAACAACCTAATCAGATTGTCTTACTTAATGCACCACATAAATAATTTACATGCTTCCTTACGTCTCCCACTTCATTACTCTTGAGGCTTGTAGAATTTCACTTCATATCTCTCCCTCATCCTATATAGATTGATATGAGTTAACCTCTACCCAAAGGGTATGATGTGAATGCTTATTATGATTATCACAATGGCCCTAGTCATTCTAATAATAATTATTCTACCTTGAAGCTTAAAATACAAGACCTCATAGATGACCAAAATATTAAATTTGATGATCCTCCAAAGGAATCAATTTCATAACCTAGTAATCACTAGAAATATAAAATATTTAACAATACTTTACAAAACTATTCTAAAAATTATCTAAAGGTTTAAATGGCATATAATGCACATCCTCCTCCATCACATTATGAACACCCATTAGATGGGATTAGTGGTACTTATATGCATCATACATCTTTTATGGTTTAAATACCCTATATTACAATTGAAGACAATGAGATTAGGGATTATTATAAGATATTAGTTCCTTATTCATTCAATCATACCGCGATAACCAACCTAAACATGGTATTATGATTGATAATGGTTCAAGTAAATTTTTTAATACTATGACATTATTTTTGCATTTGGGATATATAAATCATGATTTACATCCTTCGACCATATTAGTTAGAGTATTTGATGAGATCTGACAATAGATTCTTGTTAATATTGACTTACCTTTATAGGTAGGTCCCACACATGTGGTTACTACCTTCTCAATTATACCTTTCACAAGTGTCTTTGATATGTTATTGGGATGACCTTGGATACATACAATTTGAGTAGTACCTTCTACAGTGCATGGGTGTGTTAAATACATTCATGCTAATTAGGTAATTATTTCATATGAACATCCACTTATACAAGATAATTTTATACCCAGGTAGTTAGTTATCAAACCTACTAAGGTTAATTATCCACAAAATGGTAAGTAATAAGTAATCCCTTTTCTTAGGTGGCCAATCATTGAGATACCATTGCATCAAAGATACACAGTGGGTTCAATGGAATCCTCATCTACTACACACCATATTTAGATATCTAGAGAACCTAAACATGTTCCTATTACTATTATTCTAAAAAAACCATAGAGCACTCAATGATGGATTTCATGAACCTTGACTCTTAATGTTTATTCACAATCACAAAGTCCTATTATACATATGCAAATCATTGCATATTCTATAATGAAAAATGTTACACCTATACATGTTCCTTGGTTACCAGTGAGTAAATACCTATGAGCATCCATTAGATGAGGTTATATACTAGTTATTTCTATGGTATTTTAAAAAAATACCAAATAAAAAAAAACCCAAAATATTTTCACCATTTACATTTCTATTAGCTCCTTGGGATATATGTTTTTGATTCCAAGTTGGTAAATCAAATATAAAGTATGTGTTTCATACATATTTTAAGTGTGATTCAGGCATACACATATACACACCTTTAGATGTTTATCTTTCCCTCTACTCATGTCATGTGGACATTGGGGGCATCCACTTATTTGATCACAATACACCTAGGTTATATAATTTTATATTGTCATGACTATGATTATATATTTACACATACCTTTATCCATGATTATATATTTTGTAGTGTACTTGATATGCTATGTACTTAACATTTTTTTTAACACATATTATCCATGGACTAGTATGATATGTTATGTTGGTTTATTATTGTCTATGATTTCATTTTTTCACTTCCTTGAGTGTGCTCATTTTTTTCTATTATCATGCATTGTATTAATTATTTGATAATTTGAATTTGATCCATTGATTTTCACCTTAGTGCCTATGTTTTCCTACTATGCCATTTTTATTTCATGATTTTTTTATATGTTGAAATTTGAATATATCATTCCTTACTTTGTGGACATTTGACTAAATAATTTCCCTTTGATTGTGTGACATTTAAACATGCCCTATTTTTTATGTCTCATTGGACCATTGTATTTTGATTCGATTTTGAGTGCTCTAGTGTGTGTGCTTGATTTCTTGTTGATCTTTTACTATTATTATATATGCCTTTCCATGATTCACATCATGCACCTTACAATTAGATATGATCACATTTTATGTGCTTCAATGATATATCTACTTTGACATGTTAATTCTATATGCTACATGGTTCATATACATATTATATAGGTATCTTATAATTTTGAGGTAAGGTGACTACCAAATTCTACTTTCCCTCACCTCAAAAGGGGGTATATTAGTTGGGGCATGCCATAAAGGCATGGCTTCCACAATTTTCACAATTCACCAGATTCATATACATTGGGGGAATGTTTTGGAAACATGTTCTCCACACCTACACTAATTTTATTTTAAGATATATAGTGGGGGCATGTTATGTAAACATATTCTACACACTTACATAGTTTACGAATTGGCCAACCTAGAAAATTATATGATTCAGATATATAGTTGTGAAAAAATTAAATATTTTGGTACCATTACTATACTAAGGTTTTAAAATTAGACATATATGAGGTGTATATTATTTTTAAAGGTCACCTAAATTGAAAATTAAAATTTAGTTTCATATTTTAAAACACTTTTATGGACTATCATCACCAACCATGTTGGAATTTTATGGTCTATATTGAGCCAATCTACTAAAGTAGTTGGTTTATTTTTGGTATGGTTGAAGTGATTAAATCAATAAATCTCACCAATTTTATAGGTTTTACTTGGTTACATAATCCAAAATCACCATATTTATAGTGTAAGTTGACTTGGTTCACTCACACTCACCAGGTTATAAGTATGATTGGGTTATACAATTGAGCTAATCTCAAATGTTAGGTGGAAACTCACCTTTATCTGCAAGGTTGGGTAAAGTTTTGTCCTTCAATATTTTTATATTTATCCTAATTTTGGTCTTAATGATTCAATATGATACATCTTTTCTAAATCAAATTACTAAAAAGCCAGGCAATTGCTTTGATACATGGGTGTACTCCTGAACCTTACTCTCCTTAATTTAAAACATTTTAAATTCTTTTAATTTAAAACTATATGAATTTATTATATGCTATAACATGATCTTGGTTTTAGGTTAGTCACTATTAAATCACTCAAGTTTGACTCACATGAAGACAAGGTATGGTATACACACCTAAGTAAGCATTTTTTCCCCTTTAAACTATATATTTCTTTGATAGATTAAAGGGGTAGAAAAATTTAGACACTATTTATGAATTATATATATCACATCAGTCTTGTACACTTATAACATACATATCATGGATGTACCTTTTGCTTCTATACCTTCCCACTACTGAAAGACATGCATACATTATCTATTTGTGCCTATTGATTATCTCTTCATCCAACTAAGGTTATTCTAATGACTTAGACCTTATATCATACCCATCATTATAGAAACCTAATTATATTATGTCTTTGAATGTTTTGTACTTGAGCCTTATTTTCACCATTTTGGACACTTGCATCCCAGTTAGATGCCTATGATGACACTAGTCTCCTAATCTAATGCACATGTCTAGTGACCTAAAGTCATCTAATATACAAATGAAATATATTACTATGGTTGATGTAAGTGATTTATGGAAATATATTATCCAAAAAGGATTGGTATATATACAATACTAATCTTCATTGATTATTCACCTAGAAAGTTCTTACCTCTCATAAGGCAACTTACTAAAAGCATTCAGTCAAACACTCAAGTTAGTAAAGTTTCCATATTTCCCCTATTTCCATATCACTCATAGGGATTGTTGACCAAATTTGAACCCAAGTTAAATTTGGGTCACTCCACATAGTTTGAAATTTCATAGAGGTTTATAATGTTTGTCATGGTCTTTAGTTGTCCTAAATGGTCTTATATGGTCATGTGTGTCCTTGTTTATCATTTTCCATGTTCTGGTCTTAGGTTTACTTGTATATTCCTGTGGTCAAGTACATGGTAAAAGGTATATTATGTTTTAAATCAATGTAAAAAGGATATTTGGACATAATTTGTATCATATTATCATTCTCTAACCTTTGTTTGGCTCCTAATTGTAAAAAATGTCATTTTGGCCACTTTTGGGCCCATGTAGAAGAGGTGGGAAAATAATTTAAAGAGGAGAACATTTCAAAAGGATTAAAAATTCCATTATGCCATATTTGGGTTAGGGAATGTTTAGGAGTAGTCAGAGTCTGACAAAATCTATAGTTCAACTCTTAATCTTGGTAAAAGGACACTTTTCAAGCACTTGTATGGCCTTTCAAGATCCATTTTCAATTTCAAATAGTTTTAAAGTGACCCTTGGTATCCATAAAGCCATTTTATATCTATGTACCAATTTTTAGTTCAAAATAACACTCTAAACATTTTTTCTCCTCCATCACTACCTTCATAGGATTAGAAAGATGAATTTGCATTGAATGATACAACTAGGAGAGAGGGAGAGTTAGGATCTAAAATTTTAGAAATTTTCAAGGGACTAAGTAATTTTGAAATAAGTTTCATTGGTTTTCATAATGGTGGCCTATTATTTTTAAAAATTTCTAATAGTGATAACAATTCACTATGGCCTATACATCTGAGAGGGGTCTATTATTTCACCTATTTATATATCTCAAAAATTGATGGAGAGTAATTATTTTTTAGGATATTTTATATAGTTATTTTATATCCCTTTCATGGTGGTTTCATTGTCCAAATAATCTCCATGAGGTGCTTTCACTTAATATTAAGAATGCCTTAGTGTGTAAGATGTTTAACTGGGTTATGCTGAAAGTCTCTATTTTATATTCATGGTGGTGATTATCATAGGTTTATAGTACTCCATTATTAATGTAAAACCCCTAATTTTCATTATTTCATTGATATTTTTCCTTAGATGTGTTGTATTCCATCTTATTCATGTACTTGCTTTTGGGGACATGATCTATGTTTGCATAGTCTAATAGAGGTTTGAAGTTATAATTCAGTTCAAATACAAGTAACATACCATAGTTTGAATTTCTTAAGATCACATTTTACTATTGGATTCATAACAAGTTCAAGATGGTGGTTCAATGCACACTATCAATAAGGACCATAGGTGACTATGTATATAATGGTACAGAGTGTAAGAGTGTTTGAGGATGCTTAGATCCATGAGAGGAGTTTGATACATATCCTCATCCCTTCATGTATCCATTTGTATTGATTTTTCCATCATCAATTTGGATGAGCCATTAGATTTTTTTAAGATAACACCTAGAGATTATGCATAAGAGGACTATGTATGCAGTCTGTACAGGACTGTAGGATGAGTTTGAGATGATGACAAGCATGGTCATGAAGCCTTGTAGACAATTGATAATTTTTTTGAAGGTATTAAATGGTGTAAAATGTCAATAATTCAATTATTTTAAGAGAATGTCTTAGTGAATCCTTAAATCAAGTAATAGAGACCTATAAGCCTCAAACCTATAGGTACTCATGTAAACCAAGATCAACATGTAAATGTTAACCTCTCCAACCCAAAGGCAAAACTTAATCTATGTATTTTTAATTCCATTGAAGATTAAAACATTTTGATAATCCATTTAAGGGTCTATTAGGTCACTTAAGTAGTCAGGAAGGTCAAATAGTTGAAGTTGATAGTCTTAAGACATCTATAGCCCTATGTTTGGACTATTTATTTGATAGAAAGAGGAAATTGACTAAATAATGAATAAAAAGATGTTAGGAGATGATTGAAACTCAAGTGGTAAATTTAAATTATACCAATCAACCTTGAATAAGTCAATTATGTGAGAGTGAGGTCCTAAAAATCCTAAGCATAGTCAAACCTTAATAAACACCTATAGGATGTAGGCACTTAGTCTAGGATAGTACTAAGCTCAAGGAAGAAAAAAGGTGTCTAAATATGTTTTATAATCTAATGAAGACTACAAATAACCTCATATACCACTGAGGGGGTTAATCTGATAAAGGTGAGGTATAAACTCACATAATACATAGTCAAATGCTCCTTGAGAGGCATCTACAAGCTACAAAGAAATGGACTAATATCAAGCCTTAGAGTGAAAACATAACATGTTCATGGTGTTTATACCCAATTGGTATCTTTCAATTAAGTTTTAGAATATTTATAAGGTCACTAAGGTGATAAGGTAAGTTATAAACATCAAGGTATATAATCCCAACCCTAAGGATCATCTACATGTTGCATGCTTGAAATACATCTTGTCTTAAGGCTAAAAATGAAGTATAAAGGATGTTTGAGAATACATATAAAGTTTTTAAAAAACTTCATAAGTTTATGAACTATGGAGAAGGTTACTGAAGTGAGAAGATAGGATTATCAAACTCTATACACAATCACGAGCCATAATGTGATACTTACATGCATATGTCAACATTAATTCCCTAAGGAGATAAATGGAAGAGGTATAAGGGTTAGGAAATGATCTTGAAACCTACCTAAGACTTCAAATCATATCCAAGAATCATTGATGAGGTTAAGATTAGTGTAAGGTTGAGACGTTGATACCTACATCTAGTCATGACTATTGATTGTCACCTATAGGTGGTGTTTGCTAATTTGAACCCCTAGTCAATTAAGTCAACCCATATATATAATCAAAATTTCTATAGGGTCTTGATAAGTTCATAATAATGTCTAGTCATGTTTTGAATGTCACTTAATATGTTTCACCTTAGTCATTTGTGGCATTTGTATTAATATTCATTTTTATCATTCTAGGGGAAGTTGTATGTAATTTTAATCAAAATAAAAATGCCAAAGTGTAATCTAATATCCAAGGTGTGAGTTGAGTGTTAAGAATTAGTTTGAAACTGAAGAAAAGTAGGTTCAACATAAATTCAAGAAGATAACTACAAAATAGGTAGTTAAAGGTAGTTGTATGAATAAAGAAAACCACTTAGCACATGGGAAGCTTCAAGAAGATATCTACAAGCCCCTACTAGTATTTTCTAGGCTTGATCAACTTTAGTAGTTTCAAATTTGGTAAAAACTAGTCCATCTCCCTCATTGCTCTCCTAGACAAGGTCAAATAAGTCAACCAATTCATTCTGAGTACAAACAATAGGATGATATTGTAAATGAATGCATTTACGTAAAGTTATTAAACTTCATGGAATTCATTTTCATGGTAATAGCTATAGGATTAATGATATTTTATCTATGAATCATCACTAATAATTTTAGTGACTCACTTATGCCTACACATCCCTAATATCTTCAAGTTTCTCATATATTTGCATTAATTTGAGAAAAATAGGTGATGTGTACTTTTAAAGAATGAACATCCTTTTCATGTGGTTTTAAAAATAATTTACATGTGTTGATGTGAAATGATTAGTAGAACCACTCTCATTGAGATATAGGTTGACCTTATGGTTTGCAAGATAGTGTTCTATTAATTACAATGTGTTGTCCTCTTTTGAGTGATTTCAAGTCAATGTTAATATGATGTTTTCACTTCCTACAAAGCATGAATGGTACATATTTCCCATTCAAGGAAATATAAGTTTACTTAGATGAGTTTATAATGCACCAAGTGAAAATTGATCAGAATTTCAATATGAACAATTGCTACATGTTGGCATGTATAAACAATTTTAAGGCTACTCAAAACCCAATAAATAGGTTATGCACATTAACATGACTTGAATGGAAGTTATCAAGTCATCTATGGATCATAGTTTTAATATTTTAGTCAATTTAGACCTTTAAGCCAACCAAAATTGAGAAAATTTCAAATGATTTAACTTACCTTAACATCTCTGATTGACTTTTTGCTCATACAATGGATCATATTTTGGTAAGTGTTTATGTGGTTTGTGTAAGTATAATCACTTCATTTTTTTATATTGAATGGAGATGTAACTTATCAACATTAAAATAATATTTATAGGTAAAGAGAGGATAATATTTTGATGATTTTAATTCAATCAAGTTTTCACTATAGATACTCAGTGAAAGCTATAGTGCTTTCAAGAAAAAATGAACCTTAAACTTGTAAACTTGTAGTGCATTGAAGGAATAAATATGGGTGCATGACCTATAAGAATAATTGAGTTCATCCAAGTGTGTAATCTTCCTTAGTGACATTAATATAATATGGATGTTGGAAAACATAATGTTAAAGAATAAATGTGCACCTACAGTAATTTCATAACTCTTTGAATTGATATTTACAATATGACTACAAGCTTATGGTGCATTGATAGTAGGGAGACATGATTACATATTTCTAAGGAATAAATGAACTCAACTAAGTTTTAAATAGTTTTAGTGACTTATTAAATAAATATAGGTGTAAAAATAATACTAAAGTATGAATAATAACATACAAGAGCCTTTCAACTTCTACTTAATGCATACCTACAGTGGAAAATGGTCTATAAACTAGCTCATGCAATGAAGGATGTTATGTGATTGATGGGAAGAGGAGTAAGATGGAGATAACCATGATAAACTAGTATAATAATGATATATCACATTCTATTTGACTTTAGGAATAGGGAAAATAGAGCAAGGATTAGGTTTTGAACCTTAAACCTATAGTCAATCTAAAACCCTATCTACAATCATAAACCTAGAAAGCTAGTCCTGTGAAATTAGATGATTGAGGGTTTGAGAGTTATGATCAAGTTTTAACACTTTGTAAAAATCATAAAAATGAATAAATATAACCCTCCATGGACTCCTTTAGTCTGTACAAACTTTGGAGATTCCCTCTATTTTTTCTTAGATAGAGGGCACTTTATGAACAAGCCAACCTAAAAACTATGATACATAAGAGTAAAATGGATGGAGGGGAGATTATTAAATAGATTTGGAATATTTTAAAATGATTATATAAAGATAAATAAGGTTTTATCAGACCCAAAAGTCACTATAAACCCTTATAAGGGTCAAACACACAATCAACATATTCTAGGCCTAAACCCTATAAGGTCCTCAATTCATCCAAATGACTACATGAACCTCCAAAAAACATTGAGAGATTTAATGGGAGATTAATATTAGAGTATTTTTAATGATTCAATGGTGATTTCATGGAGGTTTTACAATTATTTTATTATTTAATTTGATAGCCTAAGTATTAATAACAAAGTGTATAATATGCTTGACAAAGTGTGCTTGAATTAGGCTTGGTTGATATTCAAAGTTTGATTATTAAAATATGATTAAGGATGATTTTAAATTATTGATAATGTGAAAAGAGTCATATTATAGGTCCATGATGGTTAGAGTGCTTATGTGCATAAGTGTAATTCATCTGGTAGTTCATAGTTTTCATCTAGATAGTTTGGGTCCAGTGGCAAAAAATATGACCACATGTGGATGATTCAAGGAGATTTGGTCATATTTTTATGATCACATTATTACATATTTATTATTCACTATATATTATGTTAAGCATCATAGTGAGGTCAAATATATGATGATGCAAAGTGGTGCATGACTGGTCTTGGACTGCAACATCAAGGCTATAGACAAATTATTTTCTCTTTAGCACCTCAACACCATTCAGATTTCCAATTAAAAATTAACACTGGGATGACACATTCTTGGTCAATCTGATTTGTAAAGCCTGATAAGTCATTTAAAACATCTAAGGAGGTGAAAATATTCATGGTAATTGTCATGATCGGCAAGACCTTGTCTTGTTTGCAATATGTCTTTATTTCCAGTCATTAAATGTTCAAGAAACTGAGATCATTCTGTATCATTTAAAAATAAAGATCTTCGGACAGAAGCACGATGCACAAAACATTCAAGAACCTCACATTCTAAGGACGAATCTCAACAAACTATGTTATAACCAACATAAACTTGTTTATCATTCAAAATCATCCCATTCAATTATCTATTACATTCTATGCTTAATTCATCCTACTTATCATTCCTACAGAAGACACAGGCACCTGATTTCTCCTCTGCCTTCCAAATCCATCACAGCTGCCTTCTTCTCTTTCTAGAAAGAGTTCAATCTCTCCATCGAGGACTGGCCTCAAGTAAAATACCTTTCATCGTCAAAAAGGTCAATAGTCTCTAGTATGACCACATCACTTGTGGCTTGAGCGGAGGCTGAGGGTTCATGCAATGCTGCCACTGCAATCCTCCGGTGTTCACTTCATTTACCACACTGTTACATGCCATGGTTGTTTGTGGTGGTTGGATTGAATCCTCATCCATCAAAACCACATTTTCGTCATCCATTATCATTTGATCCTCATCTTCAGGAACATTATCACAGCTAGGCTTTCGATCTGATGACAACTCCTGCACATATGTAGAAAATTGAGAGGGCACCCATGGAACCGTAGCAAGGCGATTATCTACTAGTTTAGTCTCTGATGTCTTCAAGTTTGATACATAATCTATTTATTAATTTCTTTCTAAAACTGTAGGTTAAAACTTGGTCTGCATGCGTTATAATCTCCTTTCACTACCATTGCTCGCATTTTACTATTCAATGTTCAACCACACTTTCATATTTCAATACATAAAGATAATAAAACATACCAGGTTCAGTTACATGTTTACATATGCACGATCCGCTAATGAACTCTGCATACCTGACTGAAGGAAGAGCCAAATATTTTGATACTGTAAACAGAGACTTAATTTAAAAATCCTTATACTAGACGCATCCGTCCATTACATCCAAAAATCATATACCTCGATTCAGCAGAGTCCGTAGACTTCTAAATAGCTTTGACTAATGGAGAATGTAAATGCAATTAAGTTTAATTGCTCGTTCTTGAAATTCTTGTGGTCCAAACAATGCTAGCACACAACTATGATCAACACACAATGTCTTGCACTCCACGCATCTCTCTCTTTCTTTTTCATTCAGGTCTGTATAATTCGATCATCCCTATTGTCTTCCAAATCCTTTTGCTTGATAAGACATTCTCCTTCTCCTTACAACAACTTATCCTTAAGAGAGGTCTTTCCTCTCTCTTCTACGTACTTCTATGCCAACTTGCATATCTTATCTTTTTATTTGTTTTTCAAGAATCTTTTCTAAGCCTCCACGCCAAACTTGGCCTCAGGTAAAACAACAAATAGTTTTTCAATAACAACAACATGCCCAGGTTGAAAGAATTTCAACCATTCCTTGATTTTCTCAACAGCCCACATTTAGCTTTTTTTACTTTTATTTATTTCTTTACAATTACCCCTCAGTAAAATCATATGGGAGGGAAAATATAATAAATCAAATTTGAACGCGGATGCTCCTGCATCATACTCTCCCTCTAGAAAAGATTTGAACCTTAGTTCAAATGAACTGTTGCCTCCATGCTTTATCCTTTACTATATGCCTAGATCCCACGGTCTTCTTGTCAATGATAATGCTTGAATTTGTCTTTGCTGGTCTTTACCTTTCATCTTGCTTTTCTTCATCTTCTGGTATGTTCTTCTTCTCATCTCCTTCTCAGCTGTAATCTCCCAGTTCCATGTTTCATTTTCATATGTGTCTCCAAAGTTATCATCTTCCATACCTGCATTCAAAACATCAAAAGCCACCTTAGTAGAAAAACATTGAGGCCATGAAGCCCCTTGGCTGCCTTCACATTTCTGCTCTTGTTTCTTGACCAAAACTGTCTTGGTCTCATTGCTTTGCTCTTGTCTTGTCTCACTCTTCCCAATGCTGCCTTTACCATAGCTTGTATCTTCCTTCATCTCTCTTGAATTACCAAACAGCTCCTCTATCATTCTTAACTCTACCTTTAGTGAGATCTCATCTATATCACAATCTTCATCAAACGTGGGCTTATCAACCTGAAGGATTGCTTGTTCCTTACTAGCCTTACTCTTCATCTCATCACTCAACACAAACTCATCCAAATCTTCATGTCCTATATCAAACTTAGGACCAGATTGTCTTTCATCCTCTATAAGTACATTCATCCACTTTATAGTTCCTTCATACAAATCAACTTCTTCACCAATTCAATATAATTATCAAAAACAATAGGAACACCATCACCTTGTGTCTCCTTACTATCTTCAATTGCTGCCTGAAGCCATCTTGTTTGTTCTGCTGCATATTCTTTCCTTTCCCCATCATCCATCCATTTTTAATTCTCTCCTTGCTGTACATTAGTTTTCATAGGCACTTTCCATTCTTCATTTCTCATGCAAATATCATTGAAGGATTCAAAAACATCATTACAAACAATTTGTTTACCTTTCCATGTACTTGTGTCATCCTCATGCCTTTGATTGCTTGTGTCAATCTACACCTTTCTCCATTGATTTCTTGGTGTTGCTGTCTCAACACTCATATCTTCTCTCTTTGCTTTCTTAGGCACCCATACTTGTTTCTCTTTCTTACCATTTCTCTTCTTAAGCCATGTAGGCATCCTGCATCCATGCTTTTGTACCAGCACCTCCTCTTGCTTGGGAGTTTGCTTCTTCCACCATTTAGGCATCACATATCCATGGTTAATTGGAAACTTCACTTTTCTAATTGCTTCTCTAACATGCATATCAACAATTTCATGTTCATAAGAAGAATCAATTATTGAACTCAACTTTACCTCCTTATTAGCTTGTTCCATGGAGCAATCTTTCTCTTCCTTTGTGCTTGGCTGTCCTCTTTCTTCTTCTTGGCATTCAATGGCATCTTGGAATTCAGCTTCATCTTCCATCTCTCTTCTCTCATGCATTAACCAATGCATCTCTTCTTCTTTATCAATAGCAGCAAATTCTCTTCTCATACCTGCACATTCACTTATGCATTTGGTGTCTTCTCCTGCACCAATCTCTTCACTCTCCAAGACCCTTCTCTTGACCTTCAATAGGCTGATCATACCTGGATTTACCCACTCAAAAACATCATTAAATACAAAAACAAGAGACCATAATGTCTCCATGAATATCCTCTTAATGGACACTCTCATCTTCTCAAGTGCTCTTCCTGGCACTTCATCTTTTCTCTCTTCTCTCTTGTTCTCCTCAATGAGAACTTTCTTCTCAACTTCTTCATCTTGCTGCTCGCTTGGCAACCTTCTTATCTTCTTGCCTCTTTGGTCTTTCCTCTTCATGGCAATCTTCTTTTGCCTTCTCCTCCTTTTCACTAGGAGATCTATTGGCCACTTCAATCTCTTCTTCATTGGCCATATCCATGCTTGTCTATTCAGCTGCATCCAAGACTCATACTCATCCTTAACCTTAGCTAATTCTTTCTTCAAACTAGCAATTTCTTTATTAAACTCAACATTAGTCATATCTTTGATGCTTGCTTTCCTCTTGTTGCCCTCATATACCTTGCTGCTCTGCAGTGCCTTCAACAATGCTTCCATCTTTGAGATCTTCACCCAAGTCTTTTCCACCTTGGTCTCTTGATCCCTTGTCTCACCCAAGCCTTTTCTCCTTGACTGGTCTTTTGACAATCCACGTGATCTCACCTAGGCCTTTTGCAGCCTAGTCTTTTGATCCTCTTCTCTATCCTATAGCAACTCTTTAGACAACTCTTCAACAAACACAAATTACAAATCCAAGCTTACCTTGCTTTGGATCTTCTTCTTCTAGGCAGTCCCTCTATCACTCTGCTCAAAACTTCATCCTTTACCTCACCTAAGTCTGTTT
This sequence comes from Torreya grandis, assembly GCA_037957365.1. Taxonomy (NCBI): domain Eukaryota; kingdom Viridiplantae; phylum Streptophyta; class Pinopsida; order Cupressales; family Taxaceae; genus Torreya; species Torreya grandis. The sequence continues at coordinate 118,959 of JARHVA010007412.1, forward strand.
CACCTTAGTCTTTTGGAAAATAATCTAAGCTTCCTCTTGGATCTTCTTCTCTAAGCCTTCCTTGGCTTCTTCTCTTAAGCCTCAATGGCTTGGCTGCCTTTCTCTTCACGTATTTGCTTCTTAACAAAATAAACTCATCAAAAGCAAAGTTGCTCATACCTTTTCTCCAGCAGAGTCTTCTAGTGCTGTCTCCTGTTGATCTCTTTGCCAAATCCTTCACAACTGCAACATCATTGACAAATGTAACCATTCCAAATTCTGTGACAACTTATGATCAATTCCCAAGAACTTCAAGCTCTGATACCAAATGGTGCATGACTGGTCTTGGACTACAACATCAAGGCTATAGACAACAACACCATTTAGATTTCCAATTAAAAATTAACACTGGGATGACACATTCTTGGTCAATCTGATTTGTAAAGCCTGATAAGTCATTTAAAACATCTAAGGAGGCGACAATATTCATGGTAATTGTCATGATCAGCAAGACCTTGTCTTGTTTGCAATATGTCTTTATTTCCAGTCATTAAATGTGCAAGAAACTAAGATCATTCTGTATCATTTAAAAATAAAGATCTTCGGACAGAAGCACGATGCACAAAACATTCAAGAACCTCACATTCTCAGGATGAATCTCAACAAACTGTGTTATAACCAACATAAACTTGTTTATCATTCAAAAGCATCCCATTCAATTATCTATTACATTCTATACTTAATTCATCCTACTTATCATTCCTACAGAAGACACAGGCACCTGATTTCTCCTCTGCCTTCCAAATCCATCACAGCTGCCTTCTTCTCTTTCCAGAAAGAGTTCAATCTCTCTATCGAGGACTGGCCTCAAGTAAAATACCTTTCATTGTCAAAAAGGTCAATAGTCTCTAGTACGACCACATCACTTGTGGCTTGAGTGGAGGCTGAGGGTTCATGCAATGCTGCCACTACAATCCTTCGGTGTTCACTTCATTTACCACACTGTTACATGCCATGGTTGTTTGTGGTGGTTGGATTGAATCCTCATCCATCAAAACCACATTTTTGTCATCCATTATCATTTGATCCTCATCTTCAGGAACATTATCATAGCCAGGCTTTCGATCTGATGACAACTCCTGCACATATGTAGAAAATTGAGAGGGCACCCATGGAACCACAACAAGGTGATTATCTACTGGTTTAGTCTCTGATGTCTTCAAGTTTGATACAGAATCTATTTATTAATTTATTTCTAAAACTACAGGTTAAAACTTGGTCTGCATGCGTTATAATCTCCTTTCGCTACCATTGCTCGCATTTTACTATTCAACGTTCAACCACACTTTCATATTTCAATACATAAAGATAATAAAACATACCAGGTTCAGTTACATGTTTACATATGCACGATCCGCTAATGAACTCTGCATACCTGACTGAAGGAAGAGCCAAATATTTTGATATTGTAAACAGAGACTTAATTTAAAAATCCTTATACTAGACGCATCCATCCATTACATCCAAAAATCATATACCTCGATTTAGCAGAGTCTGTAGACTTCTAAACAGCTTTGACTAATGGAGAATGTAAATGCAATTAAGTTTAATTGCTCGTTCTTGAAATTCTTGTGGTCCAAACAATGCTAGCACACAACAGCGATCAACACATAATGTCTTGCACTCCACGCATCTCTCTCTTTCTTTTTCATTCAGGTCTATATAATTCGATCATCCCTATTGTCTTCCAAATCCTTTTGCTGGATAAGACATTCTCCTTCTCCTTACAACAACTTCTCCTTAAGAGAGGTCTTTCCTCTCTCTTCTACGTACTTCTATGCCAACTTGCATATCTTATCTTTTTATTTGTTTTTCAAGAATCTTTTCTAAGCCTCCACGCCAAACTTGGCCTCAGGCAAAACAACAAACAGTTTTTCAATAACAACAACATGCCCAGGTTGAAAGAATTTCAACCATTCCTTGATTTTCTCAACAGCCCACACTTACCTTTTTTTTACTTTTATTTATTTCTTTACAATTACCCCTCAGTAAAAGCATATGGGAGGGAAAATATAATAAATTGAATTTGAATGCGGATGCTCCTGCATCACAAAGTTGGCTACTTAGACAAAATTCACTATTGTCCCATACTTGGCCAAATTTACAAAGGTTTTAAGCAAGTCGAGTAAGCATGTTGATGAGGTTATCATTAAAAAGAGTGAAGGTATTAGGAAAAAATGAACATGTGCATCTATTTTTTTTCCTATTTATTATGTGTTAATTCTTGGGTCATGCATTGGAGTGCATCAAAAGATATGCATATGCAAAGTTGGGCTCCCATGCATTTTGATAGTATTTTCTTATACTTTGCCAAATTTGTAATGTGACAAGAAGAGATAAGTAAGAATTTTGATGGTGCAATATATAAAACATGTGTAAATTTTAGGATAAGGGAATCATATGGTTTTATTTAGTCTTGATCCTAGTTTTTTTGTGATAAATTTTAGATCATACACCAAAGTGTAGAAAAAGTTATGTAGGAGCAAAGTTGGTCTCCCAGATAAGTTACAATCATAGTTGGCTCTGTGAAAAAATATTTTAAGAAGGAATTTTAATGTAATTATATACCACACACATGAAGGTTTCATAATTAGTTTGTTTTATGGATGGATTCTCATTTGAAAGGTGATCATGAGGTCTAACTTTGATATCATACGTCCAAGAGTAGAAGAAGTTATTGAGGTCCAAAGTAGGCTTTCCAAGCATATTGTAGTTGGTCCCCATACTTAGTCAATTTTCATGATGTTAAATATGTATAACTAGTGGAGATCCAATAGATCATGGTATTTCATATAGTGAATATCTATAGTGCACGTAGAGTCAAATAGATCAATTTGATAGTTGTTTAATAGAGGGAAAGATCAAGTGTTAAAAGATCAATAGAGCGTGTGTGGTCAAAGATGTAAGGAAGTTACATGATGATGATAAGTGTTAGAGGTTTAAAGACTAAGAAAATGTATTATTAAGGATCTAATGTCTCATGGGAAATAATACAGATTGATCAAATGGTGCACAGTGCTTGATAAGGACTTGGATGATCCATAAAGATTGACGGTGCATAATAAGTCAACATTTCTAGAGTGCACGATATGAGGTCAAAGTGGAAGATGTTTAACATTTGGATTTGGAAAACTATACATTAAATTTAAAAATATATTTATGGTGATAAATTGATATAAATTTGAGATTACATGAGATGGGAGCATTGTGTCTGAAGGTTAACTATGACCATTTGTATTTGTATATTTGAATTTGAAAAGGAAAAACGAGTGTCTAGTTTCTGCACTATAACTTTTGGTCCAAAAAGAATTTACTCATGTAGTACAAAGTAAAGTGGTAGAGGACTCCAAGATGAATTTATAAATATGTATTTAAAGATTTGAGTGTTTATGCACAAAAATATATGGAGATCCAAATTTGGCTATGGTTTCATGCTTATTCTATAAGTGACCCAAGAAGAGTAATTAAACAAATATGGATGTTATTTCATTATTTCACAGACAATTGGATATTAGGGAGCATTTTATACTCCACGAAGATCATCTATGAATATTTTTTAGGTGTGATAAATCTATCTTTAGTATGAATAATTCTTAATAAGTTGACTATGTGTTCGGTAATGGTGTTCTTGTGTATAAGGTCTCTATTTGAGTTGTTTGAACATACACAAAGGTGATTAAAGTTAACTATGATCATTTGAGGATATCTAAGGGGACATAAGGAGTGGACCCATGTAATTGAAAGGGGTATTATGTTATTTTTTTTTGATGATGTGTTAAATGGGTGAATAGGTCTCTATGAGACCTATAAGAGCTACAAGGGCCTTATTAAAAGGTATAACTACTTAAGGGTGACCCATAAATGCTATTATAAACCCATGATATCTCTTTTCTTTGTTTATTTAGTATTTTCTATGGATGCATATGATTTTTAATTTATCTTGTGAGCATTTTTTAATCCCACATTCATGGGATGTAGTATTTTCTTAGTTTATAATTTATATATAAGTAAGCATTGAGGCCTTTGAAAGCATCCAAAAAATTATTGTATAGAGATTGATCAAAGGAGGTTTCCCCCTCAAAGTGGTCTGTGATCAATTCAATTTTTTCAAGTGTTATTTATATTTAATTTGTGCTGTTAATTCTTGTTATTTGTACATTTTTATTAATTGTTGCAGGAGGATCCCCTCATCTAGTATCAGAGCACTTTCTAGGGCCACATTTTTTTAACTCTATATAATTTTTTTACAATTATTTTTAGAAATTAGTAACTCTATTCTATATCATAATAATATTTTTTAGATCAAGGTAAAAAATTGACCACATAACTATGGGAAGTGCTTGGGTGAAAGCCCTAAAACTCATTGTGAGGAGTACCATAAGAACCCCAAAGTAGATAGCCCATTGAGAGGACCTACCATTGAAATGGGCAATGGCCCCTTCCTAATTGATTAGTTTGTATCCATGAGGAAAACCAAGAGCTATCATAAAGAGATAAATCCTTGGCCAAATTTTTTTTGGAGAGCAGTATCGCTTAGACGACATTGGTTGTCAGAGTGAAATTTTGAAAACCCTTAGCTAGCCATTGAATCTTAGGGCCCATTTCTATCATTTTTAGAAAATTTTTAGAAGACTCAAAATATTTAATCAATAGAGTATCCACAAACTATTATAGGACTTGTAGACATATATTTGATAGAACCCATAATTTGTAAACTACTGATAGAGTCTCAGTAGAATCTCGGAGGACTTATCATCAAATAGAAAAACAAGAGTAATATTTTTTTCATTTTTTTTCAATATCTCTCCATTTTTAATCTTGTTTATCCTCAAAATTTACCCAGACACCTAAAATTCCATTCCCTACATTTTCTTCCTTGAGGTCCCATATCCCAATTCCACTCCTAATTCTCATAAATTGCAATTTTTTTTTTTTGGTATTGCCATAACTTCTATTTTATCCATTTACCTTGAAATTTTTCCTATGTGTTCATCATATCATTCTACTCCTTTGTCCCTTTTTGGCCAATTTTATAGCTTTTCTAGTTTCACTCCTAAAATTGCCCTCACCTTCATCAATCCTACTCCCATTATGTAAAAAAATTATTAAAATCCCTTTTACCCCTTTCATTTTCTCCCAAATTCAAAGCCTTCCTTACTAAAACTATTTTAACTCTAGTTTTCCCATCCATTTCAAAAAAAAAAATTGTTAGTCAAGTCATGGTATTAATGTGAATAAGAGAAAATACCATGGAGGATGAAATTGTTGCCCTCAAGTCCCACATTAAAGATCTTGATGAAAAAATTCTTAGCCTCAGTCTACAACATACCACCATGAACAATAGATGACATCCAAAGTCTTCTTCTAACACTGAATTTTCTTCTTCCACTAATTATCATGGGCCAAAGCTAAATTTTCCTTGATTTAATGGTGCAAATCTAACTAGATGGATCTATCAGGCCAAACAATATTTACTCTCCATAATACTTTTGATGTCAACAAGGTTTCACTTGCATCTTTTCACTTAGAAATTGAAGCCCTTCAATGGTATTGTTGGTATGCCAAGGCTCATGAAAAACCCATATGGACTCATTTTTTCACCCTCATTTTTCAATGGTTTGGCCGTACTACTTTTGATGACTTCACTGGAGCACTCAGTAAACTTTACCAAATAGGAACAATGAGAGAATATCAAATTGAATTTGAAAAACTAGCCAGTCATATAGAGGAATTGTCTAATGAATTCTTCATGAGTTTCTTTATTAGTGGACTGAAGGATGCAATTTGATCTAAGGTTAAAATGTTCTAACCCAACATGATGATGGAAGCCTTAGGGTTGCCTAAGTTGGTATAGGAAAAAATCACATCTTAGCAATGATTCAAATTTATTTTTTTCCCATTCAAAAATATAGCTCCACAACAATCTCAAATAATGCCATTTAACAAAACCACTCCTATAAAGTATTTGACTGAAGTAGAGATGCAAGCCCATAGAGAAAAAGGACTATGTTATAACTATGATGATAGATTCACTTGAGGACATTGATGTGTCAAGAAAAATATCTACCTATTAGATGTGAACTCTCCACTAGAAACTAAAGATTGGGAAGATGTTTAGGATATAATAGATGATCCAAAAGATGCTCAGCTAATTGTGGAACCTGCTTCTTAAGAAGACCAACTAGAGATCTCTCTCCATGCCTTAGTAGGAGTCACTACCCCACAAACCATGTAGGTTATGGGTTATTTTTAAAATCTCCCTCTCACAATACTCATTGATTCGGGTAGCACTCATAACTTCATTAACCCTTGGATCGCCAAATAGGTTGATTGTTTTATCCATCCTTGTTCCAAATTTGAAGTCATGATTGATAACAGGGAAACATTACCTTGTAAAGGGAAGTGTAATAATGTACATATCTCTATTGGAGATTATAACATGCACTCTAACATGTTTTCCTTACCCGTAAGTGGATGTGATGTTGTTTTGGAAGCCTAGTAGTTATGCACACTTGGACCCATTTTATGGGATTTTTCTGAACTTTGGATGTAGTTTTTCGATAATGGGAAAAAACACACATTTAAATGCTTAAAACTTAGATCTCTCAGCATCATAAGTTCACATCACATAGAAAATCTTATAAAAAAGAATTCACATGGTGTCATTTCCTAGCTCCATTCCATTTAAATGCAACCCTCAACAGTATCCACTACTCTTTCTGACCTCCAAACCATTCTATAGAGGTATGTATGTGTCTTTACCAAACTAGTGGGATTTACACCTTCATGACTAAGGACCACCATATTCATTTCCTTTTAGGAAGCATTTCTCCCAACATCAGGCCTTATCACTACCCATTTTAATAAAAGACTAAGATCAAGATGCTCATTCAAGACTTGTTATACCAAGGCATTATTCATCCCAGTACTATCCCATATTATTCTCCAATTCTCCTGGTTTAGAAAAAATATGGGTCATGGCATATCTGCATTAATTTTCATGCACTTAGTCACCTCACAATCAAAGATATGTTCTTAATCCCTATTATTAATGAGCTTCTTGATGAGCTTCATGGTGCTCATTTTTTCTCCAAGTTGGATCATCATTCTGGATATCACTAGATTTGGCTTCATGAAGATGATATCCCTAAGACAAATTTTCACACACATGATGGTCATTATGAGTTCTTAGTCATGACCTTTGGCCTCACTAATTCTCCTTTAACATTCTAAGCATTAATGAATAAAATATTCCATCCCCACCTACAAAAATTTATTTTGGTCTTCTTTGATGATTCTTCATCTATAGTAAAACATGGTCTAAGCATCTCCAACATTTGGGGCTCATATTGTAACTTCTCTCTGACCATCATATTTTTAAAAAATAGTCCAAATGTACTTTTGGCCAAGATGAAGTTGAGTATCTTGGGTATAATATTTTAGCCTAAGGGGTTTAGGTGGATCCTAGGAAAATAACTGCTATAACAAATTGGCCACATCCTCAGACACTCAAGAGCCTCCATGGATTTTTGGGGTTAAATGGATACTATCATAATTTTGTCAAAGATTATGGGTATATTGTAGCTTTATTGATAGCTATGTTGAAAAATATGCTTTTACTTGGACATAAGCTACTGAGTGTGCATTTGAAGCATTAAAACAAGTTATGTGTATTATACCTATTCTAACTATGCTAGTTTTTACCAAAACCTTCACTATTGAGAGTGATTCTTATGGCAATGGACTAGGTGTTGTTCTCCTCCAAGAAGGAAACCCATTTTCATTCACTAGTAAATCCCTTTCTGATAGGAATTTATTACTCTCTACTTATGAGAAGGAAATGATTGGCATTTTACATGCAGTATAGAAGTGGTAGCGATACCTACTAGGTAATCATTTTTGCATCAAAAATAATCACCAAAGTCTAAAATATATCTTGGAAAAATGGATGTTTACCCCATCACAATAGAAATGGGTCGAAAAAACTCATGGGTTGTGACTATGAGATAACTTACAAGAAAGGTAAAGAGAATATTGTGGCTGATGCTCTATCTCATACATTTGTGAATCAAGCTTCCCTTTCACCTATTTCCATGCCTATTCCAAATTGGTTGGACACTATATAATAAGGTTATGTCAATGAATCCTCATTATCTCAAATCATTCAATATTTTACCATTGATCCCTTGGCTATACCACATTATTCTTAAGATGGTGCTTCTCTATGATATAAAGGTTGTTTGGTGCTTCCCCAAAACATTGATCTACAATAGGCTATATTCTATGAATTCTATGAGTGATCATGACATAACTTATTTTGGAAGGGAATGAAAAAGGTGATTCAATAGATGGTGGCTGAATGTGATACATGCTAGTGTAACAAGGGTGAAACAACACTCATCCTTGTGTTGCTCAAACCCTTACCCATACCTACCAAGATTTGGATAGATATTTATATGGATTTCATTGATGGGATCCCTAAATCTAGATGGAAAATAGTGATCTTGGTTGTGGTTGACTTCTTCTCTAAATATAGTCATTTTTTTCCCCTCAGTCATCCTTATATTGCCTCCACAGTTGCACAAATTTTTCTAGACCAGATTTTTTGTCTTCTTAGGATTCTTTCATCTATTATCTCTGATCATGATGCAACCTTCACTATAAATTTTTGGATGGAACTATTTTGATGTACTAGCACTTAAATAAAGATGAGTTTTGGATATCATCCACAAATAGATGGCCAAAATAAAATTGTTAACAAATTCTTGGAAACATTCCTCCATTGTTTCACCTTAGAACAATAATATCAGTGGGCAAAGTGGCTCCCTCTCATTGAATGGTGGTACAATACTTCCTACCACACTTTAAAAAAAATTAATCCATATGAAGTTTTTATGGTCAAGCACCACCATTTCTCCTTCTATATAACCCTAATAGTTCATTAGTTCAAGAAGTTGACACACTTCTTTGAACATGAGATCATATCCTTAGCACCTTATGGGAAAATATTCATATGGCATAAAATCAAATGAAACAAGAGATAGATCAACACCATTTTGAGTGAAATTTTCAAGTAGGTGATATGATTTTTCTTCACTTGCAACCCTAAAAGCAATCCTCCATACAAATCAAAGGGAATCATAAGCTAGCCCTTAAGTTTTATGGGCCCTATAAGGTTATTCAAAATATTAGGTCATTTTCTTATAATTTGGAGCTCCCACCTTCTTCATGAGTCCACTTAGTATTTCATGTCTCTTGTCTGAAGAAAGTTATTAGCATAAACATCAGAGTGTAGAGTATTTTACTTGAACTTGATAATGAAGGATCCATTCTTCTTGAACTGGAGGAATCCTGGATATGTGCACATTCCAACTTTGCTTGTGCTCCATCACCTAGGTTTTAATTCAATGGCATGGCATGAAACCAGAGGATGCAACATGAGAACCACTATTTTAGATTCAACACTAATTCCCACATCTAAAGCTTTGATGACAAAGCTTTTTATAAGAGAGAGGGGATGTTATGAACCCATGATATCTCTTTTCTTTTTTTGTCTAGTAGTTTATATGGATGCATATGCTTTGTAAGTCATCCCATGAGCATTTTGTTTTATCCCAAATTCATGGGAAGTAGTAGTTTCTTAGTTTAGAATTTATATATAAGTGTTGAGGCTATTGAAGTCATCCACGGAATTAATGTATAGATATTGCTCAAAGGAGGTTGTCCCCTCGAAGTGGTCTATGATCAATTCAAGATTTTCAAGTGTTATTAGGATTTAATTCATGTTGTTAATTCATGTTATTTGCACATTTTTATTAATTATTACAAGAGGATCCTTTCATGTAGTAAAAATTTAAGTGGTAGAGGACTCCAAGATGAATCTGGAAATATGGATTTAAAGATCTAAATTTTGTGCACACAAAGATATTGAGATCCAAATATGACTATGGTTTCATGCTTATTTTTCAAGTGACCCAAGAAGAGTAATTGAGAAAATATGGATGTTGTTTCATTATTTCATTGTCAATTGGATATTAGGGAGTGTTTTAGACTCCATGAAGATCATCTATGAGTATTTTTGAGGTGTGATCAATCTATCTTGAGTATGAATAATGCTTAATAAGTTGACTATGTGTTTAGTAATAGTGTTCTTGTGTATAAGGTCTTTGTTTAAGTTGTTTGAGCATACGTAAAAGTGAGTAGAGTTAACTATGATAATTTGGGGATATCTAAGGGGACATAAGGAGTGGACCCATGTAATTGTAAGTGGTCATATGTTCTTTTTTTGTTTGATGATGTGTTAAATGGGTGAATAGGTTTCCATGAGACCTATAAGAGCTACAAGGGCCTTATTAAAAGGTATAAATACTTAAGGGTGACCCATAGATGCTATGGCTAACCTATGAAGATTTTTTTGAGCTATGTCTTGATGAGATAGTTTCTTTAAGGGTTAAGGAATGCCTAATGGATGACCAAGGTGCTGATTATCATGATTGTTATATAAATAGTGGAACCAAATATGGTGATTTCTGGACTAAATGAGAGACTAGAGCGAGAGATTGGAGAGATGATTATGTGTGTGAATTATGGAGCAAAGGAGGGGTAGAGTGATCTAAGGATGAGTTGAAGAGCATATCATTTTGAGGACTATTTGTATGACCTATTGGTCATAATTATATTGGGATAATTGCGCTCTTATTGTTTGAGTATGAGTAAAGGTGAAGAGTGATAATAAGAGGTCCATCATCAAGTGTTAAATACATCAGTGTAAAGGTGGATATGTTTTTAGGTGTTTTTATGGTAGCTCATCATCTAAGGTGGTTTCAACATTTTTAAAGGTGATACTAAAAGTTCTGGTTGTTGTTTTAGCTCAGCTAGATAGGTGTGGCATCACCTTGTAGGATTGTAGTCTCACTAAATATGGATTATAGTTTCTTGATAATTCATATATGGTCTAAATTTGATCTTATTATTATAGGATAGTAGTCTAATTACAAGTTACAGTGGGTTTTCTCCCCCAATAGGGTTTCTAATGTATGTCATGTGTTATGCGATTGATCTTGCATTGTCTCTCTTATTCATTGCTATGAATTATGTATATGATTCATGAATGATTGTGGTAACTAATTAAATGTTTGTAAATATTAGAATTGAAGTTGGATTATTTGGGTTCACTGATTTAGATCCCATCTCCATTATTTTACTTCTAATAATTGGTATCATATCTGGTCCTTTGGTAAAGGCTTAACAACTTGAAGGTGATCTAAGGTGCAATATGGGTAGTCATCAAGGAGGTTTCTCAACTAAGTAAGCACTAATGTTAATGGATCTAATTATGCTTTTTGGAGTGTAAGAAAAAGGACATACATTATGTCCTTAGGGTTTGATGTATGACAATTTTTTTAGGATGGTTATATTGCTCTTATTACTCCTCCATTTAGTACTATATACAAGAAGTTATTTGAGAACAATTCCAAGGCAATGAATGCTATCACTTGTGGTCTTTTAGAGATTAAATACACCAAGGTAATCCATTTTAAATATACTAAAGAGATATGGGACAAAATGCAAATAATTTTTTAAAGAGATTCAAAAATCAAGCTTGTTAAGTTATAGACTCATAGAAGGTAATTTGAAAGTCTCAAAATGAAGGAAGAAGATTATATAACATCTTTTATATAGAGAGTTGATGAGATTGTGAACATCATCAAAGGTCTTAGAGAGAATCTTGAAGAGGATAATGTAGTCAAAAAGGTATTAAGGTATCTATCTCTCAAGTATGATCTAAAAGTATCTATTATAGAAGAGAGTCATAATCTTACTCAGTTGAATATGGATCAATTGCATGGCACCTTTAATACATATGAGATTGGGGTAAATGATGATATACCTCTAAAGAAGGAAGTTAAATTCAAGGTAGAGATGAAGCCTAAGAAGTTCCAAGGTAATAAATCTAAAGAGGATGACATATTTGACATTGATGAGGATAAACTAATTACTTTGATTACTAGGAAATTAAATAAAGGCTCAGGGAAGTATACAGGTAAACTACCCTTCAAATGTTTCAATTATGGAGAAATAGGACATTTTTCTTGAAAATTCCCTCATAAGCATAATAATAATGATGATGATGATGAAGAGCATGGTGAAGGCTAAGATGAAGACAAGAAGACATATAAGAAGAAAGGATTTAGAAAGTATAACAACAAGTAGTCCTTCGAGAATAATAAGATTATCTACACTAAAGAAGATTACAACTCATCAAATGAGATTGAGGACAATGACTCAGAATATGATCATGAAGATGATGGTCCTACTAAAGATGAAGCTATTTTTATGTCTAAGGAAGGAATTTACTCACATCAAAATGTGTCTAATTAGAGTGATTTAGATGATGATGAAGATGAGGTGGAATCTAAAACTATACTAATGAATTCTCTTAAATAACTAAAGATTGAGAAGAAGATGAAATCTAAGTTCAAAGACTATGAGGATCAATTCAGTGTGTTTGAGGCAAGATTGGTTGAAGATTATAAGGAACATGAAGTTGATGTCATTTTTATTAATTCTAAGATGGAATATATGTCTAAAACTATAAGAGCCAAGGAATAAAAATGATAAAGTTATGCTTCTCAGATTGTGTCTTTAAAAGATGAGTTAGATAAATCTAACAGTAAGGTGAAGACATTTTTGAGATTTTAAAAGAGGTAATGTGATCTAGGCAATATTCTAAGTGGTCAAAAGCATTTTAGTGATAGAACTAGTCTTGGATATGAATAAAAACAAAATAATGTAACTCAAGACAAGATGAAGACTATTGTGAACAAGGATAATCATACTTTGAATACAAATCAATAGACAAGGATTGAAGGTGTTAGAAGAATGAAGACAAATAAGATCAAATAGTGAAATTCTATGAGGTATGCACAATTCAATGATTAATATTACACATGTAATCAATTTGGTCATAGGGCTAGAGATTGCAAGAGACCTGTTAGAAATGAGTTTGCATGGAACTATGACGGGGGCCATTAGTCAACAAATGTGAATAGAGTTAAGTACTTTAATTATCATGACATAGGACACATTGCATATTTATATCCAAATAAGGTATGGTAAGATAAGTTTATTTTAAAAGGTTTGGTTTGATACAATTATGAATAGAGAGGTCACATTACTAAGTTATGAAAGCAAAGGTTTATAAGTCAGAATAGGTTTAATAAAGCTCCTAGAGTGCAATAAATAAGGCATGTTAAACATGAAATCCAAAGGTGAAAAGTATGAGTCATGATGAGACTTAAATTCCAAGTAATCTATTTTTTATGGTAGACAATGCTTCAAAAGTTGAAGAGTTCCAAGGGATCTCATTATTTGCTCATGTCATGAGTGAAAATATCAAGCTTAAAGAGAAGACCAAGGTTCTGGCTGAAGCTAGTCCTGAGGTATGTATGGATCCAAGTGAACATCCTACTATTGATAAGCATGTATCATGTAAAGAACATCAATTATTTTGGCCTATTGATGAGGTTCCAAGCTATAAGGAAGATTCTATGGATGAAAAGGTATGTCATGAATCTATGTTGTCTCCATGTATTATCAATCCAATCATAGAAGAAAAGGAGAATGTTGTAATGGTTGAACATTTTGCTTCTCATAAGCCTAAGAAAAAGAAGAAGAATTACAAGTATCAGATGAGCAAAGAGGAGAAGGAATATGAGGAGTTGTGGTAAACTCCTAGTTTCACACCATGGTCAAGCATTGTGGTGTAGAGGAGGTCTCTATCTATGCTTCTTAAAGATATTCCTTTTAGTAGATAAGAATTTTTTGTGCTCAAGATGATAATCCCAATGAAAAAAAGGTCTTTCATTAAGGGGGAGCAACAAATTCATGAGTTTAATCTAGAGATTTATGAATGTGCTATTGTACAGAGTTAGAATGGGTATATCCAGATGGCATAATGATGTTTGATGTAATGTCAAGAAGTTTTTGGTGATCAAGAGGGTCTATTCATTTATTTATGAGGTACTCTAGGTGTTTTTAAGGTTTGAAGGTATGTTTGTGACAAATTGAAGATTTTTTAGTGTTATTAATCTTATCAGTTTTTGTCTTAAGGGAAAGAAGGCCTAAAATGGTCTATAGGAAGTTTATGTTCCCAAAGTTTTGAAGGCTCAAATTTTTGTCCAAAAGTGTGTGATGGGTGTCTCCAAGTTTGAAACAAGTTTTAGAGTTGTGTGTTAACCAGAAGGAGGTTTGTTGTATTTTGTTTTTAGATTCTAGGGTTTTTGATATATGATAGAAAAGTGGTTTTCCTTATGAGTTGAGGTGTGAGGCTTCTTGATAGGCTAAATGGGCCAAATGGGTTTTAAAAACAAGCTTCACAAAAATTTGAAGGTTTGTGGTTCTCAAGTTATTCAAGTTTTTGTCATGTTGGATGCCTAATCAATTACTTGGTTTATGCTTCATAGGATGAGCCCGGTGATTAAAATTAGTGTAATTGAGGGGGAATATGAGAGTTATCTATATATGAAGTTTTAGGTCTTGAAAATATGTTTATTAAAAATTATGGGCTCTGTAAGTTCCAAGTAGGGCTACAAGGAGGTTAAATAGGGCTAGTTTTAAGAAGAGTGAGTTTTGATCAATTTATCCAAAAGAGAAAGGCATGAGTATTTCAAGGTGAGTTATCAAGTTAGTTGAGAGCATGTTTCATTTTTAATGAGTGGAATGAAGTTAAGTTGGTGGTCCTTATGGTAGCTTGAGAGAGAAAGCTAGTAAGCATGTATGGTGGTTCTTCATTGTGTATAGAGATATGAAGATGCTCAGAAGGTGAAATTTATCATAGATCTTAGAGAAAGTCCCCCTTAGATGGTTATTGATGTGTTGCATTAGATTCCAGTAGTTTTTGTGTGTTTTTTCTTCATTGGCTGTAGTGCTTATTTAAAGAGAGTGTTAGCATGAAATAAGAAGTTGTCAAAGTAAGAAGTAGGATCAAGGTAAGGGGGAGTTTGTATCATATTTATAAGATGATGCTTTACCATTTATGTTATTTTTAGTTCCTAAAGATTATTTGGTTCCCACTTTGTCATTGTGTCAAAGGGGGAGAAAGTTCTTATTATGGTAGTTGAAGAGAGAGAAGGCAAGATATATTTCTATATATGATGGTTATTGACATCAATTAAAAATAGGGATATTATTAGAATATTTTAATTGATGTCATGGTGATGTAATTTAGGTGTCTTAATGAGTGGATGATGTGCTTTGATAGCCTAAGCAACAATGACAAAGTGTGCTTGAAATAGGCTTGGTTGATCTTTTAGATTTTGACTATTTAGAGATGATTAGGGATGAGTATAAAGTATTGATCATGTGAAATGGGTTCTATTAGATATCCATGGTGGTTATATTTCTTGTGTGCATAAGTGGAATTCATTTAGTAGTCCATAGTTTTCATCTAGATAGTTTGGGTCTAGTGGTAGAAAATTTGAGTAGGCAATTTGATGACATCATAATTACCACATGTGAATGAGTCAGTGGTAATATGGTTATGATCACATTAGTAGCTATTTTTTATTATATATATCTCAATTCATTCATAAAAGTTTAGTCAAATATATGAGTATGCAAAGTTGACTACTCAAACATAATTCACTATTTTCCCATAGCTAAATTTGCAAAATGTTCAAGTAGAGCTGAGTAAGCATGTTGATGAGGTAAGAATTCACATGATTAAAGGTGTTAGGAAAAAATTATAAAATGTGTCTATTCATTTATAGGCCAAGTTATTATTTTATTATTCTTAGGTCATGCACTGAAGCATGTCAAAAGATATGCATATGCAAAATTGGGCTCCCAAGCATTTTGACAATATTTTATCATACTTAGTCAAATTTGCAATGTGGAAAGAAGAGATGAGTAAGCATTTTAATGGTGGCATATATAAAACATGTGGATGTTTTATGAAAAGTTGATCATATGGGGTTGTTAATTATTGATCCTAGTTTATTTTTTCTAAATTTTAGATCATGCACCAAAGTGCGACAAAAGTATTGTAGAAGCAAAGTTGGCCTCCTAAACAAGTTACAAGCATATTTGGCTTCGTGAAAAGATTTTGAGAAGGAATTTTAATGGTGTTATATCTTTCACATGTGAAGGTTTAAAAATTATTTTGTTATATGGATGGATTCTTATTTTAAAGGTGATCAGGGGGTCTAAATTTGAGATCATGCATCTAAGCACAAAAGAAGTTATTAAGGTCTAAAGTAGGATTTCTAAACATATTGCAATTGGTCCTCATACTTATTAAATTTACATTATGTTAAAGATATGGACCTAGTGGAGATAAAATGGATCTTTGGAGTTCATACAGTGGCCTAGAGTCAAATGGGTCAATGTGATAGCTATTTAGTAGAGGTAACGATCGAGTAAGTCTCAAAAGATCAATTGAGAGTGTGTGGTCCAAGATGTCATGAATTTACATGATAAGGAGAAGTTTTTAGGTTCAATGACTGATATAAGGTATAGGTTAAGGATATAAAGGATCATAATAAATTTTATATAATGATCAAATAGTGCACAAGGCTTGATAAGGACATGGATGATATAAGAGATCAATGTTCCTAGAATGCACAAGATGAGGTCAAAGTGGTAGATGTTTAACATATGGATTTGGAGAACTATGTATTGAAGTTAAAACTAGATTGATGGTGTCAAATTGATCTAAATATAAGATGACACAAGATGCAAAAATTGTGTTTGAAGGTTAACTATGACCATTTGTATTTGAATATTTGAATTTACAAAGGAAAAACTAGTGTCTGATTTTTGGGATATAAGTTTTAATCTAGGATGAATTTGTTCATGTAGTAAAAATCAAAGTGGTAGAGGAATTCAAGGTGAATATAAAAATATGGATTTAAATATCTAGAAGTGTGTGCACATAAATTTATTAAGTTCAAAATTTGACTATGGTTTCATATCCTATAAGTGACCCAAAAAGAGTAATTGAGATTATATGGATATTGTTTCATTGTTTCATGGTGAATTGACTATTAAGGAGTGTTGTAGACTCCATGAAGATAATATATGAATATTTTTGACGTGTGTTCAATATATAATGAGTATGAAAAATTCTTAATAAGTTGATTATGTGTTTAGTAATGATGTTTTTATGTATAATTTTTTTGTTTGAGTTGTTTGAGCATAAATAGAGGTGAGTAGAGTTGACTATGATCATTTGAGGATGTTGAAGGGAACATAAGGAGTGGACCCATGTAATTGAATTTTGTCCTATTTTCTTGTTTTGTTATATGATGTGATAAATAGGTGAATAGGTCTTTATGAGACTTATAAGAGCTATAAGGGCCTTATTAAAAGGTACAACTACATAAGGGTGACCCATAGATGCTATGGCCAATATTCCAACCTATGAAGATTTTTTTGAGCTGTCTCAATGAGATAGTTGCCTTAAGGGTTAACACATGCCTAATGGCCAACCAAGGTGTTGATTATCATGATTATTCTATAAACAATGGAACTAAAGATGGTGATTTATAGACTTTAATGAGAGACTAGAGTGAGAAATTAGAGAGAGGATTGTGTGTGTGAATTATGGAGCGAAGGAGGGGTAGAGTGCCCTAAGGATGAGTTGAAGAGTAGATCAATTTTAATAATATTTGTATGACCTATTGATCATAGTTCTTTTGGGATAATTTTTATCTTACTATTTGAGTATGAGAGAAGGTGAAGAGTGATAATCAGAGCTCCATCACTAGGTGTTGAAGACATTAGTACAAAGTTGGATGTGTTCATAGGTGTTTTTGTGGAAGCTCAACATATAAGGTAGTTATAGCATCCTTGCAAGGTGATAGTTTCTATAAGGTATATTTTTTGTTTCAACTTAGCTAAACAAGTGTGATAGCACCTTATGAGATTGTAGTCTCACTAAATAGGTATTGTAGTTCCTTGATCATTTTTAGATGGTCTAAATTGGTTCTTATTATTATAGGAAGGTAGTCTAATAGTAGGTTATAGTGGTTTTTCTCCCCTAATATTGTTTTCCATGTATGTCATGTGTTATGTGATTGATCTTGCATTGTCTCTCTTGCTCATTATTATTAATGATGTATATGTTTCATGAATACTTATTGCAACTGATTAAGTGTTTGTAAATATTAGAATTAAAGTTGGATTATTTGGGCTCACTAATTTACCCCCCTCTTAGTGATTATACCTATAATAAGTACAAGATAGATTAGAACCCTTTATTTTTAGGAAGTTACACAAAATTGGTCATTCAAGACCATGTTCCTCTTAGGCCTATTCAGAATGCATTGAAAGAGCTCGAGGACCAGCTTCACTCACGCATATCTATACAGAGGGTATGCATGAGACCTCAAGGAGCTGGGGATAGTTGAATGGGGTAATTAAAAAAATTTAGTGGATTTTTTTAAATATTTAGATGTATAATTTTTATGAATCATCACTAAGAGTTATAATGACCAAAAACCCTCATAAAACCCTGGGTTGAACCCATTAGATAAGATATAGAGACTGGTGCATTCAAAATTGGTCAAGTGGCCATGAAAGCATTTGAAACACGTCTAGAACTCTCTTAGGATTCATGCCATTAAATTTTTATGTACCATCACTTGCATTAACATGCTTAATTCTTTGTCTTTTATAGGATTTGAAGTGTGTTGTAGGTATAAAAGAGAATGGATAAGTGAGAATCATTCTAGGATTTTTTAGGGACTTGTTACATCTTCTCAAACTCAATTCTCACCATCGTTGTGAATGAAAAACTCTCTATTTATGAACATATCATATATCTCATCATAACTATATAAACTATCCATAAGTGTTTCCTCAAGTTATATGTTGTAATGCATTTAGTAGTTACTGTCTAATCTAAGTAGGAAATGAATTCAATTTGTTATTTATTTATATGTAATCTATTACTGATTATTTACCTTGTTAATATGTCTAACTTGGATGAATAACATAGTTTTAAGTATAAAAACGCATCCCAATGGCAAGCTAATTTTGAGAAGGTAACACACATTTTTGACAACTCTTTTTGGCTATAATTTTGAGGATTCAATAAGTGATCTTTGAAGATATAATACTTTAAAAAGTATCTAAAGATTCTCTATAAGTACTCCTAAAATTATCTAAGTCTACTCTAAAGACATATACAAGATGATCTAAATAAGTCTATGCATGCTTTAAAGACCTATATAGGGTGATATAAAAACTTATACAAGATGCTCTGAAGATACCTGGACATGCTTTGAAGACTAGCTGGAAACTATTGATCAGGATAGCAATTCTATAGATATCTATAAATAGACTTTATATATTTATATGTCTTATTTTAGACATTACCATTCAAGGTAATGGCCTAAAATAATTTGGATATATTTGTATCTTTATTTTATAGATCCAAATAAGTATGTTCAATCTATATTACTTATTTTTTTTCTATAATTAGTTGAGTTAATTCTAACACCTTCCTAGAAGCATGGGATTTGACTCCTAGATTTCTATATTTTGAATAAAAATATTTAGGCATTGATATCACAAATATTTTGTACTCTATGAATAGATGTTGAGATGTGTTTAAATATGCATCTCCTTCTCATTCTAGAGAGTTCTCAATTATTAAAGTTGAAGAAAAGTTAAAAGTTGGAAATAGAGTTTAACATTTCATTTGTGTATATGTTCTTTTAAATGAAATAGAGTTCAATATTTCCCTTTATTCTTGAGTAAATAATTCCTATTATGAGGAAGGATCAAGGGTCCACTTATTTTTGAGGATAAAGATAAATTGGTGCCTTTAGTTTAATAGTTTAGAAGCATTTATTTAATTCAGACGTAGTTCATTTATTGTAGATTATAATTTTCTTTTAACCACAAGAGTGATTTATTTTAAATTTAGTGTGAATTTCATTTTTAAAATCAAGAGTGATTTACTTTTTCAAAATAAAGTGTGAATCTCCTTTAATCTAAGAGTGTTTTAATTTATATGCAAAATTTATTTCAATTCTATACAAGTAAATTTCTTTATACAAGAGTGTGTTTTTCAAACTAGATTAAGTTTGTTAATTCATCTCATATTCAGAATTTATCAAAAATTGTTTAGTGATAATAAACAAAATTCTGGACATCATGTTGTCCTACTACTCAGCTAGGAAAGTCAAGTGAGGACATTATACGTCTTATGTCAGATGTTTAATTTCTAGATGTTGATGGTGTGAATACTAATAAGATATCCTCAATAAACAAATAGTTTAGATTTACTTTCTTATAAACTAGAGTTAGAGTTTTATTTACTATTTTTAGGATTTAAAAAACATAGAAAAATTAAAACTCCCCAAATAATGAATTGTACAACTCCAATATCAAAAATTCTCATTGCAAATAGCCATCAGACACTGCGTTAGTTGAAAATGACACCAATCCATTAATTGGTTAAATGAGAGGTATAATAATAACCTATCATTTTTGGGGACTAAAAATTCATCAATAAGTGTTAGTGAGATCGTACATTAGAGTTATATAGGGAAATACAAAAACATCCATAAAATTCAAAAACATAAAAATAATTTAGGAATCTTTTGATTTATGAACTGGCCAAGAGATTCTCAAGGATGATTTATCTCTAATAGATTCCAAATAAATCAAGAAGAAGAGAGGTTCCAATACTTGATGGAAAGATAAATAAGTGAAAGAAAGGCACTGGAAATCCATTTTTTGATTCTTCTCCTAAATAGGGTTCATCCTCACAAATAGATCCTATAAGAAGAATCCTATTCTGAACATCTTTTCCTATAGGGAAAATTGATCCTAAATATTCACTTTATGGAATAGTTTATCTATAAGCCCTATAAGAAGAAGATATGATAAATTATTCTCCTTTTGAGATAAACCATAGATTGAGCACCTAAGAAGTGAATTTAGATTGGAATAATAACCAAATTTAGAAAGAAACAATGGGAGATGAACATGCACACGTGAAAAACCCTGATTGATAACCCCAATAGGACAAAAATTTATCTTATCTAATCAATCTAGGACTTGATGATAGAACTTCCATGAAAAAAAAATTACCATCCATTTTACCCACTTTCAAAGGTAAATCCTCAGAAGATCTAGATCGGTTCCTCTTTGAGTTTCAGGTTCTCTACCAAACATATGATTATATCACAGACAATCAAAAGTTGAAATTATTCCCATCTACACTCAAGGATGCAGCCATGAGATGGTTCATGGGCCTTGAGGTTAATTCAATAACCACTTGGAATGAAATGGAAACTATATTTATAGACAAATATCAAGATTATTATAGAGTTAGAGAATGGAAGGAAAACCTTTTCAATATAAAGTAAAATGAAGATGAAACCTTAGAAGATTACCTTAACAATTTTATATTTACCCATAAAAGGAGTGGTTATTAATTTATTGAGGAATTTGTCAAAATAGTATTTTAAAGGGTTAGATGATGATGCATGAGATGATTTGAATGTCATGGGAAAGGGTGACATTTATAAGTTAACAATTCATCAAATTTTAGCATTGTGTACTAATTATACCAGGATAAGACCTAGTATAAGGAAATCAAGGTTAGAAAAATCACCTAAAGTTGGTAAATTAATGCAAGAATTTTCCAATTTCAAGAAAGAAATTCTAGTGAAATTGACATATAATTTATATGGTCTTAAATTAAAAGCCAATGCTACCAATTCTAAATATTTGTCAATCTATTATCCTAGATGTAGATTCAAACATGCGGTAAAAGATTGACTTTAAACAAAATAGAGGTCTATGGTATATATGATCTAGATCATGATACCAAGAATTAAACACACCTACTCTAAGAAATAATGTGAAATAAGAAGAACATACTTTTGAAGAAGTAAATTTAATTCAAAGACAAGGAAACCAGTACTCCTAGCCTCAAAATTAGTTTGGTCCAAGATTTCCTCCTAATCCATAGATGGCACCATGGGTTGGACAAATCACACCACCAATCTAGGGACCACTACAACCACAACCATGGGATACTAAAGATTGGATGCCATATATGTGTGGAATGACTCAAAGTAAACCTTTGGAAAAAAAAACAAAATCAACAACCACATTAGGTACAACAACCACAACCTCAATGGTCAAATATATAGTATTAGCCACAAAAAATATATCCTCCACAACAAGCCTTGATGCCTTCACAACCTCAGCCACCATCAATTAAAAAACATGTTAACCAACCATAGTTACCTACCAAAATAATGGATAATCCAAAGAATAGGAAAAAATCACCTATTTATGGAGTTGATTAAGAAGGTAATATTACAAGTGATTTAATTGAATACAATAATATTCAACTCAGATAATGGAAGGTAGTAACAGATACACCCATTACCATAACTAAAATTCCAAATGATGACAACACCCTTTAGCCACTTGTAGTCCAAGAAATAGATAAATAAGAGGTAGAAGAAACAACCACATCAAACCCAATTCAAGATCCCCCTACTATTCCATTTCCTAAGAGACTTAAAGAAGAGAAACCTAGCGAAGATTCTGAATTGCTACATGGATTAAAAGAAATGAAGATAGAAATTCCATTGTTAAGAACCATTAAAGATATTACTAATATAAATAAAATCATCAAAGTATTATGCATTAATGAGCTAAGAAGAAATAATATCTATCTTAAAACAATTTAGGTAACTAGAATTTTTTTGATCTATTAGCAGGAAACATACTTGTTCCTAAGTATGGAGATCTTGGCAATTTTGTGATGACTGTAACAATTAGGAAAAAGTATATTCCAAATATAATTATAGATATAATTTCTTCCATAAACATAATGAATATAAAAATAGTAGAGTCTTTATCTCTCATAGGTCTTCAACCTACCACAATAATTGTTCAAATGACAGATCAATCCACTACTATGCCTGAAAGAATTGTTGACCAAATTTGACTTTTAGGTCAAATTTAGACCCTTATAGGTAAAAAATTTGGTTTTTTATATGTTATATGGGTATAAATATTTTTCATAGGCTATATTATGGATAAATTGATGTTATCTAATGTATTTTTATCCTTAGTATTGGTTTCATTAGCTTATTTATCATTTTGGGTCATTTAATGTGCTTTTAAGAGTCATAAATGCAAGTGCCACACTTAAAAATGTATTTAGATTTCATATTCTAATTTAAAACATATAAGAGATTAGTTTAAATATCATGGATGTTATTTACATCAGAATGTTGTAGGTTGTCTAATTAAAATTCAAGAAATAACTGAAAAAGGGAGAAAATGACACTTGTACGACCCATGGAGAAGTGTGCCACATGGAAAAAGATCATGGAAGTCCTATTAACATTAATAAAACTCATATATATGTTTGGTTTGATCTAAAAATTCCATTTTAAATCCAACATTGTTCTACTTCTTTTTTGCATTTTTAGACATACAAAATTAACCTTCAAGATTTTTATTAGTACGGATAGCTGAAGAGGTTTCAAGATAAATGATTTTGGGAGGTTTTATTGAAATTAGATACCTTCATTTAAATATAAATATTTTTAATAAATGTGGCATATTATTCATGAAATATCCTCATGAAGTTGACTATACTTCTCTACTAGCTATTTCATGCACCCTATAGGTTTTGCTCAATTATGGTCAAATCCATACGAACCAATTGGTTATTTGAGATTTTGGATACCTATTTATATTTTCTCCATTCTTATTTTCATGTTTCATAATGTATTTATGAGAAAATTAGTCCATGTTGTAGGAAGGTGCCACATGTGAAGTCTCAGTCAAATTTATTCTTGTTTGTAGAGTGTTGTTCTCCTATAAATGTCTCATGTAGTTTTAAAATGATGTTAAATAGGTATTATGGTCAGCTAACTACCTCCTTCCATGTTTTGGGTAGCTTATAATCTTGTCATTCTCCATTGTCAACTCCATGCCTATCTTCAATTGTAGTCACCTGTATAAGCTTGTTCAACTTGTTCATGAAATGGAAATAAGGGTATATTATTTGTCTAAGACATCAAGAGTTGTAAATATTTTATTTAGATGCTTGGAAAGGTGTAGGTGTGTTCACAAACTCATTCACTATGCTAAAATAGTCATGAAATATGTTGTATGCCTTATTCCAGGTGTTTGTAGATGATTTCCACATTGAAAGGAATGTTTGAAGCTTTTATCAAAGAGGTCCTTATTGTAAATCATGCATGTGGAAGGTTGATAGTAGGTTTGAGCTGACCATGAGGCCTTTTTGTCCACCTTGTTGCTCTATTTCACACTCAATGTCCATAAATAGCTCATTTTCACCTATATACATTTCATGATGATGTTATCAAAACCTTAGTATTGGTTTCAATCCTTTTGAGAGGTGAAAGGTTTATTTATGGGTACTAAGAGAGGCCTTGGACAATTGAAATAATTTGGTAATGCATTTAGTTCATTCCATGACAACTAAAACTTTATTCCCTATGTGTAAGAATATTCATCTATAGGTGTACCAACAAAGCTTTGAGGATTTTTGTGTGAAGGATTGAAACATGGAGGAAGCCTCCTTTTGGTTTCTAATATGTAATTTGACCGTTGTAAATTTTTTTGAACTATTAAAGGGATAAAAAGGTGTGTAAATATCTTGAAGAGATAAGAGGTTGAATTCTGGGAGACCTTACCTAAAATATCAAAATAGAGGTCCAAAGGGTTCTTGTATACCTCCTATAATGATGTTACACAAAGTCTCATAGCATATAAATAGGTAAATGTTATGACATATAGTATATAAAATATCTTTTCCAAGAATGGAATCTAGAAGGTCAATGCAAGGAGGAAATTGAAAACCTCAAAGTGGCCGTCAAAAACATTGAAAACATGTTATCTTATATATAGGCTTGATAGTTTGAATGATATTTGACATCCTAGAAGCAACAATGAACACACCCTTCATGGATAGGACACTTCAACTAGTGATTGAATATAAAAAATATAGAGACACAAAGATAAAGGGGTAGAGAGAATAGAGAAGAGAAGAGAGAGATTTGTAGAGCATGAGTAGTTACAAACCAAACCTGTAATAGAGAACTTGGTATAAAAATATCATGGAGGCCATCACTATAAGGTTGATAAATTATTTCCAAGCTTTATGAGTGCCTATAGGTGTCCCTTGTGAAGAAAAATGCACATCTATAATAGGTTATAGAGTAATGACCCCAATATTGATAACCAAATGGTGTTTTAGGACTTCAAAATGTGATTCTAGGTTCAAGAATGCATTTTATTACCAAAAAGGAGGATTAAGGGAGATTCTCAAACATCATACCCAAGTCTCAAGAAGTAAAGGATACCTATAGTAGGTCAAAAGGTAGAGTATCTCAGTATAGGATAATGACTTAAAGTTAATGCTAGGATGGTGTTTTAAGGTTTTAAAAGAAATATATTAGATAAAGAATACACTTTTTCACCTACCTGGATATCATTAAGACCTATAAGAATCATGAACAAGTGCAGTTGGAAAAAATTAACCTACAGTTAGGCCTAAAGGTGGGTGTCTTAGTCAAGTAGGAAGAGACTTAGTCTTGAGGCTCAAATGCATATGAAAATGATAAACATGATGTGTATTACCTATATGATATTAAATTTTCCTAAGTATAAATAAGGTATTGTATGTGGTTTTCCAAACCTAAATTATACAAGTGCACCTATAGGTGCCTTTTCCAAATAGGAAACATAGTCAACAATCCATCAAATTAAAAAGCAAAGCTTATGTGAGGTGTTTGGTAGAGTTGGAGTGATAAGTGAGTTGGAAGTAATTTAATTATGGTTTTAATATCATCATTATACCATAATGCATCATGTGAAATGTCCAAATGAGATAATATGCATCTATAGAGGTAAAAGTGCATGGTGTCTCAGTCATAAGACATTGGAGGACTCAATTATGACCAAAGGTGAAAGAAAGGATAATGGGAGTATGGGATGATGGATTAAACCTATGGATACTTTATAAATATCAATTATAAACATCATAATCTCCAAAAATTTGAATAATCTTATATTGACCTCTTAAAACCCTGTGTTGACCTACATCCACCATGTTACAGTCTTAAACAGGAAAGTGAGAAAAAGAGATGAAGGTTTTTAGTGGAAGATATAAGGTTTTAAATAAAGTTAATATTATTTATTAAATTATTTTTTACACACACTCTAAGACCCATTCAACATGTTCATCCACTCTTCCTATTGGCCAAGGCTATTAGTCTGTATAATAAGCTAGGAAACCTCTTTCCTCAATAGATGAATATGGGGAATCTAAAGAAGAGAAATATTTTGGGGTGAATAACAGGATTAAGTAAAATTAATTTAATATGAGTAATATTTTTAATAAGAATAAAATCATTGTTTTAGTATGGAAGGGTTACTCTTAGGTGGATTTGAGGAAAATAAAAGAAAACAAAGTTTTTAGAGGCCTTTTTGGACATTTTGAGCTAGTTAGGAACCTAAATAAATGAATACAAATAAAAAATTTGGTATAAATAAAAATAAATAAGTTTTAAAACTCCAAAAATACTCACTTTTCCTTGGGGATAAGGGATATACCTCATTGTTTTGTCTCAAATGATCTAGTCTAGGAAAATCAGGGTTTAACAAAGTAAGCTAGTGAGTACAAAATGGGAAAAGGGATTGATATGGATATTTTTAAACATAAATAAACATATTTTTAGGTGTATTAAATGAAAATAGTTTTTAGGAAGAACTATGTCAAGCTCAGACCTCTCAAATGACCAAGATTCCCTTGCACACAGTCTAATTAGACAAGTTTCTTTTAGGCCTAGTTGGTAAATGAAAGGAAAAGTTGAAAATAAGTGCTTGAGAGGTTATGTAATTAATTTTTATGTTTTAATGAGATGTGAAAATTCATAATAAATCTTACCAAACATGAAATCTCTGTCCAATTATCCAAAGCCAACTGGGTGTAGGTTAAGCTTATTAGGCCTTCAAAAGATGTAGAACCAATTGGGGGTCCATCTTTATTTCAAACTCTTGGTTATCTATCCAAATTATTTGGAAATATTAAGGGGATGAAAATATTAATTTTTTATATTTTTATATGTAGATAAACCTATAATAAAGCTACTTGTATCTCAAAAAGTGTTAAAACATGCAAGAAAGGTAAAAACAAGCTCGATGGGGTGTCTTCAAGTGCTCATATAATTTCTAAGAATTTTCATGGGAACCAAAGGAATTTGGAAGGGTTATTAGGATCCATTATCATAAATTTTTTGGCATTTTATGGAAATACCAATGTCAAATATTTATGAACAAAGCTTAAGACCAAAAACTACCTAAAACCCTACTAAACCCTCAGCCGTGACTTGATGGATATAACAAGCTTGGAGATATATATATATATATATATATATATATATATATATATATATATATATATATATATATATATATATATATATATATGACATAGTTTAACCATGGAATATATTTTAATATTTATATGACTCACTAAATATTACTCCCATATCTTTGAGTTATACAGAACTATACAGACAAGGTGAAAAACAAGGTATTTTTTACCACTTTATTTGTTTTTCAGGCTGCAAGAGGAGTCTAAAGATAAAATAAAGTTTAGAGGGAATATTAAGAATTTTAATAACTCCATATGGTTATTTACAATAAAAAACTCATAAGTGTCTAAACTAGAGATCTCATCTTAGCCAATCAAAGCTAACATAGTGGACACAAGGGTGAAAACTCTAAGTGTGAGCCTTTTTAAGGTGTAACTGAGAAGTATAAAGACATGGATAGTATTTAAAATTTTAATTCACTCCATAATATTTATTTTAATGGAATAATAAATCCAATTTTGAATACAAGTGTGAGGGGTGACTAAAAAAGGAGTTTTTTAGACTACAGGTAGTGATGGCTTCCTTCTAGGAGTTTTTAGATGCATAAGAATGCAACCAATGAATGGAGAGGCATGTAGAAGGAATTAAATATCATTAAAAATATAATACCTATCCCTATGAAGTGGTGTGACGTTCAAATAGTTTCAAATTATGAAGGCAATTTTTTGAGCCAAGACTAGGAGTTTTATGCCACTTGTCATAAGTTTCATGACTTATATGGACATTTGGACCTCATAAAGTTGTATGGTTCATATCATAAATATTTTTAATTTAATTTTAACCTATTTTATTATATTAAAAAGTGTCTAAGTGACCTTTTGACTTCCCTTATCTTGCTTTTCTCTCAAAGGCTATAAATATTGACTTTTTTTGCTCTTTTTAGTAGCCTCTATTGGTTGATGGTGAAAAAATGGATAATTTTGTACTTGAATGTATCTTTAAGAAATTAAAAAAGTTAATTTTCCTACTTAAATGATATAAAATTTAGTGTTATTACAATATTGTTGGTCTTGTCTAGTAGAAGATCATCTTTTATAGCATGCTATCCTTGATTGTTCACCAAATGTGCAGAAGAGTAATTGTTATAGGTCTTTGTCAGTGTTCTCTTTTAATTGTATGTGTGTTTTAGAAGTGGTTAATTATTATATTACAAAAATTAATCATCTATTACCCTCATAATCATCTAAATACCTCTTGAACCTATCATATGAAACATTGATGTGACAATCCATCTTGAGTTGTGAGTTTTGTATGAAAGAAGCTTTGTTTAACTCTAAGTAGTTTAAGTTCAGTCAATAGGGGGAATTTAAATATTGATGAATCAGCTTTAGTTTTATTAGTTTGTATTCTTAACCCTTTTTATTCAAATTTTATAAGTAAGAGAGTGTTTCAAAGAGTGCATCAAGGGAATTATCCCTTCTAGAGATTTATCTCGCCAAATTGTTACCCACAAAAAGAGAGATGTTTATATTGTACCACTTGGATGAAGAGAGCTAGGAATATACTCAAGGGGTGGAAATACAAGTGAAAATACAAACCATAGAGAATTTACCAATCACCATTAAACCCTAATAATACTCTATTTATTTAATGATCCTTCAACCTAAACCATAATGGGTAGGGTATCAAATCATTTTGGGTAGACCTTAGTTAGGTATAGTTGTAGCAAGAATTAACTGTATATCTAGAAACATGACCATTTATAATTTAATTAACTCTAAATAGATATATCTTTATCTACCTACTATACTTTCCATGGGTATTTTTGAATAAATATGGGGGGATCAACTTAAAAAAAACCATATTAATGTGTCTTCCTTATCCATGTTACCATCAAAGAACATGCCCAAGAGTTTCGAGAACAAATAATAAAATATTTAGACCAATATATATAAGATTTAAAGTCCAATGATTTTTATCTTAAGTCCATTAGTTTTACTTTAAAGTCCATCAATTTTTCTCTGAAGTCCATTAGTTTTTCTCCAAAGACCGATAATTTAGCTCTAAAGTTTAAAGGTTTAGCTCTGAAGTTCAAAGGTTTAGCTCTGAAGACTAGAAACTTTTCTCCAAATACTAGTAGCTTATTTTTAAAGACTAATAGCTGTGATTTGAAGATGAAAAATTGTGAATGGGAAAAATCCACTTCCATCATTGCAAATATAGATAATAACTTAAACACACCAAACATGTTATCTAGTCCATAAGACATTCAACAAGCCATAGTTAATTGGGCTCAAAATGAGCAAAATTCATTTTTACATGATTTTCATTATCGATTGACCAATATAATTTCCATAAGTGAATTTTTTTACAAATATGTAGCCACACTTCACATGTTACTACCACACACATGTCCATTGAATTCCTTGATGATGAATACAAATAATTGAATTCCATTATTCTAGGCACTAGATAGATTTCAATTCAACTAGGTAAATTGTTAACTATCAATAGTTGGTTAACTAACCAATAAAAAAAAAATTATTTGATATCTTGTACACATCACATCTATACTAAAAATGTTAGACCAGTCAAATAACCACAATGAAGGATTAACCCAGCTTTGAAGGAAATTTTTAAGAAAGAAATAGAAAAGCTATTGGACATTGGTTTTATATATCCTATATATGATAGCTAATGGGTTTCACCCCATTTTACTATGCCTAAAAATAATTGGAAATGTATATTTTGTGTAGACTACATATAAATGAACAAAGCCACCATGAGAAACTATTTTCCCTTGCCTTTCACTGATCAAGTTTTGGACAATTTGGCAGGAAAATAGTATTTTTCTTTCTTATATGGATTCAATGGATACAACCAAATCTTAATAGCACCTAAAGATAAAGAAAAAATAACATTTACCTTCCCCTAGGGAACATATGGTTATACAGTCCTTCCTTTTGAATTATGTAATGCACCTGCTACCTTTCAGAGAGCAGTGTTAGTAATCTTTTTTGATCCTCTAAATGAATATGTGGAAGTGTAAATGGATGATTTCATTGTCCATGGTACTACATTTGATGAATATTTGAACAACTTGGATAAAGTTCTTACTAAATGTGAAGAGCACTAGGTATCTTTGAGTCATGAGAAATGCATCATAATGGCTAATCAAGGGATAGTCTTAGGACATCATATCTCTTATGAAGGAATAAAAGTAGATCTTTAAAAAATTGAGGTAATTTCTAAGCTACCTATTCCAAAAATACAAACTAATTTTAAATTTTTTCTTGGTCATGTAGGATATTATAGAAAATTCATTGAAGACTTCAAAAAAATAGCCACCCCTATATTTTATTTTTTAGTAAAATATATGAATTTGTATGGATTGATAAATGTCAAGAAGCCTTTTAAACATTAAAGAATAAACTCATGACTGCTTTAGTCTTAAAAATACCTAATTGGGAAAAACCTTTTCATGTCTATACTTATGCTTCTAATACTACATTAGGAGTAGTCTTAGGTCAAAGAGATGAGGATAGAAAGATGTATGTCATTTATTACATCAACAAGAATCTTAACCCCACAAAGAATAACTACAGTACCATAGAAAAAGAGTTTCTTATTGTTGTCTATGTTATAAACAAGTTTAGGCATTACATTATTGGTTATCAGGTATGCATCTATATATATCATTTAGAAATTAAGTACTTAATGAATAAACTAGTAGTAGGTATAAGAATAATTATATGGATCCTATTGTAACAAGAATTTGACATTACTATCATAGATAAACTAGGGATATATAATGTTGTTGATAAATTCTTATCTAGATTGATCACTACATGTGAAGATGAACCTATGGAGGAATTTTTTCCAAATAAACAACTATTTTTCATAGCCACATACTCCCCATGTTTTTTAGACATGGAAAGTTACTTGTAAACATGAAAGTTCCTCATTCTTTTACCTCTAAATAAAGAAAATGTTTGGTTAGAGCTAGTTCTCATTTTAAATGGTCTAAAGGCATGTTGTTTAAAAATGGACCTGATCATATACTTTGTAGGTATGTCAAAGAAGATGAGGTGTATGACATCATACAAGCAAGCCATAATAAACCATGAGGAGAATACTATTTATAAAAAAATACCATTCATATGATCCTTGGTGTAGGTTACTACTAGCCATCTGTTTATAATACTATCAAAAGGTATGTATGGTAATGTGATCCTTGAAAAAGGATGCTTAATCCTACTTTATCCTCTAAAATTCCTCTACATCTTAAAACAAATTTAGAAGCATTTGAAAAATGGGGTTTGTAAATTTTTTGACCAATAAAACTACTATTTCTAGGAAAAGAATATTTATTAGTGTGCATTGGTTATGTTATTAAGTGGGCTAAAGTGCAGACACTCTCATTTTCTAGGGAAGAAATGGTAACTAATTTTTTATACCATAAGATCATGCTGATATTTGGAGCTGCTAAATCTATTAAATTTTATTAAGAACTCCAATTCATGTCTAACATGATCAAAACCTTTACAGATATGTATCAAATAAATCATAGAAAATCTTCACCATATCATCCTCAAGCCAATGGGCAAGTGGAAGTCACCAATAAAGAGTTGAAAAACATCCTAACCAAAATTGTGAACAACAACAAAAAATACTAGGAGAAAATAATACTTATAATAGTGTGGGCATAAAATACAACTACATTATTCTCTCCATATGAATTTATGTATGAAAAGAAACTTTTGTCACCTATAGAATTTGAATTTTAGACATTGAATACAACAATTAACATGGTAATTGCTTTTGATGAATCATAAAAAGAAATAATAATGTAACTAAATGGGATAGATAAACTAAGAATGGATACACTCACTCAAACCAATATGATTCAAAAGTAGATAAATTAGTGACATGACACTTATATTAGAGAAAGACAATTTCAAGAGTGTGATTGGGCACTCCTATTTGATTCTAAATTCTAAAACTTTAAGGGTAATCTAATGAAAAGATAGTTTAGACCATATCTAATTAAAACCATTTTTATTAATGGATCTATCTAGATTCAACCCATTGGTGGTGATTAATGGACACTTATGGTCAATGGTGATTAAAAAACTAATCTTATCAATAGTAACTATCACTCTATAATCAATTCTCTCTTTAAGATTCTTGAGGAGGGGATAGTTACTATTGATAATATTAGTTTTTTTGACCTGATTAACATGTTTATTAAAGGAAATGATCCCTACCCTAGACTAGCCAAATCCCTATAAGTAATGACTAGGGGTATCATGAAAGAAATTCTTCCTCAACCTTGGTAAAATGTTATTCTCTAGATAATGAAATATATCACTTGTAATGGTCAGTTTATAGTAGTAGGTGGAGATGTTATGAGACTCCTTCTTCACTTGAGGAAAGGAACTACTCAAGAAGAATACAATGTAAATCTTCCCTCTTTCCTTCATAATGTTATAATTCATGTTTCTTGAAAGTTGAAAAGAGGTAATGGGTCCACTTGACATCATGGGTTAGTTACACTCATTTGTTAGCATTATTTTCTAAGTAAATTGAGGGGTGAAAAGGCCTAATCGTCCTACCTCCAAAAGTTCTCTCTAGTTTATGTCAAGAAAACACCACACCCTACCTCTCTTCCTTCTATCACAATCTAGATTGAACTATAACCATCTTCACCACATTTGGATTAAAAGATACTACATCAAATATTGAATAGAAAAATGGGAGTTTCTTTAGATACCCCTCATCTTCCTCCAACTAAGCTCTGGTGTAGTCACAAACTTATTTTATAGGAAGAAGAAGATGTGTAGCTGGTGGAGACTTTGGGATGCCTAATCTCCCTTATTGATATTATAGATGTTGAATCAGTTGTTGTAGAAGAGCCCCAGGAGTAAGAAATTGTATTTTTAGAAGAAACCCTTGTATCATAAATTATACCTCAAGAAGGAGAGTGACCTATAACCTCTATCATTGATAAGGGTAAGGTGCCATTGATATAATAAGGTCCATTTTCTCCTCATTCTGTTAATGAAGAAGAAGAATTGTACCATGTCATAGCTCTATCATTCCATGAGGAAAAAATAAATAATTAACAATTAAAATTAGATGTTATTTTTTCAACCTTGAAAGGTAAAGACCTGATGATTTCTAATTTGGAATAAAGATGGGAATAATCTATTCCTAGATCTAGGTAACAAGAGATAATTTTTCAAGGATTACAAGATGAACATACTAGGGTCCATAATTTGATGTTTTAATAGACTTAAGAGTTGAGTAATTTGCAAAATTCTCTTGCTATCAAGGACACCTAGATTACTAATTTGAAAAATGCCAATGTTGATAAGCATAATCAGATTAATAATTTGAGACAAATTATTGATGATAAAAATGCAATGATTTTTTAACATACTAATAGAATAAGAGAGCTCACCACTTAGAATTCTAAGTTACAAACCTATATTAAAGTAGTGTATAGATAAATAAGATAAATTATAGTCCAGATAGAGAAACCAACAAGATTTATTCCATATTTCTTTTTTCTATTACATGAAACAATCTTAGTCTAACACAACACCCAAAAGAAAATTTAGAAGTTGAAGGATGAAAATGATAATCTTAAGGAGTCATAGAAGTAATTGGCATAATCCCAAAAACAAAAATAAAAATCACAAGCTTCCATTCAACACATTTATGTAATTTCATAGAAATTATTAGCATGTAGGCAACCTTTATCTATTTATGTTCTTTTTCTACATGAGCAGTTTTATAAATGGCAAATTCAATTAAAATCCCTTAGTTTTTCACACATTATTGAAGATGAAGATATGTTTATGGACACTTTTATAAATATCAATGAGTAAATGCAAGATTGCATTTGTGATTTTTATACTTTTAATTTTTTTTAGGCTATCAATCTAGTCTTATGATAAATCTATTTGTTGGAGAGACACAACTGCATGCCTTTCTCTCCACTCTGAGGAACCAAAAAACATGGAAGAAAGCCAATAATATATTTATAGAATTTAAAATTACTATTGGGATATGTATGAGATCACAATTTCCAAAGGCAATTAAACTTATTTCTACTTTTTAACCACTATATCATATTTATATGAAGAATAAATATCATGAGATATTGAGATCCAATATTATCACTTTTAGAGATTTTCTAAACCACCATTTTGATGATGTTATCAATGCTAATATTACCAAGTGGGATACCTTACCTATTTATTTTAATCATAGGGAAGTATTAAGCCCCACCAATACTAGATAGAGTCTAAGAAGAGCCAAAATAATTGCATAGATTATCACTCAGGTCTTAAAGGAAAATTGTTCTAATGTATGTATCAGGATGAGGTTTAGAACTCTAATCATTTTGTGTCCTCTATATCCATGG
Organism: Torreya grandis; assembly: GCA_037957365.1. Lineage (NCBI taxonomy): Eukaryota > Viridiplantae > Streptophyta > Pinopsida > Cupressales > Taxaceae > Torreya > Torreya grandis. Next base: position 153,825 of record JARHVA010007412.1, read on the forward strand.
TAGGTTTTGATTACTTAGGAATAATTTGAGTTTCAATCTTGGTTACATATAATTTCATGATAATTTAGATTCTTTCCAATGGGCCATTGTGATTGGGGACATCATTTTCAAGTTTATGATCTTAGTTAGAGGTTTAAATCAGGCATTTTGAATTGAATAATAGTCATCCCACTTCTTTGAAAGAGGAATTTAAAAAGGAAAAGTGTAGGGGATAAATGATGAACATCTCATATATTTCATCACAACTATATAAAATATCCATAATTACTACCTTTGATTATATATTGCATTGCATTTAATAGTTAAACTTTGATCTAAGTAGGAAATCATTGCAATTTATTCTTTATTTGTATGTAATTTATTATTGATTATTACCTTATTATTTTGTATAACTTGGATGAATAGAATTTTTTTGAGTAAAGCAACACATCCTAATGATGGGGTAATTTTGAGAAGGCAACACACAATTTTGACAACTCTTTTTGGCTATAATTTTGAGGATTTGGCAAGCAAGCTCTGAAGATCTAACGCATTGAAGACACTCCAAAGATGGTCCAAATGTGCTCTAAATATACTCTAAGTGAGCTTTAAAGACATATAAAATATTCTTTGAATAAGTCTATACATGCTCTAAAGACCTGTATAGGATGCTCTGAAGATACTTGGAAATGCTCCAAAGACTAGTTGGATCCTATTGATTGAGATAGTAATTATAAAGATATTTATAAATAGACTTTATATATTTATATGTATTATTTAATACATTATCATTCATATTAATGGCCTATAATTGTGTGTGTGTGTGTGTGTGTGTGTCTTTATATCTTTATTTTGTAAAATTGGATAAGTATCTTAAGTCTATATTAGTTGTTTTTTGTCTATAATTAGTTGATTCAATTCCAATACCTTCCTAGAAGAATGGGATCTGAATCCTATATTTTTTATGGTTGTAACTTGGATTTTCACACCTTGAAGAGATTACTAAATATCCTCATCCAATTGTAACAATGGAAACATTTCTCTTATTATGGGTAATAATTTGTTGAGATGAATCTCTAAAAGGGCTAGTTCTCTTGATGCACTCTTTAAAACACTCTCTTACCTATCAAATTTGCATGAAAAGGGATAAGAACTTAAACTAAGAAAAAAAATGTGATGCAAAAATATTGAATTTCCTCCTATTTAATTAGCGTATACTACCTAGAGATAAACAAAGCTTCTTTCACACAAAAATCACAACTCAAAATGGATTGCCACATCAATGTTTCATATGCTAGGTTTAAGAGGTAATTTGATGCTTATGATGGTAATAGATGATTAATTTATGGAATAAATTCATGAAAAACTTATTAAACACACATAAAATTAAAATATAACACTAAAAAAGACCTGCAACAATTACTCTTCTATACATTTGGTGAACAATTAAGGATAACATGTTAGAAAAGATTATCTTCTACTAGACAAGACCAACAATATTGAAATACCAATAAATTTTATAGCATGTAAGTAGTAAATTTTTTTTTTAAAATTAAATATAAATTAAAGTACAAAATTGGCCATGGTTTCAACATCAACCAATGGAGGCTACTAAAACGAGCCAAAAGAGTCAATATTTATAGCTTTTGAGAGAAGAACAAGACAAGGGAAGTCCAAAGGTCACTTGGACACTTGTAAAGATAATAAAAGAGTTTAAATTTGAATTTTAAATATATTTTAAATGAAACTTTCAATGTAAGGAGGTCCAAATGTCCATATAAGTCATGAAACTTATGAAAAGCTACATAAAATTCCTAGTCTTGGCTCAGAAAACTAACTTCATAGTTTGAACCTATTTAAACATCCCAAAACTAAATAGGGATAGGTATGATGATTGGATTTAAATTTAAGTACTTAAATAATTCCTTGAAATTCATTGGTTTCGTTTTTACTTATTTGGAAACTCATGGAAGGAAGTCATCACTACTTTCAATAAAAAACTCATTTTTTAGTCACCCCTCACACTTGTCTTAAAAATTGGGTTTATTTCTCCATGAAAATATATTTGAGGGAGTGAATTAAACTTGTAAATACTATTCATGTCATTATAATACTATGGTACACCTCAAAAAGTCTCACACTTAGAGTTTTCACCCCTTTCACCCTAGTGTCCATATTGCTAGCTTTGACTGGCTAAGATGAGAACTATAGTTTTGAAAATTATGAGTTTTTAATTGTAAATAAATGAAAATAAGGAGTTATTAAAAGTAATAATATTCCCTCCAATCTTGATTTCATCTTTAGACTCCTCCTGTATCCTATAAAACATACAAAATGGTTAAAAATACCTTATTGTTCACCCTATCCATATAATTCCATATAGCTCAAAGGTATGGGAGGAATCCTAATTTAGTCCTATAAATTTTAAAATACCTTTCATGGTTAAACTATGTCATTTTTTAATCTCTCCAAGATTGTTTTCTCCATCAGATCTTGGCTGAGGGTTTAGTAGGGTTTTAGGTAGTTTTTTATCTTAAGAATTGTTCATAAAGTTTAGATATTGAAATTTAAAAAAAATAAATAAACCTGATGTTAAGGGACCCTAATAACCCATACAAAGTCTATTTCTGATGCAAACTCTCAGAGGATATATGAACACTTGAAGTCACCACATTGAGCTAGTTTTTGCCTTTCTTGCATGCTTAAACTATCTTAGAGTCATGATTAGATTTATTTTATGTTATTATGCATATTAAAATCTCATAAATGTCTATTTTAATCCCCTTAACATTAAAAAATCATCAATATATACCACTAAGATTTGGAAATGAAGATGGACCCCTAATAGGTTGTAGGTCCCTTGAAGGCCTAATAGGCTTAACCTGCACCTAAATGGATTTGGATACTTGGACTGATATTTAATGGTTTTTATTATATATTATGAATTTTATAATATCATTAAAACCTAAAAATTCATTACATAACCTCCCAATCACTTATTTTCACCTTTTCCTTTCATTCACCAACTAGGCCTAAAAGAAACTTGTCTAGTTGGATTGTGTGCAAGGGAATCTTAGTCATTTGAGAGGCATGAGATTTAAAATATTTATTAATAACACAAATTTTAATTTAATTAATCTCAAAACATTATTAATAAGGTTCCAAAATCTCCATATCAATCCCTTTTCCCATTTTTTACTCACTAGCTTGTTTTGCTAAATCCTAATTTTCCTAGACTAACTAACCTTTGAGACAAAATAGTGAGGTATAGTCCTTATACCCAAGGAAAAGTGATTATTTTTGAAGTTTTTAAAGGTATTTATTATGATTTTTACCATATTTTTAAATCTATATTCCTTTATTTATGTTCAAAATGTGCAAAAAAGGCCTCTAAAAGCCTATTTTCCTACATTTTCCTCAAATCCACCAAAGAGTAACCCTTCCATACTAAATCGATGCTTATATGATTATTAAAAATTTTACCCATATCAAATTAATGATAATAAATCTTGGTATTAACCCAAAACATCTCTTTTATTTAGATTCCCCATATTCATCTATTGAGTAAAGAGGTTTCCTAGGCCATTAAACAAACTGATAGCCTTGGCCAATAGGAAGAGTGGATGAGTATGTTGAAGGTGTATTGGAGTGTGTGTAAAAAATTAATTAATAAATAAGGTATCATATTAATTTTATTTAAAACCTTCTCTCTTCCCCTAACAATCTTCATCTCTTCTTCTCACCTTCATGTTCAAGACTGCAACATGGGGGTTGTAGGTGAACACAGGGTTTTAAGAGCTCAGTATATGCTTCTTCACATTAGTTTATTTTATGATGTTTATAATGGATATGGATAAAGTATTCAGAGTTTTAATTCATAATCCCATCCTCCCATTATCCATTCTTATGAACCTTTGGTCATAATTGAGTCGTCCATTGTCTTTTGACTGAGACACCCTACTCTTTCACCCCTTTAGATGCATATTATCTCATTTGGAACTTGTTCATCATGTGTGAAGGTATAATGATGATATTAAAACCATAATTAAATTAATTAAAACTAACTTATCACTTAAACTCAACCAAATACCTCAAATAAACTTTGATTTTCAATTTGATGGACTATTGACTGTGTTTCCTATTTAGAAGAGGCACCTGTAGGTGCACTTGTATAGTTTAGGTCTAGAAAACCACACACAATAAATTATTGATATTTAGGTAAATTTAATATATTATAGGTCATTAACATCATTATTATCCTTTTCATATGCATTTGAGCCTCAATACTGAGTCTCTTCATACCTGAATAAGACACCTACCTTTAGGCCTACTTGTATGTTACTTTGCTCCAACTATACTTGTTCATGATGCTTAGAGGTCTTAATTGGATCCATTTAGGTGAAAAATTGTATTATTTAACCAATATAATCCTTTTAAAACCTTAAAAAAATTATCCTATCATCAACTTTAGGTCACTATTCTATACCCTACTATAGATGTTAATTTTTTCATACAAGGGACACCTATAGGCAGTCATGAAGCTTGAAAATCATGCATAAACCTTATATTTATGGTCTAAATTTTATTTGTATACCATTTAACCTATTGAAATTTTATATACATGAAGAGTGTGTTAATTTTTTCTCCTAGGATGTTAAATATCATTCAAACTATCAAACATGTAAATAAGATAACATGTTTTCGATGCTTTTGAGGGCCACTTTGAGGCTTTCAACTTCCCCCTTGTAATGACCTTCTATCCTCCATTCTTGGTAGAGATATTTTATATAATATATTTCATAAAATTCACCTATTTATATGCTATGAGATCCTATGTAACATCATTATAGGAGGTCTACAAGAACCATTTGAACCTCTATTTTGATATTTTAGGGAAGGCTTCTTAGAATTGAACCTCCTGTCTCTTCAAGATATTTACACACCTTTTTGTCCATTTGACAATTAAAAAAAGTTTTAAATGGTAAAATTACATATTAAGAACCAAAAATAGGCTTCCTCCATGTTTAAATACTTTACACAAGAATCCTCAAAGCTCTTTTGGTACACCTGTAGATGAGTATTCTTACACACAGGCAATAAATCTTCTCTAGTTGTCATGGAATGAGATAAATTAATTTTATATTGATTTAAATGGTATAAGGCATATATAAATACCATAAAATTAACCTTTCACCTCTAAAAAGGATTTAAACCAATACTAAGTCTCTGATGATGTCATCATGAAATGTATGTAGGTGAAAATGAGCTAGATATGGATAGTGAGCATGAAATAGAGTAAAAAGGTGGCTAAAAGCCCTCATGGGTAGCTAAAAACTATTATAAACATTAAAAATACATTATTTAAAACAATTAACTCTTGATAAAAGATTCAAACATTCATTTCAATGTGGAAATCATCTATAAACACCTAGAATAAGGCAGACAACATATTTCATGACTATTTTAGCATAGTGAATGAGCTTGTGAACACACTTGCACCCTTTCAAAGTATCTAAATGAACCTTTTAAAAATATTTATGGATTATTAAAATAATATACCTTTATTTCCATTCTATGAACAATTTTAACAAGCTTATATAGGTGACTACAACTGAAGTTAGGTATGGAGTTTAAAATGGAGAATGACAAGATTGTAATCTACCCAAAACATGATATGGTGAAACCAAAACATGGAAGGAGTTATTAATATGACCATAATACCTATGTGACATAATTTAAAAACTACATGAGACATTTATAGGATTAAAAAACTCTATAAACAAGAATAAATTTGCCTAAGACTGCACATGTGGCACCTTCCTACAACATGGACTAATTTGATAATCAATACATTATGAAACATGAAAATAAAAATGGATATCATCTAGGGAGGTATCCAAAATCTCATATAACCAACATCACCAATTTATTTTTATATATTTGACTATAATTGAGAAAAACCTGTATGGTGCATGAAATAGCTAGAAGAAAAGTATAGTCAACTTCATGAGGATAGTTCATGAAGCACAAACCACCATTATTAAAAATATATATATATGGAAATTAAGGTATTTTATTTTAATAAAATCTTCTAAAATAATGTCTTGAAACCTCTTTAGTTATCTGTACCAATTAAAATATTGAAGGTCTCTTTTGTATGTCTAGAAATGTAAAAATGAATCAAAATGGTTTTGGCTTTAAAATGACATTTTTAGAGAAAAAAATGTAGATATGAGTGTTATGAAGGTAAAGAGGCATTCCATGATCTTTTCCCATGTGACACACTTCCACGTGGGTTTTACAAGTGCCATTTGCTCCCTTTTTAGTTATTTCTTGAATTTTAGTTAAGGAACCTAAAATATTCTAATGTAACTAACATCTCTGATAATTAAAATAACCTCTTATATGCTTAGAAGAAAATAAGGAAACCTGAGTATCTTGGAAACTATGCCACTTGCATTAATGACCCTTTAAAGCACATTAAATGACCCAAAATGATAAATAAACTAATGAAACCATGACTAAGGCTAGAAATACATTAGATAACATCAATTTAACCATAATATAGCTTATGAAAAACATTTAGATCCCTATAACATCTATAAAAATAAGGTTTTTACCTATAGGGATATAATTTTGACCTAATAGTCAAACTTGGTCAACATTTATATTTTAAATAAATAGATTTAGGCATTGAGATCGCCAAAAAAATTTAACCTAAAAATAGATGTTGAGATGTGTTTAAATACACATATTCTTCTCATTCCAGAGAGTTCTCAATTTTTCAAGTTTAAGAAAAGTTATAATAAGTTGTAAATAGAGTTTAGCATTTCATTTTTATATATGCTCTTTTGAATGAAATAAAGCTCAACATTTCACTTTATTCTTAAGTAAATCAATTCATGTTTTGAGAAAAGATCAAGGGCCCACTTCTCTCTGAGGATCAGGATAAATCGGTACCTTTAGTTTAATATTTTAGTAGAATTTCTTTAATTTAGATATATTTCATTTACTAGAGAATGTAATTTCATTTTAACCACAAGAGTCATTTCTTTTAAATGTAGTGTGAATTTCATTTTCAAAAGTAAGTGTGATATCCTTTTTCAAAAGCAAGTGTGAATTTCCTTTATTTCAAGATTGTTTTAATTTACATGAAAGAGTTATTAAAATTAAATACAATTATATTTATGTATTAAAGAGTGTTTTTTTAAACCAGATTAAGTTTGATCATTCATCTCATATTTAAAATTTGTTAGAAGCTATTTAGTGACAATAAACAACAATCTCAGATTCTGAACATCACATTGTCTTATTCAATAGGGCAAGTTGAGTGAGGAAAATATGTCTTATGCCATATTTTTAAGTTCTAGATGTTGATGGTGTGAATAATAATAGGATATCATTAATTAAAAAATAGTTTAGATTTACTTTCTTACAAACTAGAGTTAGAGTTTTATTTACTATTTTTAGGATTTAGAAAACACAAAAAAAATAAACCCCCCAAACAGTGAATTATACAAATATAATATCAAAATGTCTCATTATAAATAACCAACAAACACCACCCTAGTTAAAAATGACACCAATTCATTGATTGGTTAAATGATAGGTATAACGACAACCTATCATCTCCTACACTTTTCATTATAGGTAGTCTAAATGAGACAATAAGAAGGAAAAATGAGTACCTAGTGAGATAGTGATCAAGGTGAATTGGAAACTTTAAGGTCTACCTAATGGAGTGGAAATTAAGGAGGTTATAAAAAATTTCCCCAAAACCTCTATAATGCACCTCCATGAGCAACTAAAAGCCACTTAGGTGAAAAGTTTGAGGATAGATGTAGAGGAATAGTGACAAATGACTACATGTAGTGAATGATAAGTGACAAGGATTAATTCATTAGTTACGGAGGCATATATGACATGTAATGACCTCATTTCCACCTCATTATATATCATATGTGTTAAGGCTTCTTATGGTAATTTTAGATAGTCAAGTGGATGAATCATCATCAAGTTAGTTTCAAAATAAGAACATGAAGAGTCTCTATGCCAATTTGAGGAATGTGTCATGCTTCAGATGTAAAATTATCCAAAAATACCTTCATAGCCTATTATATAATTCATTATATGTAATTATAACTATTTCTCATAGTTTGACACTTGGTTTTGTGACCCTTCCACTTATCTTCTTTTTCTTCTCATATGCTCTATATGTTCAAGCATTTTTATTAATGTAATAAATGTGAAATTGGTATGATAAAGACTTTATGGTTTTGACACCTCATTTTCATTTTAATAAATTTTTATAAATTCTATTCATTCTCTAAAATCTCTTGCCTAAATGTGTTAAGTGGTTTGTGTGGTTGACAAGTAATGAATATACTCTCCTTGCTTCTATTTCTGCTCTTGCATGTTTTTATGAGTGATATCTCTTCTAACAGGTTTCATAAAGTGTATTTTTTGTTAAGTGTGTCTTGAATTTTTATAGGTACTTATAGTGCCTTATATCAAACCTTATTTTCACCCACCTCTAGATAGGTATAGCAATCTACCTCTATGAGAATTACTTATGCTAGAAGGACATAGAGTTGAAATTAGTTTGAGTAGTCTTCTTTCTTAAGTGCAGATGAAAGTCTATTGTATGGAGTTATCTTTATGTATAACCTCATTATCATAGGTTTATTTTATGTCTCATTCTTCCCTTTTCACCCCCAATAGTGATTATCCTAGTGTAGTATGACCCTAGAAGATAAATCAAGGGAACTAGCCCTTTAAAACCTAAAGATATATATCTTATATTAGCTTGTCTATGAAGGGATATATTATATGTTATTCTAAAATTGAGAAGGTCTACATGAATTATCTAGGGTGAAATTTTAGGATATAATAGTTTTGACATGCCTGGTGGGACATGAAGTCCATGAAGGTTATTCAAGGTAGATGTTGTCTTTGACAACAAAGAGCTATAACAGTCCACTTCTTATAGTATCTGGTGACTCCAAAATTTAAATCTTAGTTGAAAAATAGTGCATTCATTCATGCCTAATATAAACACAAGGTCTCTCAAAAAATTCATACCTTTTTAAATTCAAGATCTTCCTCCTTATTCTTACAAAGCAAGCATATTTTAAAACACTCATCCCTATCCAAAGAAGTCATATATTGCTCATAAGCCCATAAAAAAGTTATTGATTCACCAATTATTGTAAATTCCTAAGGCCATCATGGCAACAAACCATTGTTTTGTAGCTTTCAATGGATATAGTCCTCTAAGACTTACCCACTATGATGACATCCCCATATCTACCCTCAAAAGTGTTCCATCATACACCGATGAGACTTCCATCACATATATTGAGTATAAAATAAATATTTACAACATCTAAAATATCCATCACATCATAGAGGATAAAATTATAATAAAGTTATTAGATGTCTCCTTAAAATAAAAAGATCTTTATTCATATGTAACTTTGACACGGGATGAGTTTAAAAATGCATTGAGAAGGAGATTTGAGGACAAGAGTGATAACTTATCACTAACAAAGCAAATAACCACCATTAAGAGAGAACCTCATGAATTCATTCAAGAATTCAACACAAGATTTTAGAAGACTTGGGATAGATTCCAAATATTGGTAACAACAATAGCTCACCATACTTTCCTTTACTACTTTAAAGCATTTTATTGTGATATTACAATGATGATACAATATATGGGTGGTAACACTCTATCTAATGCCTATGAAGTGGCCATTATTGGAGAAACTTATTTGATTTAGGTTTGGAATATTTCCACAAGACCTTCCATTCTTCTTTTTCTTTATTTTCAAAACCACTACACTTAAACATAAGCTTGCTTCCCCTAGTCAACCAAGTAAACCTAATGAGGTAGAAAGGATGAGATCTATGGAGTAAGATATCTTAGGTATAAATAATATCATTAAATAATAGAAATTTAAGCCTTTAAAAATTCATTATTAGCCTAGTTAGTCCTATAAAAACTATCAAGGAATTAGACCTCCTTCCCAAGGTCATTCCAAAAGTCAAGGATAACTAGTCGAATGTAAGCTATATGGTGGTTACAATATCAATGCTCCTTCCACCTCAAGGATACTAGTGCCTACTAAAAATAACCTTTCCCAATATTATAATATTCAAACTTCATTGGACCAACTTTATTATCCATCTCCCTTTGTCAATGAGTCCTTCAATCAAGCCTTTATGGTAAATTTAAGAACTATGTCAACTATGACAAAAGATGAAGTACCATATGGAGGAGTGAATGATGGTAAGGGTGCTTAAGTGGGGTATGTATTATGTAATTGGTATTAGTATGAATCATGTTTAGTTAATCATCAAGGGTAGTCAAGCATATATGTGAGCTCCATAGCTACAAACATAAGAAGCAAAAGGAAGGTAATTAAAAAAGTTTAAGAGGCTTCTAATGGTTCTCCAATAAATTTTCAAACTGTACAAGAATAGGTATGTATAATATAATTCCAAATTCACAAGTAAGTCAAAGAGATTATAATGTTAGGAATGACTTCATACCTTAAAATTCTCAAGGTGTAGGTAGTACTATTGTTCTTAGTGTACCAAAAAAAAGTTTGTGGTACTTTAACTAACATTGTAGAGAAAATGAAGAGGTCTCATATGAATGTGTTAATGTGAGATACATTGACCATAGATATATAATTCAACCTACTTCAAGAGGATTTTTCCAAGATTAATTTGATAAACAAACATCCTAACCAAAGATAGGTAGCCTTGACAAACAACATGAAGCTAAGTGAAGGATAGTCAAGTAAAGTTGAAAAAGGAAGACAAACCACCTCTATCTTGAATTACTAGCCTCATGCCAAAAAAGTGCTACAATTAGATGGGTTAGCTGCCAAGACTATTGGCATAATAGGAAATTTGAAATTGATTATCCATGCTTGTATTACCTTCACTATCTCTCAAGTTTTTTTAGTGGTAGATGTGCCTCCACATCTTGCAATTTGTTTTTCAAGATAATTCACTACTAAAATTGGAGTTTATCTGACTTTAGACTAGTTCTACATGGGTTTTAGGACTAGATAAGGTGAAAAAGTGATAATCAAGTCTAAAACTCTCTTTAGTTTCCATGTTGAACCTTATGTGCCTTATAATTTTAACATGAATTATAATGTGATTGAAAAAAATGATCACCCTAGTGATAAAGAGCCTATAACTATCCTTTATGGCATATCGAACTTATATCTTGATGAGTGGGGACCTAAGCAAGGTGGATTTGAAAAGACTAGTAATGAAACTTACATACTTCATGAGGATTTTGATGTAGTCCTTGAGGCATATTCTAATAACATTTTGGAGCAAGTTACATGGGGAAACTATCTTTTACATGTGGATGCTGATGTTAAGATCTCAGCTATGACAAGGTATGATAGTCTTGGAGAACAATCAATTCTACTTGATAAAGAAGATAATGATCATAAACAAGAACCTCAATAAGAGTAAGATGACATGTGACAATAGTTCAATTCAATTGTGTATGAATTTGAGGAGTTTATCAAGCCTTAAATTCTTTAAAAATAATGCAAATTTGATGATAAAGTCAAACATGATCCATATGAGTACAAAGAGGAGATGAAGATCTCTATCAATCAAGAACTAACCTTGGTAGTCATTGATGTGTTTGATGAGAATGAGGAAGATTTTAAGAACTTAGATAAGAAAGAAACAACTATGGTCAACTAAGAAGTTCTTGGTAGATCTAAACACAATTTTAATGACTCCCAACAAAAGACATTTCATATTTCAAATGTACCTAAATTTGGGAAAGCTCTGATTATCCCCAATGATCAAGTTGAGGACTATCAAATGAACATGATAGAAGTTAAGCTAGCTATGAGGACAACAATTTTTATTGGAGAGATATATATAGTTTCCATGAGATTTCCAAGTATTACACTTTAAGTTACTAGAATCCCCAAAATTGGTAAGTCACTTGACTATATCCACAAGCAAGTGTTTATTGACAAGTATGCATCATATGAAGATTTGTTTTCTTGGAGCAGAAGTGATGCAAGAGGAATCATATTTAACCCTAGTTAATGAAATGAAGAATATGATTTATTTTCACCTCAAGTTTTTAAAGGTATTATACATACTAGGATAGGTGTGTTGTCTGTTATGTTGGTTTGTGTTTTCTCTAAGTGTTCATGAGAACACACGTGTTAGTATTGTTTCTTATCTTGTGTACTTATTTCCTTGTTATGTGTGGTGTGTTTTTGGTATCCTTTAAAAATATTATCAATGTTAAATTTAGTGTATAGGTGACTCCATTGGACAAGGATAAGAGAAGGATGCTTGTCCTTAACATAGTATGATTTCTACACCTAGGAAATCACCAAAATATTGACTAATTTGACTCCATAGTCAAATAAGTCAACTCCCATAGATAGTAAATTTTTTTATAAGGTCATGTTTTGAAGGTCACTTAATATGTTTCATCTTAGTCATTTGTGTCATTTCTATTAATATTCCTTTATGTCATCTTTTTGGTCATTCTAGGGGAAGCTGTATGTAATTTTCATGAAATGACAAATGTCAAAGTGTATTATAACATCCAAGGTGTAATTTGAGAGTTAGAGTTAGTTTGAAACTAAATAAATATTGGTTTAACATGGATTCAAGAAGATAACTACAAAATAGGTAGTTAAATGAAATTATACAAACAAGGAAAACCACTTAACATGTGGGAAGATTCAATAGGATATATACCTGCCCCTACATGTCTTTTCTAGGCTTTAGAAGCTTCAACAGTTTCTAATTTGGAAAAAATTGGTCCATTTCCCTCATCACTCTCTTAGATAAGGTCAAATAAGTTAACCATTTCACTCTCAATATGAATAATAGGATGAGATTCTAAATGAATGCATTTGTGGAATTTTATTAATCTTCATGGCCTTCATTTTTCATGGTAATAGTTACAATATTGGTGATATATGCTCTATGAATCATCACTACAAATGATGTGACTCACTTCTACCTACACATCAAATTCAATAGGATATATACATGCCCTTACATGTCTTTTCTAGGCTTTATAAGCTTCAACAGATTCTAATTTGGAAAAAAATGGTCCATTTCCCTCATCACTCTCTTAGATAAGGTCAACTATGTCAATCAATTCACTCTCAATATGAATAATAGGATGATATTCTAAATGAATGCATTTGTGGAATTTTATTAATCTTCATGGCCTTCATTTTTCATGGTAATGTTTACAATATTAGTTTTATGTTCTCTATGAATCATCACTAAGAATGTTGGTGACTCACTTCTACCTTCACATCCCTGATGTGTTCAGGTTTCTCATCTATTTGCATTGATCTAAGAAAATTGGGTGATGTATGTGTACTTTCAGAGTATGAACATCTTTTTCATATAGTTTTAAAACTAAATTTCATGTGTGGATGTGAAAGGATTAGTAGGACCACTCTCATTTATCTAGAGGTTAACCTCATGATTTTTAGGATAGTGTTATATTAATTACAATGTGTTGTCCTCCTGTGAATAAATTCAATTCAATGTTAATATGTTGTTTTGACTTCCTTCAGAACATGAATGGTCCATATTTACTATTGAAAGATCTGTATGTTTAATGAGATGAGTTTATAATGAACTAAGTGAATATTAATCATATTTCCAATATGCATAGTCACCTATAACTACATGTAGGCATGTATAAACAATTTTAAGGCTACTCAAAACCCAATAAATAGGTTATTGCTATGTACCTAGGGATATGATATATTGATGTATATGGGTTGATGGAGATGCCGACATGTGGCACACATCCCCTTAGTTAGTTATATGGGTACAATATATTAGGATAATAGAATAACTTTTAGAAGTAGTACATTGGGTAATGGTCAGCCTACACTATGATTAGGAGGTTACCCATCCATGGGTTAGATAGATGTATATATATAGGAGATGATTATCATGGTAAAGATATCAAGTAAGCATTGAGTCTTCTACTATAAGAGGATATTGGAGGTTGTCCCCTCAAAGAGACATTGTGGAGTTATTCCTTCCTAAAGGAGTATTATGTGGTGTTTCCCTACCTTAGTGTTATTTCTGCATATATTGAATATCAAGATCTTATCAATTGGTATCAGAGCTTCAATTTGGGCAATTTGTGGAGTGAAACCCTGGGTTTTTTTAGAATCATCAATAACTTTTGATTGGTTGCGAATTTTTCTACAAATGTTTTACTAGATATGGATAATATTTCAAATAAGTCACAGTAAAAAAATAGAGATTTTTTTATTCGTTTTGAGGGAGTTATTGCTATTTTAGGGTTTATAATAATTTCACTATATCTTCTGAAATATAAGCAATTTTTATTCGAAATTTTTATTGGAGATGTAAACAGATATAAGATAATCACAGTCAAAATTTTAGAATTTTTTGAGTTGTTTGAAGTGAATTGTTGTGATTTTATGGATCAGTTTTGACATTTTAGGGTTTCATGAACCTTAATTTTTTTTATGGATCATGGAGTTACAAACATTTTCATGGGAAGATGATATTGATGCTAGAGAATGGTGGCTCCTTTTGGAGAATCATTTTGCAAAAACTTTTGGGAAAATATGATTACTTTTTTTTTTTTAGGCCTGCACTACATTGGTTTGATCAATTGCGCTATACAGAAAGGTTTTCTTCATGGACAGAAATGGAACATCATTGGGATATAAAACAAGAAGTAGAAAAAGAAGAAGCAGTAGAAGAAGAAGTAGTAGAAGAAGAAGAATAAGAAGAAGAAATAGAATAATTAGCAGAAGAACAAGAAGAAGAAGTGGAATAAGTAATAGAAGAAGAAGAAGAAGAAGAAGAAGAAGAAGAAGAAGAAGAAGAAGAAGAAGAAGAAGAAGAAGAAGAATTGGATGATAAAGGTTAAAATTATTTGGCTCCAAAGAAATCTGAGTCAATTTTTCAATTTCATGGATGCATTCAAAAGAAAAGGGTTATTGTGTCCATAAACCCTACCAGTAAGTATAACTTCATCAACATGAATGTGTCCAAGCATCTAAATGTTCAAGCAAAGAATATCAAATAGGTTCAAGTAGATAGTAAGAATATTTCAATGTTTGAAGATCTGAAGCTCATTATGGAAAAATATGTTTTGCATTCAGATTTTTATGCTTTGGATATGGATGATGTGGATATAGTTCTTGGATATCCATGGTTAGAGACTTTGGGAACAATGAATATTAATGTTTAGAAAAATTTTATGAAGTTTTGGTATAAGAAAAAAAATATCACTTTACAAGATATCATAGTGAAAAAGGCACCAATAACAATCCAAGTAGATCATGAGGATGAGATTAAAATAGGTGATGAAGATCATGATAAATATTTAGATGATACAGATAAAGACACACTACAAATGAACACTTCATCTACTCAAGAGACAAAGAAGGAAAAGGTAGAAGAGGTAGAAGTAAAGGTGGTTAATGTCAAAGTATTGGAAAAGGTTAAGGTATATAGACACCTACATCATCATGAGAGGAAACAATCATGGAACTAGGTGAGGAAGTGTCATAACAACAATCATTTTGTCTATATAGGAAATCAAATTTCCAATCATTTTGGATATGCATGGAATCCAAAGAAAAAATACTATGGCACATGGAATGAATGGGGAAATCACTATGACTATGCATGGAAGAATACCTACTGTGGTCATGTTTGGAATCAGAGTAGTGCAATAGAATATGGTACATGCAATAAAAATAGGAATAATTATGCTTGGACACCAAAGTAGTATAATTATGATCATGAACAAAATCAAAGGAGAAAAATGGATTTTGGACACAAGCTTAGAGAGGTATCACCTACCAAGATCACATATGGATGGTTAGATGATCGATATTGGAGACAAGTGTACAATTATTTGAAGCACACTCATTATTTGGTTTCTTCCTATGTTTTGGGGATGAAACATGTCAAAGAGGGAAGTAATGCTATGTACATAGAGATATGATATATTGATGTATATGGGTTGATGGAGATGCTAACATGTGACACACATCCCCTTAGTTAGTTATATGAGTACAATATATTAGGATAATAGAGTAACTCGTAGAAGTAGTACATTGGGTAATGGTTGGCCTACCCTAGGATTAAGAGGTTACCCATCCATGAGTTAGATAGATGTATATATATATATATAGGAGATGATTATCATGGTAAAGATATCAAGTAAGCATTGAGTATTCTATTGTAAGAGGATATTTGAGGTTATCCCCTCGAAGAGACATTGTGGAGTTATTCCTTCCTAAAGGAGTATTATATGGTGTTTCCCTACCTTAAGGGTATTTTTGCATATATTGAATATCAAGATCTTATTAGTTATACACATTACCATGACTTGAATGGAAGTTATCAAGTCATCTATGGATCATAGTGTTAATATTGTAGTCAATTTAGATCTTATAGTCAACCAAAGTTGAGAAAAGTGTAAATGAGCTAACTTGCCTTAACATTTCTAAATGAGTTTTTGCACATATAATGAATCATCTTCTGGTATGTGTTTATGTGGTTTGTGCAATTCTAATCACTTTATTATTATAACTTAAATGGATATGTCACTTCTAAACATCAAAGGAATATTTATATGTCAAAAGAGGATAATGGTTGGATGATTTCAATTGAATCACATTTTCACTATAGACACTTAGTGAAAGCTACGGTGTTTTCAATAAAAATGAAGCTTATACTACAAAATCCTAGTGCATTGATAAAATAGAGATGGGAGCATGATCTATACGCATAAGTGAGTTCATCAAAGTGTGTAATGGTCCTTAGTGACCTTAATATAAGATGGATGTCTGAAAACATAATTTTTAAGCATAAATGTGCACCTATAGGAATTTCATAACTCCATGAATTGACATTTATAATTTGATTGCAAGCTTATGGTAAATTGATAGTAGGGAGAATGAATACATGGTTATAAGGTATAAATGAACTCAAATAGGTTTTATCTAGTCCCAATGACTTTTGAAATAAAAGGGGTGGAAACACAGTACTAAAGTATGAATAAGGACTTATTAGAGCCTTTCAAATTCTACTTAATACACACCTATAGTTGAAAATAGTTTGGAGACTACCTTATGTAATGAAGGATGCTATGTGATTGATGGGTAGAGGAGTAATATGGAGATAACCATGATAAACTGATATCAAAATGATATATCACATTATATGTGACTTTTAGGGATAAGATAAATAGATAAAGGACTAGGTTTTGAATCTTAACCTGTAGTTAGTCCAAAACCCTATCTATAGTCAGAAGCCTAGAAATATAGTCTTGTGAAATTTGATGATTAAGGGTTCTAGAGTTATGATAAATTTTTAAGAATTTGTGTAAATAATAAACATTACTCAAACTAACCCTCCATGGACTCTATTATTTTGTAAAAATAGGGGATATTCCCTCTATTTTACCTCAAGTAGAGGGTACTCTATAAACAAGCCAACATGCAGACTATGATACATAAGTGTAAAATGGATGGAGGGGAGATTACTAGGTGACTTTTTAATGTTTTATAAGGTTTATGTGAAAATAAAAAAGGTTTTATAATACCGCAAAGTCACTAGAAACCCTTATAATTTTCAAACACATAAGCAACATAGTCTAGGCCTATTAGACCTAAAACTAGGCCTAAACCCTACAAGAGCCTAAACTCATCAAAATGAAAACATGAACCTCCATAAAAATTTAAGATATTCAATTGCAAATTAAAATATGGATTATAAATATTTATTTTCATAAATTTACACAAGATAGTCATTCATTACCATTTTCCTTGCAGGCCTATTTAGAATGCATTGAAGGAGTTAGAGGACCATTTTGACTAAGTCAAATTTATATGTAGGTTATGAATGAGACCTTAAAGATTTTTGGATATTTTAAGGTGGTATATAAATTGTATTTAGTGTAATTTTATTGGGATTTAGATATTTTATTTTTATGAATCATCACTAAGAGTTAGAATGACCAAAAACCCTCTTAGAACCCTGGTTTGAACTTGATGGATAATATATAGAGAGTGATGCATTAAAAAGTGGTCAAGAGGCCATGAAAGTGTTTGCAACATTTATATAACTCTCCCATTATCAATTAAATTAACTTTTTGTGTACCATCACTTGTATAGATATGATTAAGTTTTTATATTTTATAGGATTTGAAGTGTGTTGTAGGTACAAAGGAGAATGGACAAGTGAGAATCATTGTAGGGGTTGTGTACGAACTTTTTATAGCTTATAAAACAAAATTATCACCATGGTTTTGAATGAAAACCTCTATGTTACACTTTTCAATATAGGTAGTTTAAATGAGACAGTAAGAAAGAGAAGTGACTACCTAGTGAGATAGTGATCATTGTGACTTGGAAATTTTTGAGGTATACCTAATGGATTGGAAGGAAAGGAGGTTATAAACAAGTGTCATAAATGCTATAAAACACATCTCCATGAGAAACTAAAAGCCACTTAGGTGACAAGTGTGAGGATAGACCTAGAGGACTAGTGACAAATGACTATAGGCAATGAATGACAAGTGACAAGGATGAATTATTTAGTTAGGGAGGTGTAGATGACATGTAATGACCTCATTTACAACTTATCATGACATATCATATGTGTCAAGGCTTCCCATTGTAGTTTTATATAGTCAAGTGCATGACTCATCATCAAAGCAATTTCAAAATAAGAACATAAAGAGTCTCTACATCAATTTTAGGAATGTGTCATGCTTCAAATGTACACTTGTCCAAAAGGACCTTCATATCTTTTCCTAAACTTATTTCTATGGCATTGTAACTATTTCTCTTACTTTGACTCTTGGTCTTGTGACCCTTCCATTTATCTTCTCTTTCCTCTCATATGCTATATATATTCAAGCCTTTTATCTTTATAATAAATACACAATTGGTATGGTGAAGCCCTACTAGTTTTGACACCTCATTTTCCTTTGAATAAAGTTTTCTAAAGTTTATTCATTCTTTGTAATATCTTCCCTAAGTGTGTTAAGTGGTTTTTGTGGTTGATAAGTTATGAATATGCTCTCCTTGCTTCCATTTCTACTCTTGCATATTTGTGAGAGTGATATCACTTCTAACAGTTTTCATAAAGTGTAATATTTTTTATGTATATCTATCTTGAAGCTTGAGAGGGACTAGTAGTGTCCTATATTAGACCTCTTCACCCACCTATGGATAGGCATAAAAATCTACCTCTATAAATAATTATGATAAAAGGACAAAGTTGAAGTTAGTTTGAGTAGTCTTCTTTCTTAAGTGTAGATGAAAGTGTGTTGTATGGAGTTATGTTGGTGTATCACCTCATCAACATACATTTATTTTATATTCCTTTTTCCCTTTTCACCCCCAATAGTCAGTAGCTTAGTGTAGTGTGAGCCTAGAATATAAATCAAGGGAGACATCCATTTCAAACCTATAGATCTTTCTATTATATTATCTTTCCTATTAAGGGAGATAGTTCCATGTTGTCCTAAAATAGAGAAGGTCAACTTGACTTATCTAGGGTGCACTTTTAGTCTGTAATAGGTGGATAATGGAATGAACTAGTCTTGGCCCTGAGTAAAGTGAAAATAGAGGTATTATAAAATGATTAGAATATAATGGGGTTCCAAAAAAATGTGTTCATGAGATTGGAGGGATAAAAAGGTGAGTGGTGAGGGTATAATACAATTAGGATATCTAATATGTCTCAAACATGTTACATACATGATTAGGTTGGTCCATTTTCAAGTTAAGAAGGAAGGTAAAGAACTATGAATATGTCTAGGATAGTCAAGATCATTTGAATAATGTTTAAAAAATGTAATAAATATCTCATTATAAATACTCAGACCTAGAAATATTATAAAAGATCAAAATAGATTCATTTCATTAACCCTACAAGCACACTAGTAGGCCTTGTCTATCATGAGGTAATTTGATGTTTTGGGGCCTATATAGGCCTGATCAAACTCTAAAATTTGGTAAAAAATGTGTCCATGTGTTTAAAAATAGGTTATAGATAATTTAAAAATTAGACAAATAGTGGAAGAATCCACTATTTTGTCTTAGACCCTGAGCAATCCTTGGGCAAAGAGCATTCAAGAGACTTGTGGATCTACTTGAGATTAAAGGGCATGAAAAATGTTTCCATATCTAATGAAGTGACTCTAAGGGTTTTAGATGTCATATCATAGGTTTCCATTCATTCTCAATTGGAAATAAACTTAGGTTTTCACTCTAAGGCCCTTGAGGGGTAACAAAGAGAGAGCAAGCTCTTAAACCCCAACACCCTGAGTATACAAATGAGTAATAAGCACTTTGTGAGAATTTATAATCATGGATAGGGATGTGTAAAATGATTTTGATCCTCTAACAATAGTGAGAATGAGTTTGATACCCAAAACTCAAGGTAGACCTCTCTTGGGCTTGAGAAACACTAAGTAAGCCACCCAAAGAACAACTTCAAATGCTCACACCATTGCTCATACTTTTCATGGGAGTATGAGAATTTTTAAATAGTTTAAGGGTTAAGGGGTATAATAATAAGGTTTTCCAAGTGTAATTATGTAATTTAATGATTTTTTATTTATGAATAATTGTTAATACCCCAAATAGGTCTAAAACCTCTCTTAAATCCTAATAATGACATGTCATGGGAAAAAGAGATCAAAAGCACATATGATGACATAGTTTGTTCCTAAGACATATTATATATTTTTGATGACTCCAAAGAGGTTACCCACATGTAATTTGATGCTGACATCACTTTTATGAATTGGTACAAATATCTTATTTTTTCATGTTGTTAGTGTTTTATAGGTGTTATAAGAAGGGAAAATCTTAAAAATAATGGTATTAGGTCCTTTTGGAATTTTTATAGTCACTAAAGTCCAAAAAATTACACAATATAATTTTTATGTGATCAAACCATGCCCATATTTCAAGGCAATCCCAAATACGCTCAAAATGAGACTAGATGACTTGGCTATTTCTTGGTTTGTATACTTCCACAGGGTCTCATGAACCTAAAATTAACATGGAGTTTGGTTATGTCATAATGAAAGTGAATAAAAAACTTTTGGGTTATTTAACATGTGTTTCATAAGTTTGGAGCAATAAAATAGCGTTCAAATCGATAAAGCCTAATTCAAGAGAGAGAAAAAAATGGGTTTCCACTTGGATTCTAAAGATGAAATTTTGTATTGATTTTTAAGCCAATATAGGGTCCTATAATATTCCATTATTTTATCTATATAATTCTTATAAATCCCACATAAATATATTTACAAGAAAAAAGCAAGGAAGTTATGCCTAGTGAAGGCTTAAGTAGCAAAACAAGTTCTTGGGAGTTGTTCTAAGAACTAAAATGGTGTGTTTTAGGATTTATAACATATTTTAATAAAATTCATATATTTTTTATTATATTTAGAATTTTAAATTGAGTTTTGGGCAAGCTGGACCAAACTAGGTGTGGGAAATGAAGAGTTACAAGACACCTATGCATATAATTGATGGAATGGTTGGTCAAAAGAGTTTCATAAGGCATATGATATGTTAATTTATTTATTTAATATAATTTAAAGTATAATTAATGATATATAATTCCATTTTTCACTCTTTTCATGTAAAAAAGGGTAGTTTCTAAGAAGCTGGTCAAGGTGTCAAGTAAGTTTATAACCCCTATACCACTTGGAAGGTTGGATCTGCTTCAAAAGTGAGACACATATAATTTTAGGTATGATGGAATGTATCATAACTAATCTTATTTTTATAACTCTCATGAAATCTTGTCCATATTATTCTACCACATCTCTCTCTCTCTCTCTCTCTCTATATATATATATATATATCTCTATTCATCTATATAAGAGTAACCACTTTTGGTTAAATTTGTAATATCCAAACCTGGTATGGAAAAACATTGATAGTTTGAATACTATATTTTCCTTTGAATATATATTTATAATTTGGTATTTATTTTATAACTTCTTGTCTAAGTGTGTGAATTAGTGCATTATGGAATTACAAGTGATAATCATATATCCTTGTGTTCTCTTTACTCTTTCATGTTTGGTGTAAGTAGTCTTCTCTCTAATAGGTCACATAAAGTTTAGTTAGTGTAATTTTATATATCTAAGTGTAATTAATAGAATTAGTGTCTACAATCATACCTCTTGTTTATTCACCTTGATAATTTTAATGCATATCACATTCATGTTTGAAACACTTATGTTAGACCAATCTAGGATGTTAAAGCTATTATTATGAAGTCATATTTCATAGTTAAAGTACATGGTAGTCTATTGGAGATCAATATAGTGTATGAAATCATTATAATTGGTTATTTTAATGTTCCTTATATCTCTTTTCATCCAAGAAAACAATAATTATAGTTGATAAGTTATCAAAGACAAATGTAGGGAAATAACCCTTCAAACTAGAGGTTTATCTTAGTTATAGGCAACCCATAGACCTAGAGGTAATAAAATGTTTCAATAAATTTTTATGAAGATTTAAAAACCTTTCCAAGGGTAAAAAAATGATTTAAAATAGTTCTGACATGCCCAGCGGGATTATTATCTCAATCATGTCTTGTCAAGGTGAATGTTGGTCTTGACAACATCATAGTGGCATAAGTGTGTTATACTTAGCATTTGGAAACTCCACTAAAGGTAATATTTGAATGTAAACCAATTTTTATTGTTCCTTTTTTTCATGCTTCATGGTCCTTACCAGGTCAACTACTTGTATAGATAACTATCCTATAAATCCACTCCCTCAACCTGAACTTCCTATGAAAGTTTAATACACTGAACCTATCTTGACATTTAAAGAGTAAGAAGATTTTGAAAGTCAATAAGAGAAAGAGAGTGAAGAGGATTTTGAGGATAACATGGATAAGTAATATGTTTCCCATCCTTTAATATTAAAAATACTATGCACCTTAATGCCTATGATTATATCCCACCCAATACCACCAAGAGTGTTCCCACTTTCAATGGGGAAGGTCCTATCATCCAAAGTGAGCATAATAGGGACATTTCTAACTTATGAAATTTACATAATGTCATTGAAGTTAACATTATAGTCAAATTACTTGCCATGTAACTTAGGGTAAAATACCTTGATTGGTATAAGACATTATTGAGAGGATGGATCACTACTTGGGATGAGTTTGGAGAGTTGTTAGCTTAAGGATTTTAAGAAAAGAGTGATCAAACATCACTCATACATTAGTTGAATGCCATTCAAATAGGTACTAAAGAAACTATTCATGACATCAATTAGAGATTTCATATAACATGGAATAGGCTATCACCTCCCATGAGACCCCTTGTAATTTTTATTTTCCCAACATACCTAAGAGATATTTGGACTAATATAACTATCACGTTATAGTCCATGGGTGGGTAAAATTTTATTGAATCCTATGACATATCCATTAGAGCTAACAATGTTTTAATTTAAGATGGTGAGCTTCCTAAAAAATTCTCTATGCCTATTCTTCCTAACATGTCTGCTACTCCTCCAAGTCTTACTCCAATTCCAAGTCTAGATCTACCCTAAATAAGCTATAAGATACCATTGATTGGGAGGCAACATATAAGGCCTCAAAAGCTCAAATTAGGCAATTAAATATATAATATGGATCTCATAAAAAACCTTATTCTTATCCTCCATAATAAATTTTATTCCCACCTTATAAATATGGTTAAGGGAGGGGACAAGGTCAGTCTAACTTAAATAGGGCACCCAATGCCTATAATCCAACCTCTACTCTCAACACAAGAGCCATAGTTCCAATCCATAGTAACTTGGTTCAAGAAGAATGGAAACCTCAAGGATCATACATGGATTCCAATAAATATGAAGGAAAAGATTTAGTAGATAAAGGAGGGAATGCTCCTCAATTTACAATAGAATATGAGACCTTTATGCAATCAGAAACAAATGAAGGATACCAGCTTCAAGGAGTGAGCCTTGAAATATTTAAAGTTGAAGATACACTTATCCTAAATCAAAGTACTTGATTTTCATCCAACAAAAAGTCAAAGATAATATCCTTGGGAAATGTTTGAGATATTAATACAAGTTCAAACAATCTTCCTCCAAGACCATAAGGTGTGAATGCAAATGTGGCAGCCCTTACAAGTCTTGAACCTCTCCAAAATAATAATATGGGAAGGGTGACTAAAATTAATTAATTGCCTAAAGATATAGGAACCTCATTTCATACAAGGATATAATAAAAGGTGAGTTTTCCTTCTTTGAATATCATTGATTATTTGAAAAGTATAAAAAATAGTATATCTCTTTGGGAAGTACTCAACATGACAAATTAAAAAGAACTACTTCAAGAGCAGTTGTCTCAAATCCATATTAGTCCTTAAACATCAAGACATGGTGGTATATCCCTCACTAATGCACTTAATCACATTGTTTAACCCTTAACCAAATATGAAATGACCCAACCTTTCTATCTCACTCTCATTATGGGAGACAAGCTTGTCCATAATTTCATAGTGGATAGTGGGGCAAGTACTTTAATTATGATCAAGAGAGTTGTAGACAATTTGGGATTTAAATACGAATCATATAACAAATGAGTGTTTAAAATTGATGGGACTCCATATAACTTAGTAGGGCTCATCAAAATTTTGAATGTATTCTTGTATGAATATCCAAGCTTTCTAATCTTGAAAGACATAGTGGTGGTAGATCTACCTACTCACTTTGTTATTTGCCTATCAAGGGACTTCACTACTAATATAGGAGGATATATCTAAATATATTGGTAATTTTGGGCCTTTAAAATAAGGTATAGATAAAAAATGATGAATATAACATAACCATTGGCCAATTTTCATATTGAGTCATATGTATAAGTAAGTTCTAATCCAAATTGTACCATCAATGATCATGAAGAACATTTTATAGATGATGGAACATCTTCCAAAATTTAAGGTATGTCTAATATTTTCCTAGATGAGTATGGTGCTAAAAATTATGGACATGATCCATATACTTTCATTGAATGGATAGACCTTGGCACATATATCATCCTTGAAGAAAGTGATGAACATTCTGAGGTAAGCATTACTGATCCTTTTCAACAAGATACTGAGGGTAACTACCTTATTCATATACATGATGATGATGGTTTTCAAATTATGATAGATCAAGATAATGAAATTATACCTACCCAAGATGAAGGATTCCATGGATATTATATCCATGAATAAGAAGATGATCTATGGTAGTAATTTCATGCCATAGTTCAAGAGTTTGAACAATTAAGTAAGCCAAATCTCCTTCCTAATAATAATGAACCTAATAGTAAGGTTATTGATGGAACTTATAAACATGAAAGAGAGTGTCTGATTGAGCATGAGAATGAGTGTCAAACCACTATCTATAAGGCTAAAATCATGAAGGAATACAATGTATCAAAGGCAAAAATGTGTGAGCTTAAAGAGCAGTCCAAACCTTAGTCTAATGCTGAACCACTTTAAGACATGTTTGAGCAATAAAAAGACAAGTTTGATGGTCCTAGATATCAAATACATCATGGTCTAGATGAAGGTGAGGTTAACCAAGGTTTCATGTTTCCTAAGACTCAAAATGAAGAATTCCAAATGGACATCAAGGAGATAAAGTAGGTTTCACTATTAATTAGTCATAAAGAAGAGATAAGAGGACCATTACATGGAGTTTCAAGTGGTCTACTTATAGCTAGAAGAGGTCTCATGATTGGTAAGTATCTTGATCATCTTTACATGAAAAAAAATTTCAATGAGCATCCATCCTATGGTGACTTACTCTAATGGAGTAGTTATGATTCAAGGAACATTCTTTTTTATCCTAGTTGAAGAAAGAGAAAGTGTTTCACCACCTCAAACATGTTTTGATGTCTATATATAGTAGGATAGTTGTGTTGTTTGAGTATTTGGTGTTTGTTTTACCTAAATTTTTGATGTATAGTATGCATTTATTTCTTGTTATGTTGTGTGGCATGAGATTGAAATATTTTGAAGGCATATTAGTTTTAAATTGTAGTGAAGAGTGACTCCATAGCCCAATAGAAGGAGAAGGCGCCCATGAGCATTTAAAGAATGCTACTCCTATGAATCACCTAGAATTTTAACCAAATTTTACCCCAAGTAAAATTTGGGTCACCCCATATAGTTTAAACTTTCATAGAGGTGTCTAATGTTTTTCATGATACTTTCATCATGTCTAGTGGTCCTAAATGGTCCTATATGGTCCTTGTTTATCATTGTCCAAGTTCTAGTTTTAGGTTAAATTGTTTAGTCCTATGTTAAATTACATGGTAAAAGGTTTATTATGGTATAAATTCATGTCAAATTTTTATTTGGATGTCATTTATGTCATATTATCATTATTTAACCTTTATTTGGCTCCTAATTATAAAAAATGTCAATTTGGCCACTTTTGGGTACATGTAGAAGAGGTGGATGTACCATTTCAAGAGGATAAAATTTAAAAATATTAAAAAAAATCCCTAATGTTATAGGTTTGTCAGATAATGTTTAGGAATAGTTAGAGTCTGATAGAATGTGTATTTCAACTCCTAATCTTGGTAAATAGACATTTTCAAGCACTTGTATGGCTTTTTAAGATCCATTTTTAGTTAGAAATGGCTTTTAAGTGACCCATAAGATCCATCAAACTATTTTCATCTCTAGATCAAGTTTCATTTGAAACTAACACTCCAAACACATTTTCTCCTCCATCACTACCTTCATAAGCTAAGAAAGGCAAATTTACATTGAATGGTACATCTTGGAGAGAGAGAGAGAGAGAGGGAGAGTTAGGAGATAAAAATTTGTCCATTGTTATGGATCAAATTAATATTTAAATAATTGGCATTGTTTTTAATAATAGTGGCCTATTACTTGTGAAAAATCACTAATAGTGACATTAGGTCACTATGGCCTATGCATCTGATAGGGGTTTATTCTCTTACCTATTTATCTATCTTAGAAATAATTGGAGAGGAATTATTCTTAGGTTGTTTTATAGATGTAGTTGATATCCATTTCATGGTGGTTTCATTATTAAAATCATCTCCATGAGGTTCTTTCACTTGGAAGAAGAACACCTTAGTGTGTAGGCTATTTTAGTGGGTTCTGCTAAAAGTCTCTATTTTATCTTCATGGTGGTGATTCTCATAGGTTTATAGTGTTCATTTTTTAATGTAATATCCTTTAGTTTCATGATTTCATTGATATTTTGTCTCAGATGTGTTTTAGTCCATCTTATTCAAGCATTTGCTTTTGAGAACATGATCTATGTTTTCACAATCCAATAGAGGTTTGAAATTCCAATTTGGTTCAAATATAAATAAAATACCATAGTGTGAATTTATTGAGATCAAATTTCACTCTTTGAGGAATAATTATTTCAATATGGTATTTGAATTCACACTTTCAATAAGGACCACAAGTGACTATGTATATAGTGGTACAGATTGTAAGAGTGTTTGAGGATGCTTAGAGACATGAGAGGAGTTTGATACAGATCCTCATACCTTAATGTATCCATTGGTATTGATTTATCCATCATCAAGTTCAATGAACCATTGGAATTTTCTAAGATAACACATATATCTTATGAATAACAGGACTATGTATGCAATTTGTATAGGACTGTAGGATGAGTTTGAGATGATAACAAGCATGGTCATGAAGCCTTACAGAGTATTGAGAAGTGGTTTTAAGGTATGAAGTGGTGGAAAATGTCAATAATTTAAGGATATTAAGAGGATGTCATGGTAAATCCATAAATTAAGTAATATAGACCTATAGGACTCAAACCTATAGGTACTCATCTAAACCAAGATCAACATATCAAAGTCAACCTGTCCGACCTAAAGGCAAAACTTCAACCATGGAGTTTCAATTCCATTGAAGATCAAAACATTTCTACAAGCCCTTGAAGATACTATTAGGTCACTTAAGCAATCAAGAAGGTCAAATATTTGAAGTCGATAGTCTTAGACACCTATAGCCCTATGTATGGACTATGTATTTGATAACAAGAGGAAAGTAAATAAAGAAGGAATACATAGATGTTAGGATATGGTTAAAACTCAAGTTGTAAATGTCAACTATGTCAATTAACCTTGAGTAAGTCAAGTATATGGGAGTGAGGTATTAAAACTCTTAAGCATAGTCAAACCTTAATAAACACATATAGGTTGTAGGCACTTGATTTGGGCTAGTGTTAAGCGCAAGGAAGAACAAAGGTGTCTAAAGATGTCTAAGAATAAATATGATACTAAAAATAAATTAATATACCACTGAGGGTGTTAAGACCATGAAGGTGATGTCCAAACTCACATATTACATAGTCAAATGATCCTTGAGAGGCATCTATAGGCTGTAAGGAAATGAACTAATATCAAGCATTGGAGTGCAATTAGAAAATTTTCATGGTGTTTGGATCCAATTGGGATCTTAAAGTAAGTTTAAGAACATTTATAAGGTCACTGAGGTGATAAGGTAAGGTCTAAACATCAAGGTATGTAGTCCCAATGCCAAGGAGCATTTATAGGTGGCCTAATTGAAAGATAGTTGGTCATGTTGGCCAAAATTGGCTCACATATGAAATTTTTTCCTAGATAGATCATGCCACTCTCTTAGACCCTTCAGTAACCTTCTACCCCCATGAATAGTCCCTTTCTAGTCTTGACTTAATGATGTAGTGCAAGATCCTGGGAGATCATGGTGTGGTGTGAGAAGCTAAGAAAATTTATTTTTAAGTGGGTGATCCAATGGTGGAAAGAGGAGATAAACCTAATGACCCTACATCATCTCCTTTTCAAGATTTTGAAACACTTTAAGCAAGCTTTAATGTGAATTTGGAGATTTTGAAGAAAAGGCCTATAAATAGGTCTATAACTACAAGTGAAGGATCCAACAAATTTCTAGGGTGTTTGAGAATTTAGGGTAATGAAGGAGGTTTTAAAAAAGTCTTAAAGATTATAAAGGGTCAAAATGAGGCCTAGAGAAATTATTATGCCCAAAAGACCCCCAAAAGTACATTAGATGACTTAAGATTCCTCAAAATAGAAATTTCAAGTGAAAAAGTAACTTTTTAAGGAATTAAAATATTTTTTTACTTCTTCTCACATCCTTGTGTATTTTTTACCCTTTTAGACATGTTATAGTCCATTTGAAGTCATTTGGAGTGAAGGAGAGGAGTTTGGGAGTAAAAGGATGCATTTTGGAGCTTTAGCAGAGTAGGATTTTGAAGGATTTGATTTATTCATTAGATCATATATCATATTTACACATCCATGGTATCCCTAATATCCTCTAATAGACGTCTAAAATCACATTATGGCATAATAACTAGTAGAGGTAAGGAAACCCTATTAGATGCAAATTAGGCATAAAATAATTTTTTTACCATTAATGAAGGTAAAAAAATTTCATAATGTTTAAATAAGTAAGGAAATGTAATTTATAGAATATAAAAGCTTGAACAAGTGTTGGATTTCATAGTTAGGCTTCTGGTTCTTCATGCTAATAAAAAACCATTTTGGTCAGTTTTGGATAGTTGGGAGATCCTCTAGTTTTCACTTAGTACAATCAAGAGAGAGAGAGAGAGAGAGAGTTAGACTAGAATTTTTTTTAAGTGATAGGTAAAATAATTTCCTTCCACTTTGTGTAATTTATGTTCTAGTTCATCTCCCCATCTTTATGAATAATTACTAACAGTTTAAGGGTGTCTAGGTGGCCTATTCATCTAGATAGGGTCTATGTTTTCTCTTGTTTATTCACTTAAAAATTTAATGAGAAAGAATGGTTTTATAAAAGTCATTTATAGGTCAAAAAGGATCTATTATAATTATTTTCATCAACTAATTCCTCTTGGGAAGGTACTTATGTCACAAAATCTATTTTCCTTCTTATCCTTGTGAATGGCCCATTTGATCAATTTCAAAGCAAAACCTAGGTTAGCGGGATAATGTACCTCATCCTAATTATACGGAATAAACTTAATCAAGTGTTATTTTCTCATTGATACCCAATAATTCATCAAAGCCTTGATAAGCTAAACAATCAAGTTACTAGTTGGAGCATCAATGTAATTGCAGGCAAGTTTATCAACTACTAAATTTTTCCTTTCCTATAGTTATTTAAAAATAAAGAGGATATTATGTTTAGAATTATAATATTTAATTTAAATCATATCTCATAACAAAGTTAAATCTCAAAAAGATAGCATTAATGGATTTTCAATGAAGAAAAGGCCAACACGGTCATCTCTCTACACATGTTCACTTGCAGCCAGGTGAATGAGGTGTATGAATGTTTTGAGAATGTCCATAGAGATTTTGAAACTTTTTTCAAGTCCTTAAATTTTTTTAAAATTTATTTATCATATTTATAAATTCCAATACTGACCATAAGTCCATTTTCCATGCATATAACTCATCTTCACACTCACTACCCTGTATGCAGAAATGCACACCTACAAGTGACTTACACAGAGACCTGAAGGTCATATAAATTTTAAAAAATATTTTGGGACATTAATGAAGTCTATAGAGTTATATAATAGTGTTAAAATTATTTTTAAGGACATAAATTGGTAGGTAGTTTTAAAAGGTCACCATAAGTGAAGGAATTTCAGTTCAGGGAAAAGTTTCCCTAAAACCCCAAAATAGAGGCACATTAACTTTTGGTTATGCCATATAATAGTGTTTAAATTTGTACTTATTAATCCAAGTGAATATATATTATATATTTCATATAGGGGGGTTACCTTGTAAAAGGATATGGAGGTTGGACAAGTAAGGATGATGTTATAAGGCTTTAAAGTTGCACTTTTGTTCACTGCATTTCTTTAGTGTTGTCTACATTTTTGAACCCCTTAGGTGGCTCACACAATAAGGGATAATTTCATGATTTGTTTAATGTTATTAATATGTTATAAACATCCTTAGTGACCCATTTAATCCATGTTAAGGGTCTAAGGATTCATAGGTATGGAGATCAAACTTTGGTCCACATTCCATGCTTTGTAA
The DNA here is from genome assembly GCA_037957365.1 of Torreya grandis. Taxonomy (NCBI): domain Eukaryota; kingdom Viridiplantae; phylum Streptophyta; class Pinopsida; order Cupressales; family Taxaceae; genus Torreya; species Torreya grandis. The sequence goes on from JARHVA010007412.1 coordinate 184,951, forward strand.
CTTACCTTGTGACTATTGGAAAGTCATATTAGGTGCTTACATTAGTTATTATTCATATAAAATATGTAATTTTATAATGGGAGAGGTTTTTTTTAATTTTTTATAACATGATATATCAATAAATAATAAAAAAACCCCTGGTTTGTAGATTTGGTTACACACAAACCCTATTTTATGAGTTTGTTGTGTTGTTTCATGACTATGCACAATGTGATTTGAATGAATCCATATATTCATTAAGTTATTTAATTAAAAAATGTTATGGTAAGTTACTTTATAATATTTTAAAGTTTTTTTCATGATTTCATTACTAGGTATATTATCCTTTTGTTGTGTAAAGTAACACAAGCCTATAGATGGTGATATTTCCTACATAGTCAAAGACAAATTTAATTAGAAAAGTGGAAAAAAGATCATAACATGGAAAAAAATGAATTTAAGGTGTGTTTAAAGTCAATAAAAATATAATACAACTTTCATAGTCTAATAAAATGTTTCAAAATTTTCATAAAGTGTTTGTTTATGCTCTCAGGTTTGAACATGGATGTAAAAACCCTAAACTAGGGTTTTGTTAATTACAAGAGTTTTAACCCTCAAAATTTGCCAAAAATTTATAGTCTTATAGATTTAAAGGTTCCCTAAGTGAATCAATAGTTTATAGAACTATACAGTCTTATTTTTATGATACACACACACACACACACACACACACACACACACACACACACACACACACACATGTCTATGTTGTAAAATCCTAGAAAGAGGTATAATTGAGAAGGCCTAGTGAGAAAAAGTGGGTTGAGAGAGAAAGAGAGTCTAATCCTAAAAATTGACATAGAGGTAAAGCTCAATAGCAGGTAATTGGAATTAATTTCAAATTTTATTAATTAATTTCAAATTTTATTGATTAATTTTACTTTTTTTGTATAATGTAAAATAAAAGAAAAGGCTAATAGAGTAGTCTAAAATCCTAGGCAAGTTGGTAAGAAAGGAAGAGTTGAGACTTATCCCAAGTTTGCTTTGTATCAAATATAAGAGCATTTATCCATGTTAATTGGTGTTTATGAGTTGAAAGACACTCTAAGGATCCAAAAATAATCTTCAAGAGGACATATGCATCAATCAAACATCATATGTAACCATGGAACGAACATAAAATAATGTATCAATATAGTTATAGGTTTATTATGAAGTACAAAGGCCAAAGCATGTTGATAAGGATACCTTCTTAAAGGTTCATCTCCAATGATCACCTAAATCTCTAATCCATGGGAGGACAATGATCTAATTCATAATTAATGATCTTCTTAAGGTCCAAGCCTATCACTGACCATACAAAAGGGTCATCTACAACCAAGATTAGATGAGAGGATATCAAACATGTTTCAAGAAGTCTAAAGATTTTGCAAATATTGTTGAATTCAATAAGAGATATGAAGAAAGACAAAGTATATCAATGAATATTATTGAAATCATTCTCAGCCTTACATGATTTTATAGAGCACACCTGCAATTTCAAAGGACATCACTTTGTCATGATCAAGTACATATAGAAAGATAAGGTTTGTCTCAAAAATGATGGTAGGTATGGTATTTTTCCACAACATAGGCATTCAATTGATGAACAAAAAGAGGGAAAAATGTCTTAAATCCTAAATGACATCCAATTCCAAGAATGAGAACCTATATCCCTAAAAATAACCTACAAGAATGTACCTTATAGTGGATAAAGGTTTTGGGTCATTAAGGGACTGATCAAGATGTTTAAATAACCTAAAGGACTGATAAATGCCTAAATAATATGAGGATTGGTTAATATGATGAGAATCTAAAAGGACATGAAGTCTAATTCAAGGACCATTAGTAACCACCTTATAACTAACCTACAACTAAAATTCAATGACAACCTACAACCATGAAAGTGAGTGTGACCTCATAAAGGGACCTAAAAGATTTAAATTATCAAGAAGGTTGTGAAAATTTTAAGGTTGATAAAGTCATTGAGGAAAATATCATGGTAAAGAAGGATTCTTGTCACCTTGTGTAGACTCCAACCACTTTCTTGTTAAGCATGAGACATACTAAGAGGTGTGGTGTGAATTAGTATATCATAAATCTTATAAACTTTCAATTAATAAAATTATACTTAATCATATATTGAAGATATGCAATAAAACATAATTAATAAACAACACACAAGATAGAGAGAGACACCAGATTTTACGTGGAAACCCAATGTGGGAAAAACCATGGAGAACAATCTCAAGTATATGAATGAGAACCAACTCAAACTGCAATATTCACAAACACCAACTTTTAAGAGCACCAACCCTTTTGTGAGCACTAATACAACAATTGTTCATGATCACCAACCCATAGGAACACTAACCCCTTTTGTGTATACCACACAATGATCTCTTAGTGTTGCTTTCTCAACAAATGATATCACACTACAATATCTTTTTTTTTTCTCTCCTTTGCTCTTTTAAGCTAGATATAACAATCACAAATCATGATTTATCTTCCATATTACAAATGGACTCTCAATCATTTATTTATAGCTTTCTAAATAACCTTTGGCATTCACCCTTTGTGACCCTTCAATCCTCATGAAAAATGGCACCAAACTTGCATGACCCTTCATATCCTTGTATTTGAAAAATCATATGGTGACCCTAAATAAGTAAAAGCATCCTTTCCTCTTTTATCTTTATCTTGGTGACTTTTCTTATTCCTCAAAGTGTCCCCTCATGGAAAAATGTGCCATACTTCTTTTGTCTTCACAGGTGACTCTTGGAATTCCTCAAGATGACTCTTCATGAGAAAATGCGTCCCATTCCTCTTTCATCTTTTACCCCATGACTCCTTGACTAGCCCTTTTTTGACTTTATGCAACTAAAAATATATTCATTAATATTAAATAATTATTAACACACATTATCCAAGATATAAATATTAAAAACACCATTAAATTCAATGGAGCCTTAATGCTATACCTTTGACATCAATGAAAATATTTACAATAATCTCCCCCTTTTTCATTGATGGAAACCTAAAACTGAAAATACCACATCCTAAAACTTACACATACTACCATTTGAAAAACATACAGTAATTCCACCTTACTATAACAACCTGTACCAATTTCTTATACTTATTTCTACACTTGTACCTATTATTCTCCTTCATTGACATCAATGGTAAAGGGACTACCTAGAGCTAACACTTAGCTCCCCCTCAACTGATGATAAACCTCAATGATAGAGAGTAAATTAAATTACTCCCAACTCCTCTCATAGATCCTTAAATGTGTCCTTTGATCATGCCTTTGTAAACATATTTGATAATACATATAAATTGTTGCTTGTCCTCTGAGCATCTGCAATCAACTCATTTGAATCTTTTATTCTAAGCTCAAAACCTTCTACATAAAACTTTAATGTGTATCTCTGATCCCATATTTGACTTACACTCAATAGATTATGCTTAAGACCTTTTACATACAATACATTTTAGTCTTGGTTCTATCATTATCCAAACTCAAAGTACATTTTTTGGCTATCTTGGTAGTGGTTTTATCGCTAAATTTCACTATGCCACCATTGATCTTCTTTAGAGTTATGAACTCACTCTTGTCTCCTATCATGTGCCTTGAACATCCACTAGCAATGAACCATGCTTTTTCTTCATTTTTTGCATGCAAATCTATTTGAACTAACATAAAATCTTTAGGTTGTTTCTTCTACCATGAACATGTCTGAACCTTCTTCTTGATGAATGGAAACTTGAAAATTTGCTCCTTATTGATTGAATAGAGCATGCTTATATAATATCAGGCTATGTGTCAAAAATTATTTCACTTGTAACATATTATGGCTTCTTCATCAAAGGTTGATAGAGGAGAAAAAGAGTTGTAGCTTCTACTAGACTCTGCATGAGTTTCCTTATCCATGTTTCTAAAACTGTTAGCTCTTTTATGACATTATATTTTCTTGTGACCATATCCATTAAAATAAAAACAATAACCATGAAAATAGAACCTATTTTGGTATCTCTATCCTGATTGTATTTTGTAACTTTATTTCTTCCAGCCTTCTTTGTTTGAGATGTCCTATGTATTCTTCACTTCTTCCCTTTCTGTTTCCTCTTTTATAAGAGCTTCAACATAGTTTTTTTTTTCAAATCCAATACCTGTCTTATCTGATATTGTCTTTTGAATTTGTAATATCTTATTCAACATGTTAGTGATATCCTCAAATGTTGAATCACTAACTACTTTATTATTGAATACTTTCTCAATATCTTCTTTTAAAGAGGCAATTTCAATAACATACCTTTTACATTCTTTACTTACTTTTTTCAATTGTGTTGTTAGATATTTTTCATTCTTTTTATATTCTTCAAAGAGTGCTTATAGATCATCAATTATTTCCTTTGACTCCTTTTCATTTATCTCGATCTGGTGCTTCAATCTTTGATTCTTCTTCTCAACAACTTCTAATTATTCTAAGGCACAAATGAGTTCTCCTTCTAGATTTACCTTGGATTCATCTTCAATTTCATCATGTTCTTATTTTTTATCATCTTTAATTTTACTTATAGAGGCATCTTCATGTATGGTCATGAATAGATTCTCTTCTTCATCTGAATCACTGACTCCACTATCTTCGATTGAACTAATATCTTTAGAATATAAACTATTCTTCTTGAATATCTTCTTGTATTTGCCTTTGAAGTTTTTATTGTATTTAGACTTTCCCTCTTCATTTTCATCATTATTCTTATCTAGGCATCTATCTACAAAATAACCAATCTTACCACATTTGAATGGTAATTTTCCTTGATATTTACTTGTACCCCTTTTTGGTTTATGAATGAAAAGACCTCCATTGTCATCTTCATCTTCGTTAGATCTGTCACTTGATTCTTGAATCTTAGCCTTGTCTTTATTTTATGTCTTGAAAGCAACTTCCTTTTTTGAGGTTTTCTCTTGTTCAGTCTACATCTCATATGCCATAAGAATACCATGTAGTTCATCCATATTTATCTTGGTAATATCTTTCATCTCCTCGATTGCTGAAACATTTGCATCATATCTCATTGGTAGAGATCTCAAAACCTTTTTTACCATTGTTAACTATTCTAACTTTTCTCCAAGACTTTGAAACTGATTTACTATTTGATCAACTCACAAAAGATAACTTGTTATATTTTCTTCCTCTTCCATCTTCAAACTCTCAAACTATCTTCTAAAAGTTTGAAGCTTAGCCTGTTGAACCTTTTCATCAGATTTGTAAATATTCTCAAGTTTTATCCAAGTCTCATGAGCAGATTTACATTGCATAACTTTAACAAATTCTGATTCACATAAACCACATAGAATAGCATTTAAATATTTATCATTATTTTGACTTGCCTTCTTTTCTGTCAGAGTAGTTACATGTGTTTGTGGCTCTTTGTATTCATCCAACACTGCTTGCCAAACATGGAATCCAAGGACCATCAAGTAAGTCCTCATCCTTATGCTCCAAAATGCATAAATTCACCCATCAAACAAAGGTGCCTTAGTTGTAGAAAAATATCCATATAATCTAGTCATTATGCTTTCCCAATCTAACTTCAAGCTATAAAACTTTTTCCAAAGGAACTTGCTCTGATACCAATTATTAAGCATGGGATATACTAAGAGGGGGTGAATCAATATATCATAAATCTTATAAAATTTTACTTAATAAAATTCCACTTAACCATACATTCAATATATGTAATAAAATTGAAATAATAAACACCACACAAGATAGAGAGAGACACCAGATTTAATGTGGAAACCCAATGTGGAAAAAACCATGGAGAATAATCTAAAGTATATGAATGAGCACCAAATCAAACTACAATATTCACAAGCACTAACTTATAGGAGCACCAACCCCTTTGTTGAATACCAACCCATAGGAGCATCAACCCCTTTTGTGTATACCACATAACTATCTCTCAATGTTGTTTTCTCAACAAATGATAGCACATTACAATATATCTTTCTTTTCTCTCCTTTGCTCTTTTAAGCTAGATATAATAATTACAAATCATGCTCTATATTCCATATTAAAAATGGCTTCTCAAGCCTTTATTTATATATTTCCAAATGACCTTTGGCACTCACCCTTTGTGACCCTTCAATCGTCATGGAAAATGGTTCCAAACTTACATGACCCTTTGTATCCTTGCATTTGAAAAGTCATATGGTGATCCTTCATAAGCAAAAGCGTCCTTTCCTCTTTTGTCTTTATCTTGGTGACTTTTCATAATCCTTAAAGTGTCCCCTCATGGAAAAATGTGCCATACCTATTTTGTCTTCACATGGTGACTCTTGGAATTCCTCAAGATGACTCTTCATGAGAAAATGCATCCCATTTGTCTTTTCTCTTTTAACTCATGAATCTTTTACTTCTCCATCGGCCCTCTTTTGACTTTATGAAACTAAAAATATATTTTTTAATATTAAATAAATATTAACACACATTAGACAAGATATGAATATTAAAAACACCATTAAATGCAATGGGACCTTTATCACCAATAATGCTATACCTTTGACATCAATGATAATATTTCCAACAATCTCCCCTTTTGTCATTGATGGCAACCTCAAACTAAAACTACCACATCTTCAAACATTCACATACTTCCATCTAAAAAACATACAATAACTCCCCCTTATTGTAGCAACTTATACCTATTTCTTGTACCTGTTTCTACCCCTGTACTCGTTGTTCTCCCCCATTGATATCAATGGCAAAGGGCCTAGCTAGAGATAAAACTTAGATCCCACTTAATTGAAGCTAAACCTCAATGATAAGAAGTAAAGGAAATTACTCCTAACTCCTCTCATAGATCCTTGAATGTGTCCTTTATTCATACCTTTATGAAGATATCTGATAATACATATAAATTATTGCCTATCCTTTGAGGATTTGAAATCAACTCATTTTAATATATTATTGTAATATCATAAACTTTTGAATAAAAATTTAATGTGTATCTCTAATCACATATTTTACTTACACTCAATAGATTATGCTTAATTCTTTTTACATACAATACATTCTTCCTCTTGGTTCTACCATTATCCAAACTCAAAGTACCTTTTCCAACTATCTCGATAGTGGTTTTATCTTTGAATTTCACTATGCCACCATTGATATTCTTTAGAGTTATGAACTTAATCATGTCTCCTATCATGTGACTCAAACATCTGCTATCAATGAACCATAGTTATTCTTCATTTCTTGCATGCAAATCTATCTGAACTAACATAGAATCTTCAAGTTGTTTCTTCTGCCATGAACATGTTTGAACCTTCTTCTTGATAAGTAGAACCTTAAAATTTTGGTCCTTCTTTATTGACTCGAACATTATTCTACAATACCAGGCTACGTGTCCCAAATTATTGCACTTGTAACATATTATGTCCTCTTCATCAAAGCTTGATAGAGGAGAAAAATAGTTATAGCTTCTGCTAGAATTTGCATGAGTTTCCTTCTTGTTTCTAAAATTGTTAGCTCTTTTTTGACATTCGATTTTATTTTGACCATATCCATTACACCAAAAATAATAACCATGAAAATAAAACCTATTTGTGTATCTCTATCCTGATTTTATTTTGTAACTTTGTTCCTTCTAGCCTTCTTTGTTTGAGATGTCTTCTGTATTCTTCACTTCTTCCCTTTTTGTTTCCTCTTTTATAAGAGCTTCAACATCTATCTTTTTATTTTAAAATCTAATACCTATCTTATCTGATATTTTCTTTTGGCTTTCTAATATCTTACTCAACATGTTAGTGTTATCCTCAAGTTTTGAATCACTAACTACTTTATCATTGATTTCTTTCTCAATATCTTCTTTTAAAGAGGCAATTTCAATAACATCCCTTTCACATTATTTACTTACTTTTTGCAATTGTGTTGTTAGATATTTTTCATTCCTTTTAGCTTCTTCAAAGTGTGCTTATAAATCATCAATTATTTCCTTTGACTCCTTTTCATTTTTCTCAATTTGGTGCTTTAATCTTCGATTCTTCTTCTCAACAGCTTCTAATTATTCTAGGCACAAATGAATTCACCTTCTAGATTTACCTTGGATTCATCCTCACTTTCATCATGTTTTTCTTCTTGATAATCTATAATTTTGCTTGCATGGGCATCATCATGTATGGTCAAGAATATATTCTCTTCTTCATCTAGGTCACTGACTCCACTATCTTCAATTGAACTAAGATCTTTAGAATATAAACTCTTCTTCTTGAATCTCTTCTTGTATTTGCCTTTGAAGTTTTTCTTGTATGTAGACTTTACTTATTCATTGTCATCATTATTCTTATCTGGGAATCTATCTGCAAAATGACCAATCTTACCACATTTGAAACATTTAAATGGAAAATTTCCTTGATATTTACCTGTACCCCTTTTTGTTTTATGAATGAAAAGAGATCCATTGTCATCTTCATCATCGTTGGAGCTGTCACTTGATTATTGAATCTTAGCCTTGTCTTTATTTGATGTCTCGAAAGTAGCTTTCATTTTTTAGGGTTTCTCTTGTTTGGTCTACATCTCATATGCCATAAGAATACATGTAGTTTATCCATATTTAGCTTGGCAAGATCCTTCATCTCCTTGATTGTTGAAACCTTTTCATCATATCTCATTGGTAGAGATCTCAAATCCTTATATACCATTGTTGACTCTTTTAACTTTTCTCCAAGACCTTGAATTTTATTTACTATTTGATCAACTCACAAAAGATAACTTGTTATATTTTCTTCCTCTTCAATTTTCAAACGCTCAAACTATCTTCTAAAAGTTTGAAGCTTAGCCCGCTAAAAAATTTCATCACCTTTGTAAATATTCTCAAGTTTTACCCAAGCCTCATGAGTCAATTTACATTTCATAAATTTAACAAATTGTGATTCACATAAACCACATAAAATAGCATTTAAATATTTATCATTATTTTAACTTGCCTTAGTTTTTATTAGAGTAGTTACATGTGTCTGTGGCTCTTTGTATTCCTCCAACACTACTTGCCAAATGTCGAATCCAACTACCATCAAGTAAGTACTCATCTTTATGCTCCAAAAATCATAATTTTACCCATCAAACAAAGGTGACTTAGTTGTATAAAAATATCTATATAATCCAGTCATCATGCTTTCCTGATCTACCTTCAAACTGTAAAACATTTTCCAAAGGAACCTACTTTGATACCAATTGTTAAGCATTGGATATATTGAGAGGGGGGTGAATTAATATATCATAAATCTTATAAACTTTCACTTAATCAAATTCCACTTAACCATACATTCAATATATGTTATAAAATTGAAATAATAAACACCACACAAGATAGAAAAAGACACCAGATTTAACATGGAAACCCAATGTGGGAAAAACCACTTAGAAAAATCTCAAGTATATGAATGAACACCAACTCAAACTACAATATTTTCAAGTACCAACTTACAGGAGCACCAACCCCTTTACTGAGTACCAACACAACAACTATTCATGAGCACCAACCCATAGGAGAACCAACCCCTTTTGTGTATACCACACAACTATCTCTCAAGGTTGCTTTCTTAAAAAATGATAGCACATTACAATATCTCTTTCTTTTCTCTCCTATGCTCTTCTAAGCTAGATATAAAAATTATAAATCATGCTCTATATTCCGTATTATAAATGGCTTCTAAAGCCTTTATTTATAGCTTTCCAAATGACCTTTGAAATTCACTCTTTGTTACCCTTCAATCCTCATGGAAAATGGTGCCGAAACTGCATGACCCTTCATATCCTTGTATTTGAAAATTCATATAGTGACCCTTCATAAGCAAAAACATCATTTCCTCTTTTGTCATTATCTTGGTGACTTTTCATATTCCTCAAAGTGTCCCCTCATGGAAAAATATACCATACCTCTTTTTTCTTCACATGGTGACTCTTGGAATTCTTCAAGATGACTCTTCATGAGAAAATTCATCCCATTCCTCTTTTG
>JARHVA010007412.1:200000-582500 GCA_037957365.1 Torreya grandis
TAATTATATTCTACAACAGGTCTTAAGGTTAAAAGGAGTATAAAGGATGTTAAAAATATGTTTGAGAATCCACCTAAAGTCTAAAAATAACTTCATAAGTCTATGAACTATTGAGAAGGTTACTTAAGTGAGAAGACATGGTTTCCAAATTCTATAGATAATCATAAGCCCTAATGTGCTACTTATAGGCCTATGCCAACATTAGTTCCTTAAGGAGATGAAGAGAAGAGGTAAAAGGGTTAGGAAATGATCTTCAAACATAATTGAGACTTAAACTCAGATGTAAGAATCATTGAGGAGGTTGAGACTCATGTAAGGCTAAGACCTTAATACCTACATCTAGTCATGACTCTTAATTGTCACCTACACATAGCTAATGGAGTGAACTAGTATGGGCCTAAGTAAATTAAAAATAAAGGTATTGTAAAATGATTGGAATATAATAGAGTTACAATAAAATATGTTCACGATATTGGAGGAATACAAAGGTGAGTGGTGAGGGTATAATACACACAAGATATCTAATAGGTCTTAAACAAGCTAGATATATAATTGAGTTAGACCATTTTCAAGCTAAGAAGGAGGGTAAATATCTTTGAATAGGTCTGAGATATTGAAGATAATTTGAATAAGTTTTATAAAATTTATTCAATATCTCATTAGAAATACTCAGACCTAGAAAGATGAGGAAATATCAAAACATAATCATATCAAGAACCCTATAGTCACACTAGCAGACCCTACCTATCATGAGGTAATTGGATGTTTTGTGGCCTATATGGGCCTGATAAAAATATAAAAATTGGTACATAGTGTGTTTATTCATTGGGAAATATGTTCATGACAATTTCAAAATAAATAAAATAGTGAAAGTATCCATTGTTTTGTTCTAGACCCTGCCCACTCCTTGGGTAAAGAGCATTAAAGAGACTTAGGGATCTACTTGAGCTTAAAGGGAAAAAACCAAGTTTATAGATCTGATAAAGGGACTATGAGGTATCTAAAGGAAATATTAGTTGTTCACATTAAAACTTAGATGGAAACAAACTTGGGTTTTTACTCAAAGGCCCTTGAGGGATAATAAAGAGAGGACAAGCTCTTAAACACCAACACCTTGATCAGTGTACCTTGAGCATAAAAAGAGTAATGATCACTTCATAAGAATTTATAATAATGTATATATATTTTTAAAAGATTTATAATTATCTCATATAAGAGGGAAGGAGTTTTGAGACCTATCAATCAAGGTATACCTCTCTGAGGCTTAAGAAACATTAACCAAGCCACCTAAAGAGCAATTTTAGATCCTCACACCATTTATCACACATTTCACAAGAGTATGATACTTTTTTAATAGTTAAATGGGTCTAATGATAATTTTTTACAAGTGTTAGGAGGTCATTTAATGACATGTTCTTTATGAATAATCCTTAAGACCCCAAATAGGTCTAAAACCTCTCTTAAACCCTAATAATGACTAGTCATGGGAAAAATTGCTCAAAATCACATATGATGAAATATTTTTTTCCTAAAAAATATTGGATTTTTTTTATGAATCTAAGGAGGTTACCCCCATTTACTTTGATTTTGATGTCACTTGTATAGATTGGTACAAATTCCCTATTTTTGCATGTTTTAATTGTTTTGTAGGTGTTATAAGAAGTGGAAAGCTTCCAAATAATTTTATGATGTCATTTTAGATTTTTTATAGTGATTAAATTACAAAAAAATTCTAAATATATTATGGAAGTGATCAAACTATGTCCATATTTCAAAGGCAGTCTTAAACAAGTTCAAAATGAGACTATGTGACTTGGCCATTTCTTAGTTTGCATACTTCCATAGGGTCTAAGGACACAAAAATTTAAATGGATGTTTTTTATGTCCTAATAAAAGTGAATACAATTATTTTATTTGTTTTTACATGTTTTTTTATAAGTCTGGAGCAAGAAAATAGGATTCAAAGCAAGGAGGCCTAATTTAATAGAGAAAAAGGCAAAAAAATGGGTTCCCACTTGGAGTATAAATATGAAATTTGGTATGTAGTTTTAAGTAAATATAGGTTAATATAATATTCTATTAATTTTTAAATATAATTTTTACAACTCCCACATAAGGAGAATTACAAGAAAAAAGACTACAAAGAAACTAGACCTACTGAAGGTTTAAGGAGTAAAATGAGTTCTTGGGAGTTGGTACAAGAAAAAAAAATGGTGTTTTTCAGGCCTTATAACATATTTTAAGACAATTAATATTGTTTTTATGAGATATAGAAGGTTAAATATATTTTTTTTGCCACTTGGACCAAACTAGGTGTGGGAAATGAAGAGTTACAAGACACTTATGCATATAATTGATGGAATGGCAGGTCAAAGGAGTTTATAAAGGCATGTGAGATGTTAATTTAGTTATTTATGATCATTTAAAGTATAATTAATGATATATAAGTCCATTTTTAACTCATTTCATGCAAAGAGGGGTAGTTTTTAAGAATCTAGTCAAGGTGTAAAACAAGTTTGTAACCCATATGCCACTTGGAAGGCTAGATCTACTTCAAGAGTGAGACACATGGAATTGAAGGTCTGATGGAATATCTAATAACTCATATTATTTTTATAACTATCATGGAAACTTTTCCATCTTCCTCTACCACATCTCTCTCTCTCTCTCTCTCTCTCTCTCTCTCTCTCTCTCTCTCTCTCTCTCTCTCTCTCTCTCTCTCTCTCTCTCTCTCTCTCTCTCTCTCTCTCTCTCTCTCTCTCTCTCTCTCTCTAAGAACAACCACTTTTGGCTAAGTTTTCAAGATTCACACCTAGTATGGCAAGTCCATGTTGGTTTGATTAATATATTTTACTTTGAATAAATATTTAAAATCTATTTTTGAGTTCATAATTTTTTTATAAGTGTGTTAATTAGTGTATAATGGAATGACAAGTGATAATCATCTATCCTTGCGTTCTCTTTATTCTTTCATGTTTGGTGCAAGTAGTCTACTTTATAATAGGTCACATGAAGTGTAGTTAGTTTATTTGTATATATTTAAGTTTAATTAATATCATTATTACATAAATTCATACCTATTGTTCATTAACCTTAAGAAGTGCAATGCATATCACCTTCATATTTGAAACACTTATGTTAGAGCAATCTAGGATGTTGAAACTAGTCTTGTGAAGTCATCTTTCATAGAGATATTTTATGGTATTCTAGTGGAGATAAATTTAGTGTATCACCTCATTATAATACATTGTTTTCATGTTCCTTATATCTCTTTTCATCTAAGTAAGTAAGTGGTATAGTTTATAAGTTATAAAAGACAAATCTAGGGAGCTATCCATTCAATCTAGAGGTTTACCTCTATTATAAGCAATCCACAAGCGTAAAGATAATAAAATATTTCACTAAATTTTGTAGAGGATTGAAAAACCTCTTAAAGGGTGAAAAATTTAGTGACAATAGGGACAAAAAATCTACAGGTATAAATTATTGAAAGATAATCCCATGAGCCACATTTTCCAAGTTACAAGTTAGGTCACTTTATATACTTGATTATCACACATTACATCTTTATGCACACACAATCCAAAATGTAGGGTATAAATACATAAGTCTGAGGCCCTATTTATATTATTATCTATATAAGTAGTCATAATTAACATAAGGGTGTTTAGGGCATCTCAAAACCATGTGCTAACTAATCCATTTTTTCCACAACCACTATGAAGATGAAGAATTAGGGTTATGACATTTGATAAGGAGAAACAACACAAGATATAGATCTGAGTGCACTAGAGTGATGGTGACACATAACCCAAAAGATATTCAAGATAGTTGTATATAGATCTAGTAGGTATTACATACATTAAACTTGCATCTAGGTTATATATAATCATTAATGTAACCACCCAATGTTGACACAAATGTCTGAGGTCATAAAAGTGCTTAATCTAAAATTGATGATTGACCAATAATCCACTTTTAGTCCAATTCCTTCTTGTTCTAAATTCATATTTGTATTAGCATTGCAACTAATTAATTATCTTTTTTTCATTATCATTATAATATCTAGCATAGTTGTACTTTTTTAAAAGCATATACTACCATAATAAATTTAATATATTTTTATTACATTGATTAATTAATTGGCCTATTAAATAGATAGTTTATCACCTTTTTCCCTAGGTTATCTCTACCCCTTAACCCTAGATTCTCTAATCTATATTTTTAGGTTTAAACATTTAAAAATATATGATGACCTTTGTGAGATGGGATTTTTATAATTGGGTAAATTATGAATTCATGAAGGATGGGATGAACTAAGGATCCCTTAATTAAGATGGGTAGTTATAGACAATATTAACTACACTATGAAATAGTTTCACCATAGTATTTTACAAAGCACCATAAGAATGGTTTTCACTTTTGGACAATGTTTTTATTGTTTTATTATTTTTTTTGGGGGATAAAAACACTAGAGAAATTAAACATGGAAGTTTTTAAGATGCACTATATTCATGGGATCATCAAGATCTTTACCATCTTTAGTTGCAAGTTTATAATAACCTAATATAGACTTGGCTATGATAACATAAGGACCCAATAAGTTAGGTTCAAATATGTCTTTATTTTATTGATTAGTGTTTGTATTCATTTGATTCTCTTCAAAATGAAATATCCAATCTCAAATTATCTACCTTTGATTTGTTTATTATAACTGTGGTGAATCCTATTCTAATATGATCATAGATGATCAAGTTAATGGATTATTTTATCATCTATAAGTTCTAGCTCATGTAACCTTGAAGATCCATATTCATCATCATTGATTAAATTGTGAAAGGAAATACACAATAGAGGTAACTCAATCTCAATTGGTAAAATGGATTCAGTGACATAAACAAGTGAATTTGGGGTTCCCACATGGATTTGAATATAATAGTGTGGTAAGTTTATAAGGAATGATAAAAATGTAAATTAAAGTCATTGCCAACATCATTGATAAACTATTTTAAGATCTTTAGGATTTTCTTATTAAAGACATCTACTCAACCATTGCCTTAAAGATAGTATGGTGTGGATCATTTATGTTAGATATGAAATTGATTGAAAATGTATTTTACATATTTATTAATAAAGGACTTACCATTTCAATAATGATAATGGATGGGATACCATAATAGTAAATTATATGATTTAGGATAAACTTGTAATTTTTTTTCTAGTTATATAAGCAAGTGGGATTACCTACATCAGTTTGGTGAAATATTTAGTGAAGGTGATTATGTGTTTATAATCATTGTAGGAATCAGGGTTGGTTTTATCAATGATATAAAGACCCCATATAGAAAATGGCCACAAAATTATGATTATGTTAAAAGCTTATGATGGACAATGAATAAGATCTCCATGTTTTTGACATGTTATATGATGTTTGACATACTGGTAAGCATTTATTTCCATTGTAAGTAAATAATATCAGGTTATTAGAAGTTTCTTACCTAGGACCATTCCAATAGTGTGTGCACCAATACTTCCATCATGGACCTCCTTGATAACTAATGTAACCTCCTCTTAATTTAAACATCACAACAAAGTTATATCATAGACTCTATGATATAAGGTGTTACCAAAAAGTGTGAAATTGGAAGTATATTGGATAAATTTTTTTAGCATTATGGGATAAGTTTGGAGGTATTATTTTTTCATGGATATAGGTGTATATTCCTTGATACCAAGGGGAATTGGGACCAAAAATATCACAAAACATTTTAGGTTTAGGGATTTCATATGCTGGAACCATCAATTGTTTAACTAATAATTGACTTTTCTCTATGTATAGATGCATGTTGAGAAGAGAACCAATAGTAGAAATAACATCTACAAAGTTTTTATTTTCATGAAGAACATAATAAAAATGAATTTGTTCAATGGACTATTTTAATCTATCATCCATTATTTTTTAAGGGACAAGATTCTCATATTTTTATTGATATTAATCGTTAATTTATTTTATGAGTTGTGAATCACCATGTATTGATATGTGTTGGATATCCAATTAGATTGTTAATTTTAGACCAAAAATAGGAGTTTGATACTAAAAAAATTTATTTGTGCCAAAGGAATACCATCAAAAATTGTTTTAGGATAATATCACCTTATGGAGTGATGAGAAAGATACATGCCCCAAAGCCATGATTGATGAAGGAACCATCTAAGTATAATTGACATTATGATGACTCATCTAGAGATAGAAGAGACTCATATAGAGATTCCATGGTTGATGATTGATTGTTTATCAAAGGTGTCTATGTTAACTGATCTAAAATATTTTTTTGTCTAATAACCCTTTGACTAACATACTCAATGTCAAATTGACTCAAAAACATGACCCATTTATCTATCTAACCTATAAGAGTTATTTTTTAAATGAATACTTAAGTGGATCAATTTTGTAAATGATAGTGGTCTTATTATTAAAAATTTAATGTCAAAGATTTTACAAAGCAAATATAGCTACTAACCTCATTTTTTTTGGTGGAGTAATTAAGTTTATAAGATACAAAATTCTTTCTTAAGGAATAAAATTCTCTTTCAAACCCTTGTTCATCATGTTTTCCTAAAAGTTTCCCAAAGGCATATTGTGTAGCTAAAATTTATAATAATGTATTCCCATGAGATGGTGGAACTATAACTAGCATAATGGAAAAATAGTTAAGGTCAGTGTCCTTTTTAATAAGATGTGTAAATGGATGGCATTTATTATCAAGTTAAGATATAAATCTTTGAATAGTCTAAAATTTTCCTTATACACTAAAATGTTATATGATATTTTTAGGTGGAGACAACCATGTTATGTATTTAACATTGGATGGATACACTTATCTATCTTTTATTGATAATATAAATCCTAAGAGTTTTCTTGATGTGACCCCAAAAACACATTTCTTAGGATTCAGATGAAATTTTCACTCCCTTAACCATTCAAAGAACCTACATAGTATTGAAAGATGATTTACCATTATTTTATATTTGGATAATATGGTATATACACAATTCTCAAAAATGTCATGAAGTGTGTCATGGAAGATGACTTCCATTGTGCATTAATACATTACCCCAAAATTATTAAAGCCAAATGGCATAACCTAATCTAAAAAGGGTTCCTTGAGTTATAATAAATTTTATTCTTTTTGGTATTCAAGTGAAATTTTGACTTGGTTATAGCCTCAAAAACTATCCATATGATAATAATTTCATGGCATTATATTGAATCTACAATCATGTCAATGTTAAGGAGTGGAAATTCATATTTATGGAAAGCCTTTTCGATATATTGAAAGTTTGTGCACACCTTAATTCTTGATGTATTTTTAATGTCTAGAACTATATTAGAGATCCATTATTAGTCAATAGGTGTAATGAATACTACCTCTAATTATTTTTGTAATTATTCTTTCACAAGTAGTATTAATTTAGGATGTATTTTTCTCAATTTTTGATTGATGGGTTTGGCATCTACATGGACAACAAGGTGATGCACTATGAATAATGGGTCAAATCTAGGAATATTTACATATGATCAAGTAACTATATTTGATAATTATTCTAAAATTATGGTTAGGATTAACCATTCTACAATATTGAGAGATGTTTCAGGATTCATAATTTTAGGTGCTTCATCAGTGCCAATATTGAGATCAATGGTTTTTTCAATCAATAATGTGGGGTAATATTAAAATTATGTAGGGGAATGAGGAATATTGAGTTCCTCATTTATGTGTTCCTAATTTTATTTTATTTGTCCAATAATGCCTTAGAGAGGTTTTCACTAAGGCACATAGATTTTATAAAAATTTTATTGTTTGGGTGATTATACTATTTATAACTGAGCAATTCTTATTCCTAAAAGTATGTTGAATTATCCAATTTCATTGAAAATAACTTTCTTATTATCAACTAATGGAATGTTATCCTTGAGTCCCATGAATTTAATAAATGTCTTATCATTTTAAAATTGGTCAAGTGACATTAGATTATGTTGGTCATAGTTTATAAGTTTAAAACATTTGAGCTCAAGGGTTTGGATAATTGTGTAATTAAAAGTGTTTTTGGATAAGAGGTATTCATAGTAGTTATTTTGATCATATGAATTTGATAATAGAGAGGAGGTTAGATCAAGTATTAGTTTAAACAACAAAACTCAAAGTGAATACACTAACATGATAACATATCTAAGCCTAGATCATAGGGGGAGCTTAATAAACAAAACCAAATGAAAAGAATAAATAAAATGAAAAAGAACAAAAATATCTTACCTTCCTTGAGTGATCTAAATGATTCATTGTGTGGCTTTATTAGTTTGTGCTCAAAGAGTCTTTGGCAATAGAGTTTTCTTTGGTCATTATCTCTTTAGCACCATTATGGCTTGATATGGATTATGCTTTCTTGATGGAAATTAGCTCAATATTTTAGAATTATAACACTATTTATATAAATCATGATATAAAAATTTCATTATAATTGTATAATTTCCAAGCTCTCTTTTCAATATGCAATGGATTGTATTTATAGGCTTAGGAACTAACACTAACTCGAAGTGAGTTAAAGTGTAGTTTAAACATGGAATGGGTTCAAACCTAACCTAAATGAGTCAATTAAACCCAATAGAGTTAAAAGGTGTCAATAACTCATGATTTTAAATGAATAGGCATGGGTGAGATATTTTGAGATATTTGTAAAGGCTTGACAACTCACAAAAGATAATCATGAAAAGCTAAGATATTATATATTTTTTAATTTCCTTTTTTAGTAGTTCATTAATTATGCATGGATAATTAAACTAGGAATTTAATTTGTTTTAGATCTTTAATTATTTTTTATTATCCATTTATCTCTTTCAATATTTGATTTATGTTCATGTGCCCAACTTAATAGGTCCATGGGTAAAATTGACTGTTGTGATGCCACAAGGTGATTAGGGATGAATCAGTGAGAGGTTATGGTTGCATACAATAGGATACCCTAATTAGGGATGTATCAACATGATTATGAGCTCTGATGAATGATTCATAAGAAAATTTGGAATGTTCAGTGATTCTTAAGATTAATTTACAAAAGTTGGTAGGAATCACTCCGAAGTTTCTTCCAAGGCTAGTTGTGGCTAGTTTTAGTTGTCTATAGTTTGCCCCTATTTGTGAAGGAATTTAAAGGTATACACAAAATAACATATTATAAAATAATTAAAATGTATTTTATGCCTACAACTTCAATAATAATGAATGAACTATAGGTGCCCCCTTAAGGGAGTGGTTGGAAAAGGGGTTAGCAATCGGTCCCTCAAAAGGAAGAAATGGTTAGAACATAAAGATGAAATAGGGTGGAAAAGAATTATTTGCCCAAATGTGGTTATAATTAGTGGCATATGGAACTATTTTAGTTGGGAAAACAAATAGGATGATTTTCCCATAGGGGGTTATAATCATTGGCATAGGTAGAACAAAAATGGTAATGATTTTCCCCAAGAGGTTAAAATCATTGAAAATGGCTTAGAGTAACAAGAGAATGATTTTACCAAAGGTAGTTATAATAATCAAAGGGAAAAACAATGATTTTACCATATGTAATTATAATTATTATTAGGGTAAAAACATGCACTAGTTGAGTTGTTAAAGATAATGGTTTTCCCAAAGGTGTTTATAAGCATTATCACCATGAAATTGTTCCCCAATTGGGAAGAATAAAGAGAATTATTTTCCAATATGTGGTTATAATCATCAACATTCAAATGGATGGAAACATAATTAATTTTCCCAAAGGTGGTTAGAATCATTGGCAAGGTGAGTGGGATATTATATAATGATTTGCCTAGAGATGGTTATAATCATTAGTATCTTGATAATGGCAAACATGATATGGAATAAAATGGAAAATTGGGTACAAAAGAGAAAGATAAATTTGAGTAACCTGTGAGTAGGGAGATGCTCATCTGAACTAGCAAGGAAGAAAATTATTATTTTATTTAATTACATTATTAGGATATGATTTGGATTAGATCAAGAATGTTACTAGTGATAAGGAGATATATCATTACTTATTTGTTATGTATACTCTTAAAGATGATTTTTTATGTAGCATGTAACAGTAGGCATCATGATAGAACACCATGATAACTTGGATGAAATATGCATAAGGACTGACATGTAATCCAATAAATAATTGATAATAATGAACTAATGATAAAATGATGATGATAATGTTGATTAATGAATATAGATGGATTCAAGAATAATGTGTAAGGAATCACCTGATGAATGCATATAGACTAAACAAAGCACAAAAATAAATCAAATAAATAGGCAAACAAACAAACAAAACACCAAGAAAATAAAGAAAAAAATAAAACAAAGAGAAAAATAAAATGAAACAATAATAGAAAATGGTTAATCACAAAGTTAGTATAAATAACACAACACAAACAAGACAATAAACATTGCACCTAGATGATAGGAGACAATGTAACAAACAAACAAAAAGGGGGAATATAAGAAAAGGAAGGGGGTAGCCAAGTTATCTCTAGATTCACTAAGTAAGTGGATGCTACCTACATAGTTCTATGGATGTAATATCCAACAAAACTTCAAGCCAAATGTAGCTCTCTTAGGAAATAGGATAGTATAAAATGATTAAGAAAGAAAACATGATGAATGTTATAGAAGAATGTGTTAATGGGCTCAAAAAATAGCAAGAGCATGAGATTGGGCCAAGTAAGGATGGGGAAACTAAATGATAAGTGTTTTATTGTGAGATAGCTAGGGTTCCTAGAATCCCTAAGGAAAAGAAGTGGTTAATGTTTAGGATTTTGTAAATCATTTTGACATGTTTTTGGAATTTTCTAAATATCTCAACTCAATCGAGAATGATGAGATACTAAACAATCTAATCTCACAAAATGGTGTGAGAGTTAAAACTTAAAATTCTCAAAAAATGGTGAGAGAATTCAAACTTAAAATGCTTGAAAAACAAGATATCGTTCAAACTTAAAATTGCTCATAAAATGGTGAGTGCATGGCTTAGGTTGCTTTTAAAATAACAAGAACATGGCTTAGGTTTCTTGTAAAATGATCAAAGCATGGCTTAGGTTTCTCAAAAAATGGTAATAGATTGAAAAATGGTGACTTAGCTGACTTCAACATGCATTGAGTGTTGCCTACATAGTCCTAGGATGGGACCTCAAGTCACTATAGTTCTACCTTATAGCAGAGGAATCTAACTAGTCAACAACCAATTCAAATACAACATGAATATATGGCAAGGTGGTACTTCAAGGCATGATAAATAATTATTTCCCCTAATTTACGCATAGGTGGTTATAATTAGTAACATAATGATAAAACATTAACTTTCCCAAAGGAAGTTATAATAAATAATAGTTGGTATAAAATAGGATAAGAAATTAAGTATACAATTTCCAAACCACTATCATAGTACTCCAAAATATGGCCTCTATCTAGAATACTAAAATAACTATTGAAACTTGATTTGAGTCTTCATGTTGAAAGCAACCATGGAACTAATGTGATGGAACCTAGGCCAAAGGGATAGGCAAGGGAAATAACTTGGTTGAAAAGGTATGGTAGAAAGGTATAGTGATAGATTAGTATGGTTAAATAAATGTTAATATTATCACACTAAAACTATTTTGGGCCTCATAGACTTTACACTAGGTATCTCAAGTGAAGTAATACGTGTGGTGTATAATGTTCATCAGCTCATCAAGTTCATCCCCATCTAGTGTAGTGATCATGTATGTGCTAAAACCATAGATTGAAATAATTCTAAAAAGTCATATCTAGTTAGGTTTAAACTTGATTTTATGTTTCTTCTCAGTTATGGTATTCAATTGGTTTTCTATAAGAACAATATCACCAAGCTCAAATTATCTATATTTGACATGTCGATTATAGTGTCCATGGAGTTGGTTCTAGTATGCTTGTATGATGTTAACTATGGCCATGTGTTTCTCATCAAGTAACTCTAGCTCTTGTAGGTGAGCTATGTAATAGTATTCATCATCTAGGACATGCTGCAAAGAGATGCACAAAAAGTTTAACTCAACTTTAATGGGAAGAATGGCCTCAGTACTATAAACAAGTGAATATGAAGAGGTTCCTATTGGAGAATCATGGTTGGTATAGTATGCATAAAGGGAATATAATATTTGGAGGTGTTAATCATGGTCAAAATCATTGATAATATTTGTAAGGTGTTGACAATGGTTTTGTTATATGCCTCAGCTTAGATATTACCTTGAGGGTAATATGTTGTGGAAAAATATTGAGTGATTTTGTAATCGACACATAGCAATTTAACATCCTTGTTTTTGAATGATCCTCCATTATTAGATATAATGTTATAGGGGATACCATAGTATAAAATGAGATGATTGAATATAAATTTGGAAATTTACTTTCTATTAATGTAAGTGAGGGGTATAGCTTCAACCCACTTAGTGAAGTATTAGGTGGTAGTAAGGATATGTTTGTGGCCATCAAATGAGGTGGGTTTTATCTTCCTAATGAGATAAAGGCCTCATGTAGAAAATGGCCATAGTATAATCATTGGTTTTAGAGTCTTGGTTTGGGAATGAATTAGACTGGCATACCTTTGACATTTATCACACTTTTTAACATACGTAGTTGTATGTGCATCCATCATTGGCCAATAGTAGTCAACATACAAGAGATTTTTAGATAGGACTACCCTACTGGTGTGGGATCTACATAATCTTTTATGCACTTCCTATAATTTTAGTTTAGATTCTACCAAAGTTAAACAATGAAGTATATTTCTATCAAAAATATGATGGTATAGGGTTGATCTAAGTAAGGTATAATGTGCAGCATGGTGGATAAAGGATTTGGATTGTTTACAAGATAAATCTAGTGACATTATTTGGTCATGAATATAGGTGTATACATTTGAATACCAAATAGATATGGGACAAAAAATATCAAATATCATTATGATAGTTGAAGGTTTGTGATCTAGCACTTACAAATTGTCAATGAGGAATTGGTATTATTTGGATGTGTTTGTATGTCAAATCAAATATCCAATAGTGGTCATAACATCTATTGTTCTATTAATGTCCCTTTTGAGAGTGTTTACTATGGCCTTATATGGTACCAATTTGTCATCCTTGATCTAAAAGTGATCTATAAATTTATTGATTATTAACCAAGGATCACCATAAACCTTGATATGTGATATATTCCATTATACTTCCTATTGAAGCCCTGCAATGAGTGCTTCATGTTTGGCCATGTTGTTAGTAAAAGGAAAATTAATCTATAATGATCTAGGGATGAAATCCCCCTATGGTGTAATAAACAAAAGGCTTTCCCCTAATTTATGTGTTATGAATGATCCATCAAAATCTAGCTTCTAGTGCTGCTCTTCAAGAGGTGTTTCAATTATGGTCATAACAGATTCATCTAGGAATTGAAATATTAGGGAATCTATATCAGTAAGGGGTGATTCAACAAGTTGATCTACAAAAACTTGCCTCTTGATGGCCTTCTCATTGACATATTCTATCTCAAACTCATTGAGAAACATGATCCATTTGGCCATGTAGCCTTGTAAAGATGTTTTGGATAGTATATACTTGATTAGATCTACTTTTGAGATAACCATGGTCTTGTTGTTTAACATGTCATGACATAGTTTTTGGGTTACGAAGACCATATCTAAATAGGCTTTTTTGATGGGCATATAAATGTGCTCATACATGACTAGTATATGTCTTAAATAGTACACAACATGTTATTTTCCATTATCATCATGTTGAGATAGAAGTGCCCACAAGGATTTTTCTATAGCTAATAGGTATAGTAATATTGACTCTCTTGGTATTTGTGGAAATAAAATAGGTGTATTTGCTAGATAGTCCTTCAGTTGTTGAAAATATTTTTGGCATTTGTCATCTTAATGAAATGTAACACCCTTCTTCAAGAGTTGTGAAAATGGGTGACATTTATCAACTAACTAAGATATGAAGGGTCTAATGGACTAGATATTTTCCTTAAAACTATGGAGCTACTTAAAATTGGTTAGTGGTGGTATGTTTGTAATGGCTTGTACTTTGGCTGGATCAACTTTAATTCCTTGACAAGACATAATGAATCTAATAAATTTTCTTGAATTAAATTCAAAAACACACTTCTTAGGATTTATCTTGACTTTGTATTCACATAATCACTCAAATATCCTTCATAGTAGTATTATATGATCAACCCTAGTCTTGGATTTTCCTAACATGTCATCAATGTAGTCTTTAATGATGTCATGCATCATATCATGAAATATTTTGGTTATGGCTCTTTGGTAGGTGGACCCAACATTTTAAAGACCAAATGGCATAACCTAATAATAATAGGTTCCCAATGGAATGGTGAACACTATTTTATGTTGGTATTCTACTATAATCTAGATCTAGTTGTATCTTGAGAATCCATCCATTAGTAAAAGCATTTCATAACTTATTGTGGATAGAGGAAAGTCATCCTTTGAGAAAGCCTTGTTTATGTCTCAAAAAATAGTGTAATTCTTGATTCCCTTTAGCTTCTTACCAACTATTACAACATTCAAGATCCACTCTGAGTAGTCAATTGGTTGAATACATCCTACTTCCAAGAGATTTTATAACTCTTTATTTACTAATACAAAAATAGAAGGATGCATCTTGAATAAATTTTTGTTTTATCACTTTGGCATCAGGATGTACCACAAGGTGGTACACAACCAAGGTGGGGTCTAAAATAGGAATGCTAGAATAGGCCTAGGCAATTATATTAGAAAAATCCCTCAATAGGGATGTAAAGACTTCACATTCCTCCTTAGTGAGGAACGTGCCCAATTTATCCATTTTTAATCATCTGGAGTCTTGATGTTAACTTTTGTGGTCTCCTCTATAATTAATGTTGAACCATCTTCTAAAATGGTTGGTAAAGGTCTGAATTGGTTTTCAATGATAGATTCCTCTATTAGGACTAGCTCTTTAAGTTCTTTAAGGCATAAGGAATCAAAATCTCCTAGTGGTAGAGATGGCCATGTGACAAATAAAATTAGAAACTCTTGCATGATTTGATCAA
Source organism: Torreya grandis (assembly GCA_037957365.1). Classification (NCBI taxonomy): domain Eukaryota; kingdom Viridiplantae; phylum Streptophyta; class Pinopsida; order Cupressales; family Taxaceae; genus Torreya; species Torreya grandis. Next base: position 215,153 of record JARHVA010007412.1, read on the forward strand.
AGGCCTACTATTTTTCAAAATTGAACTTGGACCCATAGGCAAGTTCATCATTGGTGGTCTCCTAAGCTATGTTTGATAAAGGTTGAACGCCCCCATCTAATGGTACTTGAAACAAGTTTTCACCACTAGACTAGCCTTTCTATTTACTATTTCCATGGTCCAAAAGTGCCTCAAAGAGGTTTTCACTTTAGGACCTAAATGTTCTATTTATATTTTTTTGGCAAAGGGTGTTCACCTAATCTCCAAAATAGGCTTTGAAGTCTAGTTTGATTGAGAACCCTTGTTTATGGTCTCCCAACGAAACATTATTGTTTAGGTTTAGGAAATTGTAGAATGCCTCATAATTTGGAATTTTTTAATCAACACTATTGATTATTGTTGGCCCAAGTCTCTTAGTTGGGGATAATATAATAGAAGAGGGTTGTGGAGAATAACTAGTTGAGAGGTATGAATGTAATTGGTATCAAATAAATTGGTATTAGTTAGGTCATCAAAAAGGTTATGATTAGACTCTACTTTGTTGTTGACATCAATATCACTAGTCATTAGCATTATAATATGAATAAATTATATGGGGTCATCCCCAGGCAATTTAAATCCAAGACCATATGTTCCTTTGTAGCAAGTGGTACAAATTAGCTCAATCAGACCTTACTGATTTATTCTAAAGCCTCCTCCTTCATAGGCATCACTTTCCATGATTTTTTTTGATATGGGATACTTGGCATGTAGGTAAAAATCATCCAATTTGTCATTATAAAACCAAGTTTCATCTCCTTTAAGTGGGTCCTACTCTTGTCTAGTGGTCCATATGGCAATGATAGGTGTTATACTATGAGGTTGGCCTTTGCCTTTTCTTTTCCATTATATGCAAGGTGGTTTGGATTTTGGTCTTCTAAAGGACTTGGGCTTCTGTAGAATCTTGGAAATGTGGAATGTATCATAACTTAAATATTCTCCTAGGCTACTAGCTAAAATAGTATAATGATTAGAGATTTCAAGAGGCAACTATGGGAAAGTAAATCAAGGGTATCTAGGTTAATAAAATTTTCCTTTGGTGAATCAACAAGTATTTATTGCCCCTTATCCTTCTTAAGAACTATATTTATACCAAAATGGTAGTTATAGCTTTGGTACTCGGCTTCTAGATGCTTGTAATGTTCATATGGCTACAAGTCTCTATGAATGGTGAACTCCACACCTAAATGAGAGAATTTGATACACTAATTCCATGTCAAATGGATTGCATGTAATTTGTGTATCTAAGATCTACCCAAAAGTATATTATATGGAAAATTAAGGTTTAACACATGATATAGTATACTATGGGTCAAAGACCTAATGATAATTGACAAGATGGTGGTGCATTGTGATTACCATTCTTCATTGTTATATGCCTTTATTGTGATTTTTTCTAGATGGAGATCAACTATGGTGTACCAAGAAGCTTGATTAGCTTTAGATACATGATATTTAGACCTGATCCATGGTCCATGAGGATACATTTCACTTTTTACCATATTATGACAACTTTGATGTACAATAGATTGTTATGCAAAGGGTTAAGGGATGACATATCACTTTGGTAAAAGGTTAATTATTAGTCTGGTGCTAGATGTCCAACAAAAGATTGGAATTTGTCTAGAGATATGTCATTAGGAACTTTGGATTGGCCAAGGAACTCTGTTAAGATGTTATTATGGATTGTAGCTATATGTGATAAATATAAAATAGAGATTTGTGTGGATATCTTTTTTAATTATTCCAAAATATAAAACATATTTTCTTATACTATTCTTAATTATAATGGTGGGTTAGATGGGTGAAGTGGTAGATGGATGTGGGCTTGATATGGTAATCTTAGATCACTGAGTTATGATTACACAATCAAGATTAGATATAGGACCATTGTTTCTAACAACTAATAGTGGTGGGACAACATTTAGGACAAGTCTTAGTTGATGGTACACTTTTACATGGTTATAAGCCAATAATAATTTATCAATATAAGGTCCAAAAGTAATAATACCTATTGGTTGGTATACCAAGATGTAGTCCCAAGTCAGAGAAGGATCATTGGTATGGGTTGGTTGGTTGGTTGGAATTAATTATTAATGGCCTTATCTGATTGGTACTTGGTCTCAAATTTATGGAAATGGTAGAAAATTAACCTCCTATAGTATGACTTACAACCTTGTTTTAGTCATGTGAAACTGCATGGTAAGTATGTTGGTTGTTGGTGTCATTCTAGCCTTGGTTCTATCCATTCATTTGATGTTGGTTTTATTAATTCTAGTTTTTTATTATTCCTCAGCTATTGATACTATTGTTATTACTATGTTGTCTATTATTGCTATTTTTTTTTGTTATTATGTTGTAAAAAAGGGTTTTGATAGATTCTTAGGTTCTGATTGGATTTGGAATCTCCACTATCTAATGTTATCTCACCATTTTTCAACATATTCTCAATCAAATGTTTAATTTTCACACAATGACACAAATTATGGCCATTTACCTAATAATACTTGTAGAATTCATTTTATCGGTACTAATAAATATAATGAGTACCCTTAGTGTAGTGCTTCAAAATAGACCAACTAATTAGATTAGATATAGTGAACTTGCAAAACATGGATTCAATGGGTTCTCCAAGGTCACTAAAAATGTGACACATAGGCATAGTTCTCCTTGGAGGAGGGGTTTTCAAAGTCAAAGGTTAATGCACTTGCTGTTTTTACTAAAAAGGTTGTTTGTTAGGAGTGATTTGCATATGTAGTGTAGGATGAATAAATGGTGTTTACACTATTTGGACATGTCACAAATTGGTTACTCTATTTCCAACAACATTCTTATTGTGATTAAATGGCTTGGACGTTTCATAATTGTTGGATTGTGCTAGTTATGACACTTGTGCTTGGATTTGGTTTTGATTCTAGCTATTATTTTGGTTTTGATTTTGGCTTTGATTTTTTTGAGGTAAATTTAATGATCCATTTGTTAATAAGGGATCTCTTGATCAATAAACCTTTCTCAATGATTTTCTTGAAAGTGTGCATACACTATAGTTCTAAATGGTAAGATATGTCATTGTGTCAATTCTTCGTAAACACAACAACTAGTTACTTGTCTAGTAGACTATGGGTGAATCAACGTGCAAGGGTTGTCCATCACCATAGATAAATTTCAAAGCTTTATCTAGCCTTATATTTGGCTTGTGTTAAATCTACCAATAAAATGTCATGCTCAAGATTGTAGGCAAAGTGTTGCACAAACTTGTCTAAAAGATAATTAAAATCAAAAACTAAATTATTAATTAATTTCAAGAACCATTCCAATGATTTTCCTACTAGGATCCTTGGTAATAATAGTAAAAGGTATATGTTTATATAGGCCACTAGTTGACATGCAATAAATAATTCCATAAAATAGGCCTTGGGATCTCCTTTCCCCTTATATTTGTCAAATTTTGGTAGCTTATACCCTAGAGGAAATGGTATTTGTAAATACTACATGTTGAAGGGGTAGGAACACATGTAATCTAACTTGAAATTCTTAGTATGTTTCCCCACTTGGATGTTGGAAATTGCATCCTTCATTTTTTTAGTTCTTGGGCTAGGAAATTGGAGGGCACATAGGTCTAAGGTAGAGGTTGATTAGTCAAAAGTGGATTACCTTAACCAGGGTATAGTAGAGGAATAGTTTGTTATAGAATGTTAGTTTTATTTGGGAATTGACTAGGAATATGAATTCATGGATTAGGATGTGATTATTGAAATTGTACATGTTGTGTGATATTTTGGTTAATATTTGGTATATGGGCCTAGTTTTGGGGAAATTATGGTTGAGATGGAAGTATATGACTGGAGGTGATGTATTATGATTATTGAGTTTGATTAGGGACTTTTAAAAAAATATTTAAACCTTGTTGATTAAGGGGAACTTAGGAACCAAGGCCCTATTGTTGAGTTTGTGGCATGTTAAGAAAAAAGGCAATTATTGCCTAATTGATACTTATGGAACAATATAACCTCTTGGTTGTGTTAAGCCTTGTTGGGAAGGAGATAAATATTGAAATTTCATGATTTGTCATTGATCAATATTCATACATTGTTGATTTGACATTATTTGTGATTGTAATGGTATATTGGTTTGCAACTGAAGAGGTATGTTCATCCCTACCTAGTGAGGTGGAACATTAGTTTCCCTTATTGAGGTGGTAGAGTGTTTGACATCTAATTCATTGGTATGTTGGATGGTGCACATTATTATGGAAAATTAGTCATCACCTATTATGGTGGAGTAAAATTCATCACATTTTATTAAGGCATGGCATTGGTCATTTCTTGACTACTTCATCCTTGAGGTTGGGTGCTTCAAGAAGTAGCTAGCTAATGACTAGACGTAGTTGTTTGTTGAGGTTGGGTAGTAGAATCTCCTACTCCTTAAATTTGTGATCTATTCATGGTGTTAACTAAAGGTACATTTTTTGTGGACTAGTTTTTAGTGTGTTTACACCACTTTGGTTTGGATTGGGTGACACTTGCATATTTTCCACTATGTTTGGTTCACTATTCTGCATAGAATTAGAAGACACTTCTTTGATAGTTAGGGCATTGAAAATGTTTCCCATTGAATTTATTTGTGAGAATGGGTTTATATAATTATTCCCTTAGAATCTAAATTTGATTAAAACTCCTATTGAAGGAGCTAAATCAATAAGAGGAGTATTTGACATGGTCTTGTTGTTAAAGTTATGCACTAAATTCAAATATATATGGTATGTTATCTACATCTATATGAAATGTACTTCCATGAGGCTTTTTCCTATGACAAGCATATGAGGTTACTAAGATGGCATAGACACTAGAATTTGAGGATTTCTAGAAGAGGCCTATTTAAGGTTTTGATTATAAGGCATACTATGAGGCCCTCTTAATAAACTTTGAAAGTTTTCATGGGGAAGTCTACTAGAAACTTATCCCCTACCTTTGTGGCTCTGATTAATATTTCATCCTTGTTCATAAGAAAGTGACAATAAAACAAGTAAGGGTCATAGGATGATGGCATTGTAATGTAGTATAGTTTTTATTAGACTTATCCTATAACCAAAGGTATGCTAGCTAGGTATTATGCCATTTATTCTTGGTCTTGATTTGAGTATGGAGGTATTTTGACTAGATAATAGGCTAAGGTTATTAGTTTTTTTCCCTTGATTGAGTTTTGTAAGGTGGATAAGAATCTATCTCATAAATGACATCATCTACATAAGGGTCTTGAACAAAGTCTTTTTGTGTGACTACATTATTATACCTTGTATTGTACATGATACCACTATGTGTATAGTGAGACATGGTCAAATAAATGGTGATTTCCTCATGACAAAAAGGGATTAGAGTCTTATAAACTTAAAAAACAATGTCTAAAAAGACAAAAGGTTCAAACTTGATCTAACTTGGTCAAAGGGATGGATTTTTACCTCTAAAATGATTTATGATAAAACTTGGTATAAACAAATATAACATCAAATGTTTAATACTAAATGTCTCACATAAAAAGGCCAAGTGGATGAACTAAAATCAGAATGCCAAACTCTAGATTTAAATTGTTCCAAATAGGTCTAATCGAGGAAAAATAAAGGTTTCTAGGTCTTTTGGCCAAACGCAACATCAAATGCTAGGCTAAAACAAAGGCATGTGCTAGGAAAATTGGACAAATGTGGCATCAAAAGCTAGACTTTAAACAAAAGGATGATTTAATATAACAAATTTGAAACACTTTGGCATAAACTAGGCATTTGAATTTGGACATTAATTTAGTCAATTTGGTATGAGGAAAGAAATAAAAGGCACTTGGAGATAGACAATTTTTCTCTCAAATAAAGGCACAAACAATAGTTTTCAAAATTTGGGTAAAGAATTAACCTAAGTTACAAACCCAAAAAAGAAATATCTATGTCTAGGCCCAAATTAGACAAGATGTAAATAGAAATCAATCAATGTTTAGATTTGAACTTGTCAAGGTTAATTAAAAACTCAACCTAGGAAAACTAGGCTTCTTTGATCACTAAGCTAAAAAAGTGAATGACATAATTATACTAGATAAAGACCCCTAAGACATACATGGATTGTTTCAAATCTTAGAGTCTAGGCAAAATAAGTCTATGAAATTATTTGAGTAGTGTAATAATATTATCACTCTCTAAAAGCATGATCGATGATTTGTTTTAAGATTCAAAGGCAAAAACTTGAAAACATTTGGGTAGCATAATGTTACCCATTTCAATCAAGTGATACAACATTTTTGACAAAAAGTTCAAGTTAAAATGTAAGGTGTTAAATAGATGAAATAACACCTCCTTAAATAATGGATTGATGTGGACACAAAACTCATTTTGACATGGCAAAAATAAACAAATGGTTTTTATACCTAAATAACCAAGAAAGTAAAGGAAAAAGACCAAATAAAACTAAGTAAATCATCCTAGGCCCTATACTAATAAGGTTATTTCATATTATTGAAATCCATCTATAAATGTCCTCTTGAGAGGATTTTAGATGTCAGTCTAAAAATAAAAATGTATGAAGTAGAAGGGTTTTTACACCCCCTTATCCCAAGAGATTGTACACATGGACCTTTGGGCTACTCACCCTACATTAATAATATATCTGTAGCAAGTGTGGTTTGTCTAAAAACTTAAATTTTCAACCATCTAGATTGTCCCAAGTGTGATTAACACTAGAGATGCCTCATGTTAATTGATTTCATACTAGTTAACTTACTATGCAAGGGTTTAATACTTTTCATAGTGATTTCATTCATGTATTGCTTCATGGAATCCCCTGGTTAACTAGACATGACTTGGGTTTTTCATTATAAAAGGAGAGATTGGTTACTCAAACCCTTGGCTCTTATATTATACATGCCCTAATTTAGATACCCCACCATGGATCAAGCTTGAAATAATTTTGGGAGATGAAACCCCTAGTCAAAGATTCCATAAATAACTTTTAAAGAAGCTATGAACTCCCCCTCACAAGATAAGTTGCATGAAATAAATGACTAAGTGAAAATAATTTAGAGGTTGTGTTTAGATCACCCAAACCATATGTGTTTTTGGGGAGAGCCTAGATAACATTCTTTTTGTGCCTTAGACTAAGGTAAAAATTTCAAGGAAAAGGTGCTTTTGGTCACCCAAGTTCCTATTGTCTCCAAATCTTGCACCATAAAAGAGGGTATTCAAGCCTCCTCTAGATTTGGGCAATGTTGGGACATTTCTAAGCATGTGGGTGTGGTTATAAGTGTAAATGAACCTCTATGTTTGAAGGGATAGATCCTTGTATGTGTGTATACAAAAACAACCACTATTTAAACCAACTTGATGAAGGGAAAAGGGTTAGAAAGGCATAAGGGAAATCTGATCTAAAAATGGTGATGCACCAAAATTATCCTTCATATGAATGTCATACATGATTGCATGATGCGGTAGAATGGAAGCCTATTTCCAAGATATGAAAAGTTCTAATATAAATGTTTCAATGTAGAGGTGAGATGTATGAAACCACCTAAGGTAAAGAAACTAAAATACAACATATATAGTTTAGAAAAGGTTATACACATGCAAAATATCATACATTTAGATGCACTCTACATGACCTATTAGTCTAAAACTCCTACTCAAAATGTGAAGGACAAAGGACACAAGGATGAAACCATCACTTGTTTTCACTCTATATCTCTTACACACTTAGGTAATTATTCAAAACTTGAAATAAATAGACCTATACATGATTACTTAAAGGTAAGAAATGACAAAAAAATTTAGTAGGGCTTCACCATACTTTTGTGGATGGATTTTAAACTAGCCTAGGGGTTATATTTATAGCAAAGAGAAGAGAGAGAGGAGGAGGTATTTGGCACCATCAATAAGAATCATAATTATTCAAAACTTGAAATAAATAGACCTATATGTGATTACTTAAAGGCAGGAAATGACAAAAAAAAATTAGTAGGGCTTCACCATACTTTTGTGGATGGATTTTACACTAGCCTAAGGGTTATATTTATAGCAAAGATAAGAGAGATAAGAGGAGGTATTTGGCACCAGCAAGAGGAATCATTTCTATTGGAAGTCTCCATCTTCAGCTATAACTAACTTTGCCAATGATGCTCATTAGGGAATTTTGATTGATCCATGTCACCCTCCTGATTTAGGTGGTAGTAAGGATATGTTTGTGGCCATCAAATGAGGTGGGTTTTATCTTCCTAATGAGATAAAGGCCTCATGTAGAAAATGGCCATAGTATAATCATTGGTTTTAGAGTCTTGGTTTGGGAATGAATTAGACTGGCATACCTTTGACATTTATCACACTTTTTAACATACGTAGTTGTATGTGCATCCATCATTGGCCAATAGTAGTCAACATACAAGAGATTTTTAGATAGGACTACCCTACTGGTGTGGGATCTACATAATCTTTTATGCACTTCCTATAATTTTAGTTTAGATTCTACCAAAGTTAAACAATGAAGTATATTTCTATCAAAAATATGATGGTATAGGGTTGATCTAAGTAAGGTATAATGTGCAGCATGGTGGATAAAGGATTTGGATTGTTTACAAGATAAATCTAGTGACATTATTTGGTCATGAATATAGGTGTATACATTTGAATACCAAATAGATATGGGACAAAAAATATCAAATATCATTATGACAGTTGAAGGTTTATGATCTAGCACTTACAAATTGTCAATGAGGAATTGGTATTATTTGGATGTGTTTGTATGTCAAATCAAATATCCAATAGTGGTCATAACATCTATTGTTCTATTAATGTCCCTTTTGAGAGTGTTTACTATGGCCTTATATGGTACCAATTTGTCATCCTTGATCTAAAAGTGATCTATAAATTTATTGATTATTAACCAAGGATCACCATAAACCTTGATATGTGATATATTCCATTATACTTCCTATTGAAGCCCTGCAATGAGTGCTTCATGTTTGGCCATGTTGTTAGTAAAAGGAAAATTAATCTATAATGATCTAGGGATGAAATCCCCCTATGGTGTAATAAACATAAGATATGAAAAGTTCTAACATAAATGTTTTAATGTAGAGGTGAGACATATGAAATGACAAAAGGTAAATAAACTAAAATACAACTTGTATAATTTAGAAAAGGTTATACACATGCAAAATCTCATACATTTGGATGCACTCTACATGACCTATTAGACTAAAACTCCTGATCAAAACATGAAGGACAAAAATGCAAGGATGAAACCATCACTTGTTGTCACTCTGTGTCTCTTACACACTTAGGAAATTATTCAAAACTTGAAATGAATAGACCTATGATTGATTTCTTAAATACAAGAAATGACAAAACAATTCAATAAGGATTCACTGTACTTTTATGGATGGCTTTTACTCTAGCCCAAGGGTTGTATTTATAACAAAGAGAAGAGATAAAAGAGGAAGTATTTGGTTCCAACAAGATAAATCATTTTTGCTAGAAGTCTCTATCTTCATCTATAACTAACTTTTACAATGATTCCAATTAGGGCATTTTTATTGATCCATGTCACCCCCATGAATGCCCTTTGCTTTCCCTCTTGGAGATGATTTTCAATGGTTGTTTAATAGAATATGACTATGTGGAGATGGTGCCAAAAGTGGTTGTTGCTAATGGAGCCACATATTGGAGATCTATTTTAGTGCACAACTATTTCTCTTTAGCTTGCTACTATGCATAATGTCATGGAGGGACATCCCTTTGATTTGCCCTTAAAGAATGACATTAATCATTGATTTTGTGTCATTTATCTACTAGGCATAGATCCCTATAGATCATCCTCCATTTGTCTTTGACAAGCTAACTCTACTCCAACTCATGCCATATGGTAGATTCTCATTTGGCTTAACATGATAGTGAACCATGTCATTAGACCAATCTTATTAAGTTAAGCAGCCTTAGAAACCTAATTTACTCTTCATAGTGTAAATCAAGTTCTCTAGGCTACTTAGCTTATAAATTTTATAAGCTAAGTCTTTTAAGAATCTTGATTTACTCTTTGTAGACCTATTCAGGGTCTCTATTCTACTTAACTTTAGGTATTTAGAACTCAATTACTTTCTAATGGCTAGTCTATCATCCTAAAGTTGACGTCTGTCTACTCGTCATTCCACTGGAAAAATTCCCTTGGGGGAATTTCCTTTAGTTTTTGATAGGGACATTTTCCTTTGATAGTATTTCTCTTGAAGGAATTCCTTCAGACCTTTGTCTGCCACTTCTCATTATCTCTGTCTTTTTGAAAAGATTGTTTTGGATAAAATGTTTGAAGCAATTCTTTTGGATTTTCACTAAGTGTCCCTTTAGAAACTTTTTGAAGGACACTTTTGCCAAGAAATACCCTTCAAATTTGTGAAAATTCCCCTTCTAAAGAGTAAGAGACCTTTGGAACTTTGGAGATGCACCCTTCGAAAGGATAGAGTTTCCCTTCAAAAAATTTGAACTGCCCTTTGGATGAATGGAGTGCCCTTTAGAAACTTTGAAAGTGTTCCTTCAAAAGTTTTGAAACCATCAAAGTTCTTGAAATGGGCATTTGATGCCCTTCATAAATGTTTAATACTTTTATCTTTGGAAAAATATGAGAGGCATTATCAAGACCATTTTGGGTTTTCTACACCCTATTACTTAATGACTTTGGACCTCTCATTGCTTGCTACTTATAAAGGAATTTAAGACTTGCTCCTTGGAAAATGTGAAGTCATGCATCATTGAAAACTCACAAAGCATTGGAAAGAGTAATTCAAGTTCATAAACCTGAGTTACTTCTACTCATGAAATTTTTATAAGTCAAGTTATTCAAAGAACCTGACTTGGTCTTGAGGAATAACTTAGGTTTATGAGGGGCTAAGACTTAACTTGTAGAGAACCCAACTTATATTATAATGGAGCCAAAACAGTTTAGCCTCCTTGAATTGCAACTTTGGACCTCTGAAATGACCTGAAATGATTGAAAAAACTGTATTGAGGTGAAATTTGGTCAACATTCTTATGTTGTCTCCAAATCTTGCACCCTAGAAGAGGGTATTCCGGCCTCCTCTAGATTTGGGTAATGTTGGGAAATTTTCAAGCATGTGGGTGTGCCTGTAGGTTGAAATGAACCTCTAGGTTTGAAGGGCTATCTCCCTATATGTGTATCTATAAAATGGCCATTATTTAAACCAACTTGATGAAGGGAAAAAGGTTAGAAATGCATAAGGGAAATTTGATCTAAAAATGGTGATGCACCAAAATTGTCCTCTACATGAATGTCATACATGATTGATTGATACAATAGAATGCAAGCCTATTGCCAAGATATGAAATGTTCTAACATAAATGTTTCAATGTAGAGGTGAGACATATGAAATCACAAAAGGTAAAGAAATTGAAATACAACTTGCATTAATTTAGAAAAGCTTATACACATTCAAAATCTTATAAATTTGGATGCATTCTATATGAACTATTAGACTAAAACTTCTAATCAAAATTTGAAGGAAAAGGGACACAAGGAAAAAACCATTACTTGTTATCACTCTATGTCTTTTACACACTCAGGCAATTATTCAAAACTTGAAATGAACCAAACCTATGTTTGATTTCTTAAAGGTAGGAAATGACAAAAAAAATTAGTAGGGCTTCATCATAATTTTGTGGATGGCTTTTACATTATCCCAAGGGCTATATTTATAGAAAAGAGAAGAGAGAGAAGAGAAGGTCTTTTGTTCCAACAAGAGGAATCATTTCTATTGGAAATCCCCATCTTCATTTATAACTAACTTTACCAATGATGCTCATTAGGGTATTTTTATTTATCCATGTCACCCTCTTGAATGCCCTTGGCTTGCTCTCTTGGAGATACTTTTCAATGGCTGCTTAATAGAATAGAGCTATGTGGAGATGGTGCCAAAAATTATTGATACTAATGGAGCCACCTATTAGATATTTATTTCAGTTCCCAACTACTTCTCCTTGGCTTATCATGATGCATAATGGCATCGAGGGATATCCCTTTGATTTACCCTTAAAGAATGATAGGGATCATTGATTTTATGTCATCAATCTACTAGGCATGGATCTTTATGGATCATCTTCCATCTATATTTAATAAGCCAACTCTACTCGAGCTCATGCCACATGGTATCTTCTCATTTTTCTTAACATGATGATGAATCATGTCATTAGACCAAGCTTATTAAGTTAAGTATCCTTAGAAACCCAATTTACTCTTCATAGTGTAAATCAGGTTCTCTAGGCTACTTAACTTATAAAGTTTATAAGCTATGTTTGTAAAGAATCCTAATTTACTCTTTGTAAACTTATTCAAGTTATCTATCCTACTTAACTTCAGACTCTTGGATCATTAAGACTTTGGGCTTTTGGAAATCAATTACTTCCTAACGGCTAGTCTGTCATCCTAAAGTTGACATCTATTTTCCCATCACTCCACCAACATAATTCACTTAGGGGCATTTCCTTTGGCTTTTTCTAGGGACATTTTCCTTTGATAATATTTTTTCCAAAGTAATTCCTTTAAACAATTTGTCTGAAGGAATTATATTAGACTTTTACCACTTCTCATTGTCTTTATCCTTTTGGAAAGATTGTTTCAAAAAAAATGTTTGAAAAAAATCTTTTGGATTTTCACTAAGTATCCCTTAGAAAAAAATTTGGACACTTTTTCTAAGAAAAACCCTTTGGATTTGTGAAAATTCCCCTTTCAAAGGGTAAGAGACCTTTAAAACTTTTGAAACACACATTTGAAAGGATGTAGTTTCCCTTCAGAAGAGTTGAACTACCCTTCGAAAGATTGGAATACCCTTTAGAAACATCAAAAGTGTTACTTTAGAAGTGTTGAAACCTTTGGACTTCTTGAAATGGGCCTTTCGTGCCCTTCAAAAATGTTTAAGAATTTTACCCTAGGCAAAATTTTAGAGGCATTATTAAGAGCATTTTGGGTTTTCTAAGCCCTATTACTTACTCACTTTGGACATCTCATTACTCACTACTTATAAATAAATTTAAGATTTACTCCTTAGAAAACCTAAAATCATGCATCATTGAAAACCTACAAAGCATTAGAAGGAGTAATTTGGGTTCATAAACGTAGATTACTTCTGCTCATGAAATTTTTATAAGTCAAGTCATTTAGAGAACCTAACTTGGTCTTGAAGAGTAGTTGGGGTTTATGAGGGGCCAAGACTTGACTTTTGGAGAACTTGACTTACACTACAATGGAGCCAAAACACTTTAGCCTCCTTGAATTACAAATTTGGACTTCTAAAATGACATGTTCTTATAGCTATTATTTGTATCTCCTTAAAAATGGTTAAATAAATTATACTAAGGTGAAATTTGGTCAACAATCTTGGTGATTCTGAGGGGAGGCATGCCTACTATGTCAAATTCCATTCACCTAAATCCTTCCATTAGGCATGGAGTCATCTATATAGACACTTTAAAGAGAATTGAACAAGATTTGGCTCAAAAACATACTAGATGGGTTGATCACACACAATGTAGAGACACATACCAAATAAAATGAAGGAAAACACACATGTATTACAAATCACTTAGGTAACACAACAATGAACAAAAGGAAACACACACAACTAAACTAGTATTTAAAAAAATATGAGAAAGGGCTAATAGTAATATTTTAAGCGTGTCCCATTCACAAGGATATGAAACTCTTCTCCATTTATTTTGGACAATTGAAAAGAGTTACTTTGTTTTTACTTACTGATGATGTAAGGGCCAGTCCACAAAGTGTCAAACTTTATATGCATGCCTAGTTTTGCTTTTCCTTCATCCCACTTCAAAACCAATTCACCCTCTTTAAACACTCTTGCAATTGTCTTTTTTTCAAAGGATCTTTTCATGAGCACTTGATGGTATTATATAGTCTTGTGTACATCATCCCTTACCTCCAGCAACTACATTAGTTCTTTCAACCTGGCTTCCATTGGAGTGTTTTCAAGTAATTTTAGTTGCTATGCAAGTTCTAGGGTAAGGAGTTTTTGGGATATGGACAACCTGGCTTATCTCCCATAAATAATTACAAAGGGAGAGTTACTAATTGATTTCTTAGGATTAATTCTATCTATCCATAAATCTATCTTCAGCTTGCCTGCTAGGCTCTTTGACTATTTTCTAATGTTCTTTTGATTATTTTGATGAGGTTTTTATTGGTAGACTTATCCAATCCATTACATTGAGGGTAATAATTGTATGAGGTACTCAAGTGAACTCCATTCCTTACTTCCCAATCAAAATTTTTAAAGCTTATGAAAGAAAGTGGAAATGATGACATGGGGAACTCTAAACCTTCTCACAATTTTGTCATAGAACTCTATGATAGCATTTTTTTCTTGCCTCTTTTAATGCAATAGCCTCTACCCACCTTGTAAAGTAGTCAGTGGTAGTCAATATCTATTTGTGTCTATCAATTGATAGAGGGTTGATCATGCTAATAAAATCAAGGCCTTATTGCATGAAAGGTTGGTCTGCTTGGATATGATTTAATTGAAGGGTTGCAAGCTTATATTTGCCTACAAAGAAGGCACATTGATGACACACCTTAGCCTAATGATAATAGTATTTAAAAAGACTAGGCCAATAGTAACCAGCCCTCATTATCTTTGTAGCTATATTTTGAGGAGAGAAATGACCTCCATCAACACCATTGTGAAACTTTTCCAGTAGCATATCAAACTGGTCATTGTCAACACATCTCAATAACACACCATTTGTGTCCTTTATAAAGATAACATTATCATCAAGGTAATAGGGATTGGTCTACAATCTAAATTATCTCCTTTGAGACTTGGTCAAACCACTAGGACACTCACCATTTTTAATAAAATTGATGATGTCTTGTGTCTAACTCTTAACTAGAACATGATTAATTGGTTGGGGTTAAACTTGGTTGAGTAAGGATTACTCTTTTGGCTCTTGAATATCTGAAGCTAAATGTTCACACAATCCTCTTCCTCTTACCAAGCTCATTAATTTGATGTCCATCTCATACTCCATCACCTTTGTGATCCAACCAACTTTTTTTCATTGGGGTCTTTGCTTAGGAGAAACTATTTGGTGCTTGGATGAGAAACCATTACATGTGTCTTATTGTTAGAAACCATGTGCCTAAATTTATTCATCCCTCTAATCATTGTTAGAGCCTGCATCTCAACAAAATAATACCTAACCTTATAATCCTCAAACCCTTGGCTAAAGAATACAATTGGCTACTCAACCTCTTCATCATTATTTTGCATAAGCATAGCTGAGATCATGTCAAGGTTAGCAAAGGTGTAAAGTATGAAATCCTTGGAAAAAGTTAGGATCAAGAGAGTAAGAGATTCTACAATTCTTCTCTTTGTTTCCTCAAAACTAATCCTACCTTTTGTTGTCCGAGTAAAAGCTTTGTTCTTTTAAACATGGTTATGATAGGCTTTACCACAATTACAAAGCCTAGAATAAACCTCCTTACAAAGTTTATTTTATCCAAGAAGCTTTACAATCCCTTCTTGTATTGAGGCAAGGACAAGCTTAGGATAGCCTCAATCCTTTGAAGGTCAATAGCCAAACCTTCCTTTGAAATGATATGACCCAAAATCTTTCCTTCATAGACAAAAAAGATGCACTTTAATTAAGGGATATTCCATACTCCCTACATTTCTCAAACACCTACCTTAGGTACTCCATGTTATTGGTAGCATCCCTTGAAAAAATGGTTATATCATCAAGATACACCAGTAGAAACTTATTAATCAAACCTTTAAAATCCATGTCCATTGCCCTTTAAAACATGGTTCCAATGTTTGATAAACCAAAAGGAATATGGTTATAGGCAAAGGTCCCCCATTTCATAGTGAAAGCTATCTTGAACTAATCTTCTTCATTTACCAATATTTGATTGTAGTTTGAATAACCATCAAGAATTGATAAGTGTTGAGAACCTAAAATAACTTGTAGAATCTACTACATGGAAGGTAGTGGATAATGATCCTTAAAAGACACTCTATTAAGAACTCAAAAATCCACACACAGTCTAATTTTTCCATTCTTCTTGCAGAGATGTACAATATTATCTACTCAATTCAAGTTCTTGATAGGAAATATATTCCTAGACTCAATTAACTTAGTCATCTCCTTCATGATTTCTTCTATCTTAGGATTGAAAGGCCTTTGTTTCTACTTGACTAGTTTAGCTCCAAGTTGTAACTCAATGTTGTGATGAGATAGAAATGGATCAAACCCTTTAAAATGTTTGTATTCCTAATAAAAGATATCATGGAACTCCTTGCATAGTTCAATGAAGGCCTACCTTTCAGATTTAGAACATACCTTGCCAATTTTCAAAATTTTATCCTTGAAAATTAGGACTCTTTCATAGTTCTCTTCCTTTGTTGACATGCTCACTCTTTCTTTCTTCTTCTGATCATCCTCATTGAAAATAATCTCTAATGTAATCAGCCCCTTATGTATCTTATTTGTCTTCAACTAAGTTATTTTCTCTTCATACTGATCATGTAGTCTCTTTTGGTTTCTTGAGGAGAAACCCACCTCACTTTGTAAGAAGTGTGTAATGTGTTCATCACTTTCAAACACCTACAATGACACTTCATTGTCTAGAATAGAGGGTCTCATAATGATATTGATATGAGATTTATCTTTCTCTTTTCCAACATTAGCAAGTATATCCAACATCAACAACATGTTTATTTGAACCCCTTGTTATGGCTTATATGTTGAAGGCATCAAAGTCTTCAATTAGGTCCCATACCCTATGCTTGTAGGATTTAAGTAAGGAATTCTTGGTTGAAGCCTAATTTTTTACTTGGTGGATGACCAAATCACTATCTCCATAAACCTTTAAACTCTTGATTCCTCTCTTCTTTGTCCATTGGAGACCATAGACTAGGCCTTCATATTGTGCCACATCGTAGGTGCAACTAAAGTGGAATCTATAGAAGTAGTAGTATTGATTATTTGATGGAGAAACTAACCTAACACTATCTCCTACATCTAATTTGATTATTGAGCCATTAAAGAACATTTCTTAGATGCCATCAAGTTCATGGTCTTCATTAGTGAGTGAAGGGATTAAGACATCCCCTTCATGGATACAATAAAATCCTAAATTAGTATCTTTTATGAAGGTATATGGATCAAGTCCATGTGTCTCAATGCTTTAATTATGAAGGAAAAGATCAAAAATAAATTCAAGGGGGAAGGAGACTTCACCAACCATGACAATTTCTTCTTCCTTACCAATTAAACGATTCTAATTTGAACTTGCTTCCATGTATGGCTCAAAGTGAAACCTTGCCGAGGGATACATTCTTATCATTACCTTGGCTCCATACCTTGTTTTAAAAGCTAGAAATGACTATTTAGTATAAAAGTACCCTCCTATCTTAGCTATAAAATCCCTTAACAAGTAGATAGAAAAATGGGTTGGAAGGTCTACCACCACAGTGTCTTACAAAATTAAATAACTTGGGTAGTCAAGAAAAAATAATTTCGTACCTTTGATCAATCCCACTATCTTGGTTGGAGTCCCATAAAGTTATAATACACCCTTACTATATGGCTCATATTTCAACCCCAATTTTTTAGCCACCACTTTGGGCATGATAGTGGTACTTACTCCACTATCCATAATGCAATTATATACCAACTTGTCCCCCATAATGAGGGTGAGATAGAAGGGTGGATAATTTTTAGACTTAGTGTAGGGTTCTAAGACATGTCTTGTGTCATTGGTAAGAGATACACCATTATGCTTTGAAGTTTGAGGGTTTACATGAATTTTTGCAAGATATTCGTATAACAACTCCTTCTGACCAAGCATATGCAAGACTTCCTAAAGAGATATGCTTATCTTTTCATTCTTCAAAGAATCAATAATGTTTAGAGAGGGAGAATTCACCTTTTCTTAGAAATTTGAAGGTATAAGAGTCTAAACCTATTGTGATGTAGGTTTGACAATCCTACCTTCACTCTAATTTTGATGAGGATCATGACTTATAACATGTATAGCATTAAGATTCACACTTTATGGCTTTAGAGAGGCATCACTTAGAGTTACATACAATATTTTATCTTCCCCAAATTCTCTCTTCTTGGCTCTTGTGTTGGATATAACTGACATGCTTTGATTTAACAAAATCATCTCTTGCTTGGAAGTTCATCATCCCAATACTTTAGCCACTACATTCTCCCTGCATATCCCTTTGGCTAGGACCTACTTCTTCTAACATCATGTAAGGAGTGGCCTCCTCTTGCATTACCACAACTTGGCTAGCTCCTCCATTATCATGCATAAAGTGACCTTGAGGTTATTGCCATTGGTCCAAATGATTCTCTCATTAGACTATATTAGCATGTACTAGAACAACAACCTTCATGGGAGGAGTGGAATTAGGATTATAGGAATTGGGATTCCTATTGTAACCTTGATGACCTTGTCCTCTCCCTTGGTATTTGTATTGGGGTGGAGATCTATTTCCTTGTTAAGGATAATATTAATGATTAGGTGGATCACTCATCTAGTTGTTTGAGTTGAGCTCACAATGATCAGATCTCTTCATCCTTATCCACAACATTATCCATCTTCTTAGGGAATGCTCTTGGATTTGCATTGGCATTAGGAACTTATGCTATGCTCAGAGATTCAATTGAATTTTGGGATAGTAAAGGCATGAAAAATCTTGAATGGATATTTCCATCCTATATTAATTTATTTGTATCTTTAATGGATAGCTCATATGTACCTCATAGAGTGAAACCTCCCATTAACTATAACATAGCAACTACATCAATCCCAATACCTTTAAGGTAAGTAGGAAACACAAATCTTGGAGGGGGTCACATGATAGGTGGTAGCCTATGCCATGTCCTCTAAAACCTTTCATTGAAATCCCCCATGGATTCTTTAGGACCTATTTTTATTATATTCAACTGATGAATCAGTGAAGTATGGTCACTTTCATTTTCAAATCTTGTTACCAACAATTCCCTAAAGCCATCCTAGCTTGTGATGCATCCACATTCCAACATTCTAAACCAGTCAAGTGCCTTACCTTTTAGAGACATAACTATCAATATAATGTCTATATTGGCTTGGGTGACATTATGGAAATTATAGAAGTTTGAAATGCCTCTAATATGCTCAGATGGTGTAATAGAACCTTCACCATTGAGTATCATTAGGAGGAATAGGGTCATATGCAGGAATGTTGATGGGATTTTTGGTGTTAAAAGATGGGAAATATTGATGTCTATCCATTTATCTTCTTCTCCAAAACCTCCTTACCAAGGATCTCCTAGGGCTACGAGTGTTTCAGGGTGTTATTATTTAAGAAGAACTTTAGATAAAGGGGTTTGATCAGAAATCCTAGATGACCTAGTGAGGACCATGAAGTATAATGTGGAAAATTTGATCTAAAACCAGGTATTATCACCCCTTTTGAGTCACCAAATGTTGGGTTAAGGATATTAATACAAGCTTAAGCTTGTCAAGGCTAGCATTCACCTTGACATGTCAAAAAATTGGTCCTTTCAGGCATGCCAGAACTATTATCTCCAAATATTTCACCCTAAAAGAGGGTATTCAGGCCTCCTCTATATTTTGGAAATGTTAGGACATTTATATTCATGTGTGTGTGTCTATAGGTGGAAATGAACCTCTAGGTTTGAAGGGCTAGCTCTCTATATGTGTGTCTGTAAAATGACCATTATTTAAACTAGCTTGATGAAGGGAAAAAGGTTAGAAATGCATAAGGGAAATCTGATATAAAAATGGTGATGCACCAAAATTGTCCTCCACATGAATGTCATACATTATTACTTGATATAGTAGATTATAAGCCTATTACCAAGATATGAAATGTTCTAACATAAATGTTTCAATGTAGAGGTGAGACATATGAAATAACACAAGGTAAAGAAACTAAAATATAACCTATATAGTTCAAAAAAGGTTATACACATATGAAATATCATACATTTTGATGCACTCTACATGACTTGTTAGACTAAAAATCTTGCTTAAAATATGAAGGACAAAGGACACAAGGATGAAACCATCACTTATTATCACTTTGTATCTCTTAAACACTTAGGCAATTGTTTATAACTTGAAATGAATAAACCTATGCTTGATTGCTTAAAGGCAAGAAATGAAAAAAAAAATCTAGTAGGGCTTCATACTACTTTTGTAGATGGATTTTACACTAGCCTGAGGGTTGTATTTATAGAAAAGAAATGAGATAAAAGAGGAGGTATTTAGCACCAACAAGAGGAATAATTTTTTTTATAAGTCTCCATCTTTAGCTATAATTTACTTTTTTAATGATGCTCATTAGGTAATTTTGATTGATCCATGTTACCCTCTTGAATGCCCTCGGCTTGCCCTATTGGAGATGTTTTTCAATGGCTACTTAATAGAATAGAGCTATGTGGAGATGGTGCCAGAAATAGTTGGTACAAATGGAACCACCTATTGGAGATTTATTTTAGCACCCAACTAGTTCTCCTTGGATTTTTTCAATGCCTAATGTCATAGAGGGACATCCTTCTAATTTGACCTTAAATAATGACATAGATCATTGATTTTGTGTCATCGATCTACTAAGCATAGATCCCTATAGATCATCCTCCATCTATCTTTGACAAGTTGACTCTACTCTAGCTCACACCATGTGGTAGCTTCTCTTTTATCTTAACATGATGGTGAACCATGTCATTGGACCAATATTATTAATTTAAGCAACCTTGGAAACCTAATTTACTCTTCACAATGTAAATCGGGTTTTCTAGGCTACTTAACATATAAATTTTATAAGCTAAGTCTTTGAAGAATCTTGATTTACTCTTAATAGACCTATTTGGGTTCTCTATTCTACATAACTTTGGACTCTTAAAGCTTTAAGACTTCAATATTTTGGAATTCAATTACTTCCCAATGGCTAGTCTATCATCCTAAAGTTGACGTCTATCTGCCCATCACTCCATCAACACAATTCCCTCAAGGGCATTTCCTTTAGATTTTTCTAGGGACATTTTCCTTTGGTAGCATTTATCCTAAAGGAATTATTTCATATAATTTGTTTGAAGGAATTCCTTCATAACTTTATCCACCATTTCTCATTGTCTTTATCCTTTTGGAAAGATTGTTTGGGACAAAACGTTTGAAATAATTCTTTTGTGTTCTCACTAAGTTTCCCTTTGAAAACTTTCTAAAGGAAACTTTTGCTCATAAAGACCCTTCAAATTTATGAAAATGCCCCTTCTGAAGGGTAAGGGTCCTTCAAAAGGATGGATTTTCCCTCTGGAAAAGTTGAACTACCCTTCAAAAGAATGGAGTTCCCTTTATAAACTTTGAAAGTGTTCCTTCAAAAGTGTTGAAACCTTCAGACTTCTTGAAATGGGCCTTTCATTCCCTTCAAAAATGTTTAAGAATTTTATCCTGAGACAAATTTTAGAGACATTATCAAGACCATTTTGAGTTTTCTAAGCCCTATTACTTACTCACTTTATAACTCTCATTGATCACTACTTATAAAGTAATTTAAGACTTGCTCTTTGGAAAACCCAATGTCATGCATCATTAAAAACCTAAAAAGCATTGGAAGGAGTATGTCATATTCATGAACCCAGATTACTTCTACTCATGAAATTTTTATAAGTTGATTCATTCATAGAACCCAACTTGGTCTTAGGGAGTAACTCAAGTTTATCAGGGGCCAATACTTGACTTATGGAGAACCTGACTTACACTGCAATGGAGTCAAAACACTTCAGCCTCCTTGACATGGAACTTTGGACCTCTTAAATGACCTATTATTTTGATTTTTGTTTGGCTCTCATTGAAATGGTTGAGCAAATTATACTAAGGTGAATTTTGGGAAACATAATTTGTTTGAAGGAATTCCTTTAGACCTTTATCTACCACTTCTCATTATCTTTGTCCTTTCAAAAATATTTTTTTAGACAAAATGTTTGAAACAATTATTTTAGGTTTTCACTAAGTGTCCCTTTAGAAACTTTCCAAATGCCACTTTTACCAAGAAAGGCCCTTCAAATTTGTGAAAATGCCCCTTCTTAAGGGTAAGAGACCTTCAAAAATTTAGAAATGCACCCTTTAGAAGGATGGAGTTTCCATTAAAAAAAGTTGAACTTACCTTTGGAATAATGGATTGCCATTCAAAAACTTTGAAAGTGTTCGTTCGGAAGTGTTAAAACCTTTAGACTTATTGAAATGAGCCTTTCATGCCCTTCAGAAATGTTTAAGACTTTTACCCTAGGAAAATTTTGAGAGGCATTATCAAGACCATTTTGGGTTTTCTAAGCCATATTACTTACTCACTTCATAACTCTCATTATTTGCTACTTATAAAGAAATTTAAGACTTGCTCCTTGGAAAACCAAAAGTCATGCATCCTTGAAAACCCACAAAGCATTGGAAGGAGTAATTCAAGTTCATAAACCTAGATTACTTCTACTTATGAAATTTCTATAATTCAAGTCATTTAGAGAACCCAACTTGGTCTTGAAGAGTAACTCAAGTTTATGAGGAGCCAAGACTTGACTTATGTAGAGCTTGACTTACACTACAATGGAGCCAAAACACTTTAGCCTTCTTGACTTACAACTTGGACCTTTGAAATGACCATTTCTTGTAACTACTATTCATCTCTCCTTGAAAATGATTGAATAAATTATACTGAGGTGAAATTTGGTCAATAGTTTCCTAAAAGGGATGGGCGAGAGCATACACACACCCTTCTTTTTATACAAAATAAATAAGTACAAAAAAACACTTTTAAAAATTTTCAATCTAAGTGAGTGTTAGTTCTATGCACCAAATGAAGTGTTTGATAAAGTTTTTAGCTCCTCAGCTTAATTGCACATTTTTAAAACTTTTATAAAATGATTAACATAAATACCTAGGTTCCTTTTCAAGCACTAAAAATAAATTTTCAAGGCTTAACCATTCCTTTTAGGCACCAAAATGAAGTGTTCAAGAATTAAACATGTTCAAATTTGGCACTTTTCCACACATGACCTACAAATGTTAGAGGGGTTTTGAGATTTGTGAAATATTTATGAAACATGAAGGTAAATTGATAGCATATTATAAAAATTTAGGAGAAAACATGCGGTTTTATAAAAAATTATAAAAAATGGAGTCCAAATGACCCCAAAAAAAGCTCTAAAAGATGGCCTATTAGTTTCAAGTATACACAGTGAAAAAATGCAAATGCAAGTAAAAAAACATAACTCACATGGAAATATCATGATTTTTTAAGTTACAATATTGTAACTTAACAAAAAAATTTGTAGTGACCACTATTGGCTAAGACATAAAATTACTAATGGTTATGTGATATCACGATTCTCAAAATCATGGTTTTATGATATCATGATTCATGAAATCATAGTATTACAATATCATGACTCTTAGAGTCATGATATTGTAATATCACAAATATCTCCTTATTGACAAAAAATAGTTAGCATAACATTAATAATTAGGAGAAAAATCACAAAAATTGAGGTAAAACCATAATTGTGTAAGTTACGATTGCTGACTAAATTTTGGTCTTATAGGCCAAAATTGGGCACCCCCTCCTTTTTTATTATAGGAGTCATTCAATTCATGTTGTATCTAGTTCATCCCTCAACTACCTTATGAAAATTTTTCTCTATCAGACCATTTCCCATGAAAAATACTAGTGTTTTCCTCTTTTTCTTGCCAAGTACATTTTGGGTTTGACAGGTGACTTGTAAAAAATTCATAAGTAAAGCCACTTGCAAAATCTTGATTTGGCCTTACATGCTTTGAAAGGCAAGTGAATTAATTTAGAGTGATTTTTTTTGATAAAATGGAACAAGTGGAAAAGTTGAAGGGTCATTTATAGGATTCTCGAAGGGTATGTACCCTTGCAGAGGGCACTTAGGTGGCAAATGGGACATTTTCAATTCTTCTAAAAGGCAACTTTGGAGGCCAAGGATCCCTTGTGGGGGGAAAGTGATGAACAAAGTGGATCTTTTTGAAAAGTCTCAAGGATAACTTTGGTCTTGAAATGCCCTTATAAAGGGCAGCTAGTTAGAGCAAAGGGGCAAGACAGGAAGCCCAAAAGGAACTTGCCCTTTGGAAAAAGTGACAAGCCCAAAAAGAATTCCTTCATACTTTTTGTCCAAAGGAATTCCTTTAGAATTTTTGTCCAAAGGAAAACCAAAAAAGAAACATCAAATGAGAATTCCTTCAAACAAAATGTCTGAAGGAATTCCTTCAAAAATTTTGTCTAAATAAATTTGATAATCACAAAAGGTTTAAAAAAATTTGAAAGACAAGAAGTCCGAAGGGTAGGTATCTTTGTGGGGGGTACTTGGTTATGAAAGTGGATCATTTCCATTTTTTTGAAGGGTCACTTTATTTCCAAAGTTGAACATTACAAAAAATTTTAAGGTATTTTTTCTAAAGGCAAAGGTATTTTTTGAATGCCAAATAGGACCATTTAAATCTTTTCGAAGGGTCACTTTTCCTTCAAAAAAGTTCATTTGCAAAAATGATGAAAGAATTATCCTAGTGGGTAACAAGACCGTGAACATCAATTTTAGGGTGATAAGCTAGCCATTGGGATTCAAATATCTAATGACATGCTTATGAACATCAATTTTAGGAAAGTAAGCTAACTATTGGGAAGTAATCAAAGGATAATTCCTTCAGACAAAATGTCCAAAGGAATTACTTTGGACATTTTATCTGTAGGAACTCAAAAAAGGAAGCCCAAAGGCATGCCAAAGGAAATTCAAAGAGTGTAAGCCCAAAGGATAATTCCTTTAAACAAAATTTCTAAAGGAATACCTTCAAACATCTTATCTAAAGGAATTAAAAGGTTGAGAACCTAAAGAATGAATGAGTAACAAGCAAAGAAAGGATGGGAGAGAAAAATAAGCACTGAGAGCCCAAATTACCAAGTTAAGAGGGAAATATCAATGTAAGGGTAAAAAAGGTAATTAACCCAGAATGTGGCCATGTACACAATAAAATAAAATCTTAAAATACTCCAACTGGCATAACAAGTCAAAGTGTAGACCCAAGGATGAACCAAACCAAGGTAGGTGGCACAGGTGTCATCAACAGGAAGAGTAAATGTACTTAGGTGAAATAGTCTCTATCAAAAACCAATAAAAGGGTTGGTTTTTAAACTATAGAGGAGAGAAACCCATGTTTTCATGCTTCACCATTAATGCATAGGCATTTGTACACAACATTAAAGAGAGGATGGCCTAGTCAACACAACTTGGGGATGGCCTTGTCAGTTGTTAGGAGTATCCCATGCTTTTATAGGCCCACAACAACAAGGGTAAAAACTTGGACACCTAAGACATGGCTCTCCCATACACAATTAGAAGGATGTGGTAGTAGCATGGGCTTGTGGTCTCTCTATAAGTGTTAACTTAGCATGGGTTTCCATCCTTTGACTTATAAATGATCTATTTCCAAGCTTTCTATATATTTTTAACTTCTCATTTGAAAAAGTATCTCTCGGCATTTGTATGGTGAAGCCCTGAAGAAATTTACCTTGAATCAAAAGAACCATTTTTACCAACATTTGAGTTTGCACTTTTGCATATCTATGGTTTTCTCTTATGATAAGTCATTTCCTTTTCATGCTTTCATGAGTTTATGCCAACATATCTAGTGTATTGCAAGTTTTTCTCTTGTAGGTCAACAAGAAGTATTCAACTGAGAGTATAGGTGCATGTGAATATGCTATCCATAGTGTGTCTTAGAACACCTCTAGTAGTCCTTCATCCTTGTATCTCCATAAGATCCCCTATTGAAATACTGATGCAAGAATGGTTCTTATTTGAATGAAGTGTACGTTTGCTTCTCTCTGGTGTAAAGTGTAGGTTAAAGCTGAATAGACTAACCAATTTGGTGCATCACTGCATTAGTTAGGTTCTATTTTTTGGTATTTCTCTCTCTTTTCACCCCTCCCACATTATTAGCAATAGGAGATCCAAGACCTCAAGGTGCATCAAGGGGAGCTAGCCCATATTGTAGAGATTCACCCCTCAAGTTTGCCACCCATAGCAAGAGGAATGTATCCATTGTGTTACATGGAAGAAGGGAGATAAGTCTCCTTTCAGAGGGTTGAATCCAAAATGTCAATAGTTTTTGTCATGTTGATGGGACATTTTGTCTAAGAGGTTGAAGAATTCTTGGTGTGTTCTTCAAAAAATTAGCCTTTGGAGGCATTCAATCAACACTAATGGTGACTCTGAAGATACATCAGTTGGTTGAGTAGCTCGAGTGATCCTTTGAAGAGATTTGGTAGTATGTTTATGTATGAAGTTTTAGTTTGCATATGGTTATGGGTTTTTTCCTTCATAGGTTGGTGAAACATTGTGGGCTTTGCCTCTTCCTCCTCAATTTGAGCAAGTCCTTGGCCAACCTAGCTATGATCCTTACCAGCCTTGTGTTGGTCCTTACTAGGTCTAAGATGACTAGTTTTAGCCCTGTCATGAGCTATATTAGTCTTATGGCCAATGTTTTCAATGTGTTACTTCTCCTACTCAACCTAATCCTTTTTCCAATCAACCTATTTCCACCTTCAAACAAGCACTATTGGGGTATGAAAGGTATGCATTGGATCTTGACACTAGAAGGGGATGTGGCTAAGAAATTCTTGATCATTTCATCCATAAATTGATAAATGTATTAGATCTAGTCAAGAGTGAATGAAATCTTATTGAAAGAGCCAATTGGTGAAGGATTACAAATGAGATGCTGGATGTGAGTGGTTTGATTACATATTTATAAAATAACCCAAGTATTAATGAGAGGCAACCTTAACAAGTCTATAAACCTACATACCCACTACCTCATGTTTCATATCATCCATACACAATCCTTAATCATGAGCTAAGTCAAGCCTATCAAAGTCCTTTCCCCAATCATGTTGAGGAGAGTTTTGAAATAGAAAATATTATATTTATGGCCAATCTTGATAGGTAAATTGAGTTGGAAAATCTTCACATGCAGTAGTCTATGTTGGTAGTAAGGGAAGTGGAATTGAATCCCTCACTACCCTCTCACATTACAACCTTGTCACCCCAAAATGAGACTTCCAATCTTAAGATCATGAGCTCGAGTAAAGTAGTTGAGTTATGGAGCAGCAAAAAGGAGAGGGCATTGTTCAAGAGTGTGAAGTACAAAATGAGGCTAGTCTTCTCAAGTCCCTCCCACCCTTCCTTAAGAAGCTTCTTATACTCCATGGTAGCCTTCATGCACTCCCCATTTCCATTATGATTCCTATGAGATCCAAGAAAGACACTTTCAATAAAATCTAGCTGAGCAAATTGAGGAATTAGAGGCAAAGGTGAGATTGCTTAGTGAAAGTGAGATGGAAGTTTCACAACTTAGAGAGGAGCCTATGCCAAAAGACACCCCTTCTACTAATCCTAAAGATAATTTTGATATTGATTAAATGTTGGTCAAGTGGAGAGAATAAATTCAAGTGATTTTAGCCCAAGGTCTGACCTCTTTTTCTTATGAGATTTCAAAAAGATCCCCTAATTTCCATTCCCAACCTGATTTTGACAATCCTTGTGTTCCACTTCCTTGCCTTGTAAATGAAGAATGTTTTTCTTATGTTGAGGAATCCATATTGAGGGAATAAATTGAACAGGAGTATGCTCAATTCATGACTAATCAAGGAGACTTTATGAGTGGAGATGAGGAGGAGATCACCATAGGTACCCCCCTTTGTAAACAAGTAGATAAGTCACAAGCTTTTACCTTTATCTTTGATGAGGAAGAGATGATCATTGACTCTTTTATCACTTTGTAAGACATCATGGGGGAACATGGATAGATTATTGATCATTATTTGAATGATTTTTTTACGGTCATTAGGGCAAGTTAAGCTCTTGTTCAAAGAGGCTATGGAATAGTTAAGGGTGGAGAAGGTAACATTAGGACTCAAATAAGTATGCAAAGGGGAAAAAAGATTTCAAATTTATCCTTTCAAGAGGTTGGTGAATTTGAAGATGATATTTTTGAGGTCATCAAGGAGGGATATCACCTTATAGAAGGAACCCATCGGCTCTAGAAGGATGAAGAAGAATCATGTGGTCCTGAAGCTTCTAAGGAACATGAGGGACATGAAACCAATCCTCTTGGAGACATGCATACTAAAGAGATACAAGCTGACCATGAGACAAAGAGTGGACAAAAATATGAAATGTTTAAACATGTTTAAGAGTAATATGTCCTCATTAGAGAACTTTTTAAAGATGACCTCTTCGAGACTAGACCAAGTGAAGTGCCAAAGAAGAGGCCTAATCTACAAAGCATTCAATTAAAAGAGAAGCATGTTTGGCACTTTGTTTCATCTCATATTTAAAGTGACTTAAGAAGTGTTCCCTTTGATCCAGGAGGGAGAAGAGAATATTTGGTTAGCTATACATAGTAGTTTGCATTTTGTTAGTTGTATTTTATTTTCCCTAAGTGTTGTTATGTATGTGTGTAGTGTTTTTAGCCTTTGTGTGTGTTTTTTCTTTATTATTTAGAGTAAAATATTTTTTGGTTATTAGGTCCTTACAAGGTTGTTACCAAAATTTCAAGATGCATCCTAACTCTATGACCAATGGAATTTTAGGCCACTAGTCTTCTCAAGCATATCAAGGTTGCTTCCCCTATGAGTTGCCAAATTTTTTGAGCAATTTTTGGTCCTATAGGCCAAAATTGGGCACCCCCTCCTTTTTTATTGCAAGAGTCATTCAATCCATTTTCTAGCTAGGTCATCCCTCAGCTGCCTTGTGAATTTTTTTCTCTATCCGACCATTTACCATGAAAAAACCAAGTGTTTTCTTCTTTTTCTTGCCAAGTACATTTCAGGTTTGACAGGTGACTTGTAAAAAATTAATAAGTAAATCCACTTGAAAACCTTGATTTGGTATTGGATGCTTTAAAAGGCAAGTGAATTAATTTAGAGGGATTTTCTTCGATAAAATGGACTAAGTGGAAAAGCCAAAGGCTCATTTGCAGGACTCTCGAAGGGTATGTACCCTTGTGGAGGGCACTTAGGTGGTAAATGAGACCTTTACAATTCTTCCAAATGGAAATTTTAGAGGCAAAAGATCCCTTCTAGGGGGAAAGTAATGAACAAAGTGGATCTTTTTCAAAATTTCAAAAGGTAAATTTGGGCTTGAAATGCCCTTGCAGAGGGTAGCCAGTTGGAGCAAAGGGGCAAGATAGGAAGCCAAAAAGGAACTTGACCTTCAAAAATAAGTGACACACCCAAAAGATAATTACTTTGGAATTTTTTTTAAAGGAAAACCAAAGAATGAAAATCAAAGGAGAATTCCTTCAGACAAAATGTTTATTGGAATTCCTTCAAACATTTTGTTTGAAGAAATTTGACAATCATAAAAGTCTAAAAAAAATTGAAAGACAAGAAGTCTGAAGGGTAGGTGTCTTTGTGGGGGGTACTTGGTTATGAAAGTGCACCATTTCCATTTTTATGAAGGGACACATTATTTTCAAAGTGAACCATCACATCTTTTCTAAAGGTATTTTTTCTAAAGGAAAAGGTCATTTTTTAATGCCAATTTCCCTTCAGAAAAGTTTATTTGTAAAAATGCCAAAGGAATTATATTAGTGGGTGATAGGCCCATGAAAATAAATTTTAGGAAAGTAAGCTAGCCTTTGGGAAGTAATCAAAGGATAATTCCTTCAAAAATTTTATCTAAGGGAAATTATAAAAGGAAGCCTAAAGTTCTGCCAAAGGAAAGTCAAAGAGTGCAAGCCCAAAGGAGAATTCCTTCAGACATTTTGTCTAAATGAATTCAAAGCCTAAGATCCTAAATAATGAATGAGAGAAGAAGAAAAAAATGATCTTGAGATAGAATAATAAGTTCCAAGAGCCCAAATTGCTAGGAAAAGAGGGAAATAGCCAAGGGAAAACAAGGTGGGTAACCTAGAATGCAGCCATGTGCCTACTAAAACAAAAGCTAGAAATGCTCCAAGTGGCATAAAAATTCAAAGCACAGACCCAAGGATGAACCAAACCAATGCAAGTGGCACAAATGTCATCAATAACAAGAGTAAATAGACTTAGGTGGAATAGTCTCTACCAAAAACCAATAAAAGGATTGGTTTTTAAACTATAGAGTAGAGCAGCCCATGTTTTTATGCTTTGCCATTAATGAATATTTAGTTGTGCCTAGTATTTAAGAGAGAATGACCCAATCAACACAACTTGGGGATGGTCTTATAAGTTTCTAGGAGTATCCCATGCTTTTACAAGCCTAGGATAGTAAGGGTAGTGACTTGGACAAATACAATATGGCTCTCCCATATGCAATTAGAAGGATAAGACATCAGGATGGGCTTGTGGTCTCTACAAAATAATTAAATCAACACGGGGTTCCATCCTTTGACTTGTCAATTATCTCTTTCCAAGCTTTCTATATATTTGTAAATTCTCATTTGATAAAGTATTTCTCAGAATTTGTATGGTGAAGCCCTAAAGAAATTTACCTTGAATCAAAAGAAACATTTTTACCTTCATTTGAGCTTTCACTTTCACATATGTCTATGGTTTTCTCTTATGATAAGTCATTTCCTTTTCATGCTTTCATAATGTTATAACATCATATCTATTTTATTGTAATTTCTTCTCTTGTAGGTCAATAAGAAGTGTCTAGCCTAGAGTATAGGTACATATAAATAGGATGTCCATAATGTGTCTTAGAACACCTATGGTAGTCCTTCCTCCCTGTATCTCCATAGGATCCCCTATTGAAATACTGATGTAGGAAAGGTTCTCATTTGATTGAAGTATATGTTTATTTCTCTCTGGTGTAAAGTGTAGGTCAAAGCTAAGTAAACCAACTAATTTGGTGCATCACCACACTAGTTAGGTTCTATTTTTTGGTATTTCTCTCTCTTTTCACCCCCATTATTATCAATAGGAGATCTATGGCCTCAAGGTGCATCAAGGGGAGCTAACCCCTAATCTAGAGATTCATCCCTCAAGTTTACCACCCATAGTAACAGGAGTTTATCCATTATGCTATATGGAGGAAGGGATCTGATTCTCCTTTCAAAGGGTACATCTAAAATGTCAATAGTTTTTGGCATGATCAATGGGACATTTTTTCTAAGAGGTTGAATAATTTTTGGCGTGTTCTTCAACAAATCATCCTTTGGAGGCATTTAATCAACACCAATGGTGAATCTGAAGATACATCAACTAGTTGAGTAGCTCGAGTAATCCTTTAAAGAGCTTTGGTAATATGTTTCTTTATGAAGTTTCATGGTTGCATATGGTTATGATTTTTTCCCTTCGTAGGTTGGTGAAACATTGTGGGCTTTGCCTCTTCCTCCTCAGTTTGAGAAAGTCCTTAGCTATCCTAGATATGATCCTTACTAGCCTTATGTTGATCCTTACTAGGTCTAATATGACTAGTTTTAACCCTATCATGAGCTATATCAGTCTTATGCCTAGTGTTATCAATGTGTTACTTATCCTACTCAACCTAATCCTTTTGCCAATCAATCTATTTACACATTCAAACAAGCACTATTGGGGTACGAAAGGTATGTAGTGGAGATTGACACTAGAAGGGGATGTGGCCAACAACTTCCTAATCATTTCATCCATCAAGTGAGAAACATATTAGATCTAGTCAAGAGTGAATGGACTCCTATTGAAAGAGCCAATTGGCAAAGGATTAAAAATGAGATGTTGGATGTGAGTGGTTTGATTGCATATTTGGAAAAGAAGCTGAGTATTCATGAGAGGTAGCCTTACCAAGTCTATCATCTTATATACCCACTACCTCAAGTTTCATATCAGCCATACACAACCCTTACTCATGAGCCAAGTCAAGCCTATCAAATTCCTTTCCCCAATCATGTTGAGGAGAGTTTTGAAATAGAAAATCTTATGTTTAAGGCCAATATTGATAAGTATATTGAGTTGGAAAATCTTCACATGTAATAGTCTATGTTGGCAACAAGGGAAGTGGAATCCAAGCCCTCACTACCCTCTCACATTACAACCCCATCACCCTAAATGGATAATTCCAATCCTAAGATCATGATATGGAGTAAAGTAGTTGAGTCATAGAGAAATAAGTAGGAGAAGGGCATTGTTCAAGAGTATGAAGTACAAAATGAGGCTATTCCTTCATAACTCCCTCCCACCCTTCCTCAATAAGCTTCTTGTACTCCATGGTAGCCTTCAAGCACTCCCCATTTCCATGATGATTCCTATGAGCTCCAAGAAATACACTTACAAGAAAATCTAGCTAAGCAAATTAAGGAATTAGAGGAAAAGGTGAGATTGCTTAGTGAAAGTGAGATGGAAGTTTTAGACCTTAGAGAGGAGCCTATGCCAAAATACACCCCTTCTGCCAATACTCAAGCTAATTTTGATATTGATGAAGTGTTGGTCAAGTGGAGATAAAAAAATCAAGTGATTTCAGCCCAAGGTCTACCCCCATTTTCTCATGAGCTTTCAAAAAGATTCCTTACTTTCCATTCCCAACTTGATTTTGACAATCCTTATGTTCCACTTCTTTGCCTAGTAAATGAAGTATGTTTCTCTTGTGTTGAGGAATCCATGTTTAAGGAAGAAAGTGAAGAGGAGTATGCTCACTTCATGACTGATTAGGGAGACTTCATGAGTGTAGATGAGGATGAGATCACCATAGGTACGCCCCTTGGTAAACAAGAAGATAAGTCACAAGCTTTTACTTCTATCTCTGATGAGGAAGAGATGATCATTGACTCTTTTCTCACTTTATAGGAGATCATGGAAGAACATTGATAGAATCTTGATCATTCTTTGAATGATTTTTTTGAAGTCATTGGGGTAGGTTACACTCTTATTAAAAGAGGCTATGAGTTAGCTAAGGGTGGAGAAGGTAGCATTAGGACTCAAATAAGTATGCAAAGGGGCATCAATCTTTCAGATTTATCCTTTCAAGAGGCTAGTGAATCTAAAGATGATATTTTTGAAGTCATCAAGGAGGGATATCACCTTCTAGAAGGAACCCATCAACTCTGGAAGGATAAAGAAGAATCATGTGGGCCTGAAGCTTCTAAGGAACATGAAACTAATCCTCTTGGAGACATGCCTACTAAAGATATAAAATTTGACCATGAGATGAAGAGTGGTAAGACATATGAAATATCTAGACATGTGCAAGAGGAATGTGTCTTCATTAGAGACCTATTAAAAGATGACCTCTTCAAGACTAGACTAAGTGAAGTGTTAAGGGAGAGGCCTAATCTACAAAGTGTTCAATTGAAAGAGAATAATGCTTTGAACTTTCTTTCATCTCATCTTGAAAGTGACTTAATAAGTTTTCCCTTTTATCTATCAGGGAGAAGAACATATTTGGTTGGCTATACATAGTAGTTTACTTTTTGTTAGGTTGTCTTTTGTTTTCCCTAAGTGTTGTTATGCATGTGTGTAGTGTTTTTAGCCTTTGTGTGTTTTTTTTCCTTATTTTTTGGAGTAAAATATTTTTTAGTTATTATGTCCTTACAAGGTTGTTGCCAAATTTTCAAGTTGCATCTTGACTCAATGCCCAATGGACTTTTAGACCATCAGTCTTCTCAAGCATAGTAGGCATGTTTCCCTTGTGAGTCACCAAATGTGTTGACCAATTTTTGGTCCCAAAAGCCAAAATTGGGCACCCCCTCCTTTTGTATTGTAAGATTCATTCAATCCATATTTTGGCTAGTTCATCCCTCATCTACTTTGTGCAAAATTTTCTCTGTCAAACCATTTCCCACAAAAAAACCAATTGTTTTCTTCTTTTACTTGCCAAGTGAATTTTGGGTTTGATGGGTGATTTTAATTGTAAAAGAATGATAAGTAAATCCACTTGAAAACCTTGATTTGGTCTTGGATGCTTTGAAAGGCAAGTGAATTACTTCACAGGGATTTTCATCTATAAAATAAACCTAGTGGAAAAGTTGAAGGGTAATTTGTAGGATTCTCGAAGGGTATATACGCCTGTAGAGGGAACTTCGGTGGCAAATATGGCCTTTAAAATTCTTTCAAAAGGTAACTTTGGAGGCCAGGGAGCCCTTGTGGGGTGTAAGCGATGAAAAAAGTGGATCTTTTTCAAAATTATGAAGGGTAACTTTAGGCTCAAAATGCCCTTACAGAGGGTAGTCAGTTCAAGCAAAGGGGTAAGACAAGAAGCCCAAAAGGAACTTGCCCTTAAAAAAAAAAGTGACAAACACAAAAGAGAATTCCTTTGGAATTTTTGTTAGAAGGAAAACCAAAGAATAAAAATCAAAGGATAATTCCTTGAAATAAAATGTATGAAGGAATTCCTTCAGACATTTTGTTTAAAGAAATTTGATAGTCATAAAAAGTCCAAAAAATTTTGAAAGACAAGAAGTCTAAAGGGTAGGTGTCTTTGTGGCAGGAACTTGGTTATGAAAGTGGACATTTCCATTTTTTTGAAGGGTCACTTTCTTTTCAAGGTGGACCATTTCAGATTTTTCAAAGGTATTTTTTCTAAAGGCAAAGGTCATTTTCAAATGCCAAAGAGGACCATTTCAATCTTTTCAAAGGGTCACTTTCCCTTTGGAAAATTTTGTTTGCATAAATGCCAAAGGAATTGTCCCAGTGGGTGATAGGCCCATGAACACCAATTTTAAGGTGATAATCTAGCCATTGGGATTCAAATGTCTGATGATGGGCCTGTGAATGTCAATTTCATGAAATTAATCTAGCTATTGGGAAGTAATCAAAGGATAATTCCTTCAAACAATTTTTATGCAAGAAATCAAAAAAGGAAGCCAAAAGGCTTGCCAAAGGAAAGTCAAAGAGTGCAAGCCCAAAGAAGAATTCATTCAGACATTTTTTTTGAATGAATCCAAAGCCCAAGATCCCAAAGAATGAATGAGTGAACAAGCATTAAAAGGATCTTCGGAGAGAATAATAAGTGCTAAGAGCCCAATTTTCCAAGACAAGAGGGAAATAGCAAAGGGAAAACAAGGTAGGTAACCTAGAATAAAGACACGTGAATTATAAAACAAAATCTCAAAATGATCCAAGTGGTGTAACAAGTCAAAGCATAGACCTAGGGATGAACCAAACCAAGGCAGGTGACATAGATGTCATCAACAGGCAGAGTAAATGCACTTAGGTGAAATAGTTTCTACCAAAAACCAATAAACGGATTGGTTTTTGAACTATAGAGGAGAATGGCCTATGTTTTTTACTTCACCATTAATGCATATCTAGTTAAAACCAACATTAAAGAGAGCATGGCCTAGTCAAAACAACTTAGGGATGGCCTTGTCAATTACTAGGAGTATCCCATGTTTTTGTAGGCCTAGGATAGCAAGGGTAGTGACTTGGACACCTATGGCATGGCTTTCCCATATGAAATTGGAAGGATACAATAACATCATGGACATGTGGTCTTTATATAAGTGTTAACTCAACATGGGTTTCCATCCTTTGACTTATAAATTATCTATTTCTAAACTTTCTATATATTTGTAACTTCTCATTTGAGAAAGTATCTCTTAGCATTTGTATGGCAAAGCCCTGAAGAAAGTTACTTTGAATGAAAATAAGCATTTTTACCTCCATTTGAGTTTGCACTTTTGCATATGTTTATGGTTTTCTCTTATTATAAGTCATTTCCTTTTCATGCTTTCATAAGTTTATTCCAACATATCTAGTGTATTGTAAGTTCTTCTTTTGTAGGTCAATAAGAAGTGTCCAGCCCAGAATATAGGTGTATGTGAATAGCCTATCCATAGTGTGTCTTATAACACCTCTATTAGTCCTTCCTCCCTGTATCTCCAC
This sequence comes from Torreya grandis, assembly GCA_037957365.1. Taxonomy (NCBI): domain Eukaryota; kingdom Viridiplantae; phylum Streptophyta; class Pinopsida; order Cupressales; family Taxaceae; genus Torreya; species Torreya grandis. The sequence continues at coordinate 251,090 of JARHVA010007412.1, forward strand.
AGGATCCCCTATTGAAATACTAATCTAGGAAAGGTTCTCATTTGAATGAAGTGTATATTTGTTTCTCTTTGGTGTAAAGTGTAGGTCAAACCTGAGTAGACCAACTAATTTAGTGCATCACCACATTAGTTAGGTTCTATTTTTTGGTATTTATATCTCTTTTCACCCCCTATTGTTAGCATTAGAAGATCCAGGGCCTCAAGTTGCATCAAGGGGAGCTATCCCCTAATCTAGAGATTCATCCCTCAAGTTTGCCACCGACAACAAGAGGAATGTCTCCATTATGACACATGGAGGAAGGGATTTGAGTCTCCTTTTAGAGGGTGGAATCTATAGTGTCAATAGTGATGTTGAAATCTTAAGAGCAAAATCATGATTACACATAACAACCTCATAAATTCCAAAAAAATGTCCCTTAGCTTGAATTTTTTACCTATTTTGGTTAGAAAGATCAAATTTTGACATGAAAATCATTAGGGGAGTGTTCTAAAAGGATTTAATAGTAACTATGTGGGGTGCATGTCCCACTGGGTATGCCATTTTTAATAATAAGAATTTGAAAATAGAGAGGAGATTATATCACGTGTTATTTTAAGAAACAAAACTCAAAGTGAACACACTAACATGCTAACATATCTAAGCACAGGGGGATCTTAATGAACAAAATAAAATGAAAATTACAATTAAAATTCAAAATAACAACAATCTCTTACCTTCCTTGAATGCTCCAGATGATTCATTATGTGGTTTGATCGGTTTGTGCTCAAAGAGTCTTTATCAATGAAGTTTTTTTTATTCTTATCTCCTTGGCACCATTTTGAATTGATATGGATAATGTTTTCTTGATGGGGATTGGCTCAATATTTTTGCATTATAACACTACTAATATAAATCATGCTACAAAACCTACATTATAACTCTACAATTTCCAAGTTATCTTTTAAATAAGCAATGGCTTATATTTATAGTCTTAGAAACTAACCCCAACTCAAGGTGAGTTAAAGTGTAGTTTAAACATGGAATGGGTTCAAACCTATCATAAGTGAGTCAATTAACCTTAGTAGAGTTAAAAGGTGTCAATAACTCATGATTTACAATGAATAGGCATGGTTGAGATATTTTGAGATATTTGCAAAGGCTTGACAACTCATAAAAGGTAATCATGAAAAGCTAGGATATTTCATATTTTTGAATTTCCTTTTTTAGTAATTCATTAAGTGCACATGAATAATTCAACTAGGAATTTAATTTGGTTTGGCTTGTTAATTAATTTTGATTAGGCATTTAACTCTTTCAAGGTTTGATTTATGTTCATATGCCCCACTTAATAGGTCCATAGCCCAAATTGACTATTCTGATCCTACAAGGTGCTTAGGGATGAATCTATAAGAGGTTATGGTTGCATATAGTAGGATACCCCAATTAGAGATGTATCAACATGATTATGAGCTTTGATATATGATGCACAAGTAAATTTGGGACATTTAATGATTATTAGGCTTAATTTTTAAAGGTTACTAAGAATCACTCTTATGTTTGATTGAAGGCCATTTGTGGCTAGTTTTATTTGTCTATAATTATGAACAGAAATGACTTATATTTTAGAAGAATATTCCTTAGATATCATGTTAAAATTGATGATGACATCATGTAGATCACCACCATGTGGTTTGTATCCAATACCTCAATGTTCTTCATTTTATTTGATAGTTATTTTTTCCATAATACCTTGTTAATTTATACCAAGACCTTTGCATTTTTATTTTTTGATAAATACTATTTGTTTATTAGAACCTTAGCCAATTCTAGGGCATAAATTGAGGTCCCAGTCCTTATGGACTATTACAACAATATAAATGGTAAAAACTAAAAAATAATTTAAAAGAACATTTAAAATCAACTTTTTAATGGAGCCAACACTGATTCTAGGGTACAATAGGAGGCCCAATATCCTAAAAAATAAAATGTTTTAAACCCAATTGTAAAGATTAGAAATAGAAAAACTACAAAAGATAAAAAAATAAAAATAAACCAAGCTAAAATCTTAGAGACAAACCAAATTTAATAATAAAATAAGTAAAAGGTGATAAAAGGTATCATTCAACAAATTTATAAAGGAGTAATGATCCCATAATTAATATCAACCATTTGAAGCCAATAAATGTTTGCTCCTAATAGATAAAAGAGATTCCATTGTCTATTGAGTACCCCAATTAATGGAGTTTATGGCATCTAGTTGTATATTTTTTGCTTCCATTTTCTTTCCTCTTTTTCCTTTCTTTCTATATTTAGGAGCCTTCATATCACTAGGCTACTAAGAAATAGAAAAGACTTCACTACTAACCATCTCTTCTTCTTATTCCTCCTAATATTCACCAACCAGATCTAAAATTTCCTACCATTGAGAATGGTCTACTAATTTGTCAACACCAATGGGTTTGGGTTTCTCCACAATTATTTCCCCTTTCACACAGGGAGATGAAGGATGCCCTACCTTCATGACTATTTGAGCTTTTGATGCTACTAAAATCTCTCCCATATGAAGGCTACCCTAATTTTCCTCAATGAATACTAATTACAAAACTACAATAGAATCATATTTGGGTGGGAAATGAATTATATGAGCTAAATATTGATTTAAACATCTGATATTTCTGACCCATTTCTTTAATAACATTGAATGAGAGCCTCTAAAGCCATTATTAGGAATATGACAATTAATAATCTTATGATTAGCTTGATTGCATTTGAAAAACCTAAAGGAAGGCCTTCAAAATTAATAAACTAATTATAAACCCTAAGGTAGGATGAGATCTAAATAGAATGATGTAGAGGTTTAGCCAAATCTAAAAGCACACACACCCTAACAAAATTTAGATTAGCCTCAATGGATTCATCAAATTTGAGTAAAACTCTCAACTTACCAAACAACTATTTGAGTAGATTAGTTTCATACATAACTAAGGGGATATTATAAATTTTTATGCAAACTATGGCTTGCAATATAATCATAGCAACTGGATCAAAAACTAGAGTCCAAGGATGCAAAAACACCCCGACTTGCCAACAAACCATGGTCCATTTACCCAAACAAAATCTCTATCATCTGGTGAAGGAAAATAAAGTATAAAGAAACTATTTCATAATAAAAAAGAGAGGGTATTTTTAAATAAGTCAAGGTTATTTGTGAGCATTCTAAAATATATTTCTAGGAAGGCCACTTCCCAACTTGCCTATCAGATATTTTTTCCATCTTTCCATATCTAGCATCGAGAGCATTGCATATAAAATTTCTAGAACAAGAGTGTCTAAAAAAATAAGTGGGATATCACCTAATAAATCTATTTATAGGTTTCATTTCTAGAGAGTTTCTACTTCATTCATACCTATAGGACCTTCATCATCTACTTTAACCTGCTCTAGAAGATTTTCCAATTAAAACTAGATTTTGGGAATCAGAATAGGATCCACATTAGGTTACTTTCTAATTAAAATCTCTTTACAAAAAATTCCACATGTATGAAAAGGATTAGAGACATTAGGGCAGTTAGTGAACACTAATTTCTTGGGAAAAACCCTAGCTATTTATCTTGATGTAATAGGCATTTGCATCCTAGGAGGGGGGATTCCATCTGACTAGCCTTTAACCCCATATGCCTATTTCAACCCTATAAACTCTTCAATAAGCACTCCAACTTGAACAAATTAAGATGTAGAGAAACCATCATAATTAGAAACTTTTGAATCCTTCCATCCTTTTCCCAATTTTAACCTTTCTACTGGCTCCTGCACCCCTAGTTGCCTCCCACAAATTATTATTCCTCCATAGTTTTTTCCTTTCTACCTATTACTTTATTCTAACCCCTACACCCTTAACCTCCTATGCCCCTAATCACTCTCCCCTATTACTTATACTACCTTTACTTGTCTACCATAGTCCTTCCCTCCATCAATATGCACCATTGCCTACCTTTCATGTGTGGTCTCTAGTGCCACTCCATCACCTATCACCGCTCTAATTCCTATTGCCATTCCATCACCAGTCATCATTCCATTGCCTGTCCCTATCACAATAAAAATTCCTATATGAGTTAAATTTTAAACTAGGGAAAATTAAGGTAAAAAATAAATGGTGGTACTAATTACATGAATTTTAAGGCTTGGCGATGAGTGATCAGACCTTAACATTTTTAATTATAATATTACACATGACTTATTTGGGTACAATATTTTAATTATTTTAATAACATGTCTCTAATTCATCATTATAAAGTTAAGAATTATTAGAATATTTAATATGTTCATCTGAAAAAAATCCTCTTTTAATAAAAAAGGCTAAAATGAATCGATGAATAATTTGTGACTACTTCCTATAGTGGGGTCTTCCATGGTTTTGGGGAGAAATATGTTTTTTTTATAAATAAAATGAATTTTTTATTTTATATCCTCCCATGCCTTTGTCAATAATTATAAAATTAAATTTGTTGATGGGGTTGTGGATTTGGATGTATAATTTAGATTTTCATATGTGGATGGTTGGATTTCATATGTGTATGGTACAATTTTAGATGTGGATGGTAGCTCATCTAGATGGATATAATATTTTTCTTTTGGTGATTCCATTTCATTTGTATCATAAGTATGTTATATAATGTGTAAGTAATTATATTTTATGTATTATCCCTCAAATAATTTTTAGTATTGGAAGGGTTGGAGATCATGAAAAATGGTAACTTTTATACCATAATGAGTAAATTTAATACATTTATGGAGTGTGAGTGGATAAAAATTCATGGAATGACTCCATGGGTGGGAAAAAATCATGTTCTATTATATTTCAATATCAAGTACATGGATTAGGGTTTGATTTATGATAGGTCCTAACATGAGGGACAAATGTATTCTCCTAGATGATTGACATTTTGCATTCTCATAGGATTTTATGGTTATAGTATATATCTCTAATTATTTACCAGGTAACCTATATGTTTAATCAAGGTTAGTATACAAATGTTCAAAGTAGATCCATTTTATTTAAATCCCCTTTTTACCTTGTGTTTTGAAATAATGGCTTCAATAGAAAGGGGTAATTTATGAGATGGGCTAATAGGGGAGATATCAATTTGGTTGAATGTTAATTGATTATTTTAGTTAAAGTTTCCTATAAGTTATTGAAAATTTAATGGGTTTATGTCCTCAAATACTCTTGAATCTTGTAAGGTTTTATACAAATTATCCTTATAAGTAGTGGATTTTCTATAGAGGTCCAAATTAAAAATTTGGGTCAATGTCTTCCCAAGATTCTCCCTGATATTTTATTTTCCTTCAGAAGTGGGCAAAGGAGAATTCTCAATCATGATATTTGACTTTGATTATTGCAACATGGTTATCCATGGATATGACATGACTAACAATGACATCAAATGGATGAGTGGTTTTAATGGAGTTGATATTGTTGGTTTGGTTTTCACTTTAATTTTTTTGGGAATGATCTTGGTCATGTTTCAAAAATGGATCTTGTTATACCCATATATTTTGGTTGTTGGATATAGATGCATTATTATCTTGTTCCATGTCACCATGATTAATCAAGTTGTGGATGTAGTTTTTAAGTTTCATACATCTATTGGTGGAGTGACCTTTTGAATTTATGGTATTCATAATATTATTGTTCTTTACACCAAGTGGGTTTAAGAACATTTTCATCAAAGTGTTTGGTATTTGGGAATGTGAACATGTTGGCGGTTATTAACCTATGGAAAAATGATTCAAGAGATTCTCCCAAAGGAGTATAAGTCCTTCATTTTGTCTCTTGTATAGTTTGACCTATAGGTATAGTGATTTTGGGGGTATGTTGAATGTCTTTGACATGTTTGGGATCTATAAAACCATCACCCACCATGTTTTTATTTTTATTTAAGAAATTAGACATGTTAATTTGGATTTGTGTTCTATTATCCTCATCAAAAATATTGACTATAATTTTTGTAATAAGTTTCCTTTCTATTCCTTTTAAAATTATTTCATCAAAGGGATTGATACAATGGAATTAGATGTGGAAGATAATTTTTTCATTGAGATTGCTTATGAAAATGGTGATGAGTTGTTTCCCAAGGATTAACGAAAGAAAAAAATTGCTAAGGCACAATATCATTTTAAGAAAGAGGAGAAATTTTGTTCATTTCATTGTTTGACATTACATAAGTCTAGCATGGTTAACTCATGTTCAACATTGTAATGAAAGTGTTTAACAAATATCTCATAGATATATGGAAAGGTATTTATTAACCCTTTGGGTAGATGTAATAACCATTCAAGATCTTTACCACATAAACTATGTGGGAAAATCCTAAGTAAATTAATCTTTATAAGTGACATATTGACAAGACATGTAGAATTTAATGATTTGCTCCATAGGGTGACCTTCCCATTTGTATTTATATAACTTTGGAGGTTATAAGTGAGGTGGAAAAGGTACTTTCATCATATTTATATCAAATGGATATGGAAACAATTATTCAAACAAAAAACTTTTTGATTTGGGATTGACTCCCATCTTGCAATCCTTAAATGATATCCTTCATGATTTTACATTCATGAACAAAGACTATGTCCTTGAATTGTGAGGATGATGATTGATTTTGGCTGGTTTTAGATGACCCTAAGGCCTGATCGACAGTGTGTTTCCATTTTTTTAAATTAATTATTAGATTTAGAATTTGAAGGATTAATGATGGAAAGACTTAGATTGGATTAAATATCAACCAACTATTAGATCAATCTTTGGTAAATTTGGAAAGAAAAAGTTTTTGGTCTTGGTGGGATTAGTTTTGAATAAAATATTTTAATTTATCAACATGAATTTGGGAATCAGGCTCTAGATTCTCATTAGAGGACTCTAATATTGCCTTATTTTCACCTAGGGAATTGTTGAATTGATTTTGATGACATTTGGGAGGTGTTTTATCCCTAAAACTAATGAGATGATGGAAGTCTTTAGGATTTAAATTTGGAGATAACTTAGTCACCATTTATAGAATATATATTATGGATTAATCTTTGTTTTCAAGGAGGTAGTTATTAAACTAGGGAGGATTTTATTTAAGAAGATCATCTATAGTGTATTTAATATGGTTAACAAGGTTATCTTATCATTATCATTTAATTATACATGATCCTCTTGGTTATATAAATGGAGAGGATCCCTCCAAAAAATATTTCCCTATCCTAAACATTTTTCAAATAGTATTTGAGCCTAGTATCTAAAGACATGATGCAACCTTTACATGTTTGACTCAAGATAGTTTTGATCCACAATGTGGATTCACTCAATATTATTTTAAATCAAGATGTGGATTGGCTCAAGATTGGATTGATTCAAGATGTGGATTGAATTCATACTGGTTTGGAATAAAAAAAATTATAGGGTGCTTGGATTATTTCACAAGTTTGATGTGATTGAAAAACAAGCGTTTTGGTTTGAAATCAAGTATTTGGTTTGGGTTTTTAAAACAATTATTGCCTTGGGAATAACTAGATCAATTAATAGATTGCTTAAAAAGGGGGGGAAAAAAAAAGACACACAAATAATAAAATCCTATAATTATTCAAATAGGTGTATAGACAAAAAATAACTAACCGATAATTCCCCAAAATTTGACAGGCACATGGTGAATAATCTTAGGGAATGCTATTTTATTGGCATTATTTCTTGATTATGACCAAAGTCTCTTAAAATTTTCTTTATAATAATATATAGAAGGAAGCATATAAATATATACCTTTATTATGGTGATATCCAAATCTTTGGAAGAGGATGCATAATGAGAACACTAGAAAGGGTCAAATCCCAATATTGTTACACTGTATGTGTCTTCATCACTATAGTGTTATTATAAAATCAAGCCTCGAGAGAGCTATTTAAACCCTAGGTATTGGTGGTCTAATACACCTCATGTTACTAAATTTTTTATTCAAGCTTAGGAATTAAATTCAATTGGTCCTCAATTTGTATACCCACTAAAACATGAGGTTTGGCCTACCATGTGGTAATGAAATCCATAGTTGATAAAGCACCTATAAAGAAAAATAAAAAGAGGCTATCTAATTTCTAATTTTTGGGATCATTTTACAATGCATGAAAATAGAATATGTGAGATAGATCAAGATACATGGATTATTTCTTAGATTGATTTAATTTCTAGGGTTGATTTTCAATGCAAGGAAATATCATACATAAGCCACTAGTATCAGAAACAAGATTATAATAAAGTAAATGCAAGAAAATTATAAATTTAAAAGAAAAGTGTTAGTAAAAAAAATTTTATTTTTTTGAATCTTTGACTTGTGGTGATAAAAATAGTTAGTAGTTTCAAATAGTTTAGTTGATAGAAGAAACAACTATAGGTTATTTGAAACAAAAAGATTAAAAGATAGAAAAATAACAAAAAAAGATGACAATAACTTCACTAAAAATCATAAAAAATTCAATGTCACCTAAAATGATTTTGTTACTGATAAATATGATTTTTTGTTAAGTAAAAATAGATAGAAAAGTAGAAAAATGGATAAAACATAGTTACCAATATATTTTCACCAATACATAGAACAATTTTGCCAAAAATCAAGATAATTTTGTCACATATCTAGATAATTTTGTTGAAGCTTTGAATTTTTTTTGCCAAAGCTAGTAATGTTTTCACCAAAGTTATTTACATTTTCATCAAAGTTAGGGATGTTTTCACTAAAGTTAGGGATGAATTAACTACTGTTAAAGATGATTTTAGTGTTATTGTAAAAAATTAAAAAAATTGAAATCATAAAAAAAAAATAGAAAGCATAATACATGAAAAATAGGAAGAAAAAAAATAAATTTATAAAAGTTAATGACAATTTCATTGAAGGTAGTGACAAATTTTCTAAAGATAATGAAAATTTTACTAAAGTTAGTTTCAATTTTTTAAGTTATCAAGAAAGTACCAAATATAATTTGCATTAAATAGTTTCACTAATCTGCCTAATGAATTCATTATTATTTATAAAAAAAATTAATTTTTCATAAAACAACATCATTAAATATTAGATGATAGATATAAATGAGTAGTATTGATTGAAACTTTTTAAATTTCACCTATAAAAGTAAGTAATTTCTACTAGAATAATGCTATAACAGTTAGGCAATCAAAAGGACTTGAAACAAATTGAAAGATTTAATAAAAATGTGTTAAAATAATTTTAGGAATGATTCCATCAAGCATGCAAAAATATAACACACATAATTTAGAACTTAAAACTAGGAAACCAAATAATGATTATTGACTCCCTATTATGAACTCAACCTTGAAGCTCAGATAGAGCTTTTAAAAAAATAAAAATAAATAATATGCCTTTATCTACCAACCAATGAAGATATGTTATTTTATAAATTTGATGTGATCTTATGAATTTTGTATATGGTTAATCAAAATTTAATCTGTAATTCAAAATAAATGTAACAACATAATGATAGATGCATAAATTTGATAACTCAATGATTGATGTGAATTTGATAGAAATTCAGGATGATAATTTATGATGATCCTCACAAAAAATGAAAGCATGTTAAATTGTATACATTAAGATGAGAAAAATGGATGGATAAGATAAATCATATTTATATGATATCTTGATTTTGGGTAGTTTTATTTGAGTCCTCATTCAGGCGGTTGAGAAATGTGTGGAGGTCAATTGGGTGGTTGAATGTGTCAAAAAAATGAATTAATAGATTTTGTTGTATGTTTGCACAATAGTTGAAAGATTCCATGAATGATTCAAGGTATTTGGATGATTCACTAAGTTAGTCTAATGTCTCAAGGGGTTGGTTGGATGACTCAACACATTGGGTGAGATAATTGGGGAAATGGTTGGGTGACTCATTCTCTTGGTTGAGATAATAGTAGAGGTGGTTTTTGAATTGAATTTTTTTATTTTAATTAGTTTTATTTGTTTGTGTTTAATTATGTGTACATTATTAATTATAAATGGATTATTTAATTAATATTTATTATTTAACTATTTGTAAGGTGAGGCATGGAAGGGGAGGGGGGATACTGATGTTAGTAAATTTGGGATAACACTAGATTTTGGATGATGATAAGTAGTAAAGAATAATGGTGATTATTTTGATATTTAAAAAAATTAATTATGACACTAATGTGGTGTGATTTATATGTCTACAATGGCCATCACTCCTTAATTCGAGGCACAACACTTAGTGGGAAGTGTGCATTTTCTTAGGGCATACCTTCTACTATTGAAAGTCAATTCATCATTATGACAATATTGCCATGCCATTGTAATAAATTCTCAACAATAATGATCCATTCATATGGGGTGAGAGGTAATTGGACATATTAAAAAAATTGAATAATAAATTCAAATTTTCATCAATTATCCATTTTCTATATTTAAAATCTCATTTTCATGTGCATGTTAACACATTAGGGATGAAACTATGAACCATTCTCACTTAGTCAAACAATAATAAGATGTACCATCCTATATACTTTATAGTAATAATCTTACATATATTATGTAAAACTATTCAATCAATGAGTGTGAGAAACTCATAATGGTGTACACACTATAGAAATTCCAATAATACCTATTAACCACACCATTTTTTTCACTGATCATGAATCCATAAATTACATTATACCATGTTCCATGGAAGGATTTGCTGATGGATTATGTTGTTTTAAGAATACTAATTTTATATGGTTTTGAATACTAGAATATATAAGTTTGGTCCTAACCACCTATTATGCATATATATAAGTGAAGATGTAAAAAATATTAAATATGGACTCACAAATTCCCAGTCGTTTTTAGTTAAACATGCCCCAAAATATATTGATGATATTTTTATACTCATAAAATTCATCATTGTTCCAAGAAATATTTCAATCAATGAAATGAAACATTTGGTTGTTAGCATTTCTTGATATTATCTCATTTAGGTTGATATTTATAAACTCAAACACAATGAAGTCCTACACAAATGTATTTTGGAACATGAATGCCCATGAGTGTTTCAAGAAGGATATGAGGGAATTTATAGAGAAAATTTTGTTGGAAAAGACACTACATATAAGATCTTACTTTCTAGCTTATGGTGGCCTACATTTATCCACAATTCTAATGAATATGTATGTAGGTGTGATGTTTTCCAATGAACTACAAACCTAACCATTGAGATGAGATGACCCTCATCCCCATAATAGCCTAGGATCCTTTTCAAAAATTCGATATCAATTTTTTCGGTATAATCTCCTTAGCTATATGTAAAACTAACACATTTTATATTATCACCACCACTGACTATCTTAATCATTGGGCTGAGGTTACATCAATAAATAATAATACATAAGCACATTTATTATGAGATAATATAATCAATAGCTATGGGTGCCTAATGATCGTAACTAGTGATTGAGGAATTCATGTCACAAATGAAAACATGTACTTACATTTGTCTAATTTCATGATAGTGCATTAAAATACCACCCCATACCACCCAAATGAAAATTTAACCAAAAAGGGCTTCAATAATATTCTTGGGAAGACACTAACCAAGATTTTAGATGTCAGGAATAAATAATGTGATGGGCATGATGTCTAGTGTTATGGGCCTATAGTAAAGATATAAGCGCCTTGGTAAATCCACCCCGTTCATCTTGTGTTCGAGATAAAGGCAATGATTCCAATGGAATTCTTAAATTCATCCCTATAAATCACTCACATTAGTTGAATAGAGTGTAAGGGGTCACTTGATGCATGTGGATAAGACCTCAAGAAACTACATGAAATGTGTGTTATTTCTTAATGAATCTAGAATATGGAAAAGTCCCAAAAATATGCTTGGTATGACAAACACATAAAGGGGAAAATATTGGTTGAAGGATCCCCTATTAAAATATATCAATCTAATTACTTGAAGCATCCATGGAATATTAAAATGTGTTGTATAGGGCCTACATTGACCATGATATTATGAATACTAACATGTGCAAGCTACATGTGTTAGATGGAAAAATTATCCTTGGGTATTTCAATGATAGCCAGCTTAAGTTGTACCATTATTAACATGATTGAGCCATGATATAATAATCATTATTCCATTTATTTTATGTATTTTGTGTTTAGTGGGTTAGAATAGTATATTTTAGTTTTTACACTTAATAATTATGCATTGTTAATTATTTTTTGACCATGCAACCTCGTCTGAGTTGTTATTTTCTTGGGTAAGTTTTGTTGTACTAATGTTTTAATAACCTCTCTTGATAAAATTTAACCTGATATATAAGAAATATTTCTAAATACATAATGCTATGAAGTCAATAAATTCATACCTTAATGAGAATATTAAAAAAATAACATCAAACTCTAGGCATGTGACACTATGAGTGACTTGACAAAAAGATACGTATTATGATAGAGGACTAAGTATAGAATTTAGTGTAGGATATGGGGATATAAATTGATTAAAAATAAAAATAAAAATATAGATAATACTGACATGGGATGTGAATAATGATATAACTAGTTGTAGGGTTGAGTTGAGATTATTTTATTATGAAGGTATTGCAAGGCAAAGAAGTGTGTAAGAGGAATGGAATCACAATGCTTAGGAATGCAAAAGGGAAGAGTGCACATGGTGAAAATCCTATCAAAAATAGTAAATTTATAGGATAAAATCACTCATAGAAATTTAAATTTTTAAATATATCAGGATAACAACTAGCACACACTAGTAGTTAATGTAAAGGTAGTAGTATTAAAATATCGAGTGTGAGAGGATTAAAGACAATTTCATGAATGACAAACTAATTAAATTTAGTTTTTTTTTAAATTCTGAAATTAGTATAAAAATAAATATACATTTCACTCTCATCACTTTTCTATCAATATAGATTGATCAACTCCATAAGTGTGCACAAACCATATAATATTAAAGAAACTTTCAAATTTGAGTTGAGAGCAACTACAAATGCCATTTAAGGGATAGAAATGAGATAATTATGGAATTATGACTCAAGTAAATGTAGGATTGAGTAATTTTAGTGAGTAAAAGGATGGATTAAATGAGTTACAAGTTATATATGTTTTTAATTTTCATTGTTGGGTATGGAAGATTAGAATCAATTATCATAACACCAAATATGAAATACACATCACTTGCCATGATTCAAGGGTTTAACAAAGTAGGGATATAAAGGTGTGCCATATGGGTTTTAGGAATATTATAAACAAAAAAATCAACGTATAAAATAAGAAACATGTAATGTACCTATAGAGGGATATAATAGTAGTATAATAGTAAAATAGATAATATAATAGTGAATAGTGGTTTAGTACCACATGTATAAGAGTAAGGAGTTGTGTAAATGCAAATTAGTATAAATAAAGGGGTAACGGTTTGTGTTAGGCATCCAAGAATTTATTTTTAATTAGAGTTTTATCTAATAGGAGGTTCCACCCTTGAAAAGGCTAGTGATTCAAAGTTATTCCTTCCTTAAAAGGAATTGTGTGTGTAATCAGCTTCCTTATCAATATATGAGTGATTTGTTATCATTTAGTTAATTTTAGGAACAAGGTTCATAACATTTGGTATCAGAGCACTTTTTGGGGATAATTTTTTTCATTACAATATAAATTTTGATTATGAAATTTGTAGTACTTTGAAATATTCTAGTTTGGTGTAATATGTGTTGTAGTCTTATTACAAATCTGATAGAAACATTGCTACTATGGACCATCTCATCTTTGTGGTATATATATTACTTCACTTTATATCTACCTAGGGTTTTGAATACAAGGCAACACAACAACAATCAACAAAATTCTTCAAATTTAGAGATCTTCGACATTTCTTAAATCTATGTTTGTTGGATCTAGTTTCACTTAGCTCTATAAATTTATGGATCATCATCAAAATCACATAGTGAATTAACTTTATAGTTTTGATCTCAGATCAGGCATCACTAAGACCTATATTTCTACATTTTGGTGACTATTAATAGCACCTTCCATAAGCTCATCTCTTGGTCTCATCATTATGCATTGTATCACTTCTTTTATAATTAAGGATTGAGATGTATTCTATCTCAATTTTAGATTGGTGGCACATTATCACCATATAAAACTATAAATTCCACTTGATATCCTTATAATGGATGAAACTGATCCTATAAAAGACCAAAAAAATGTGGCTTGACATTAAACTTAGTAAGAGATACCTCTATCGACCCTAAATGGCTCAGCCTTAGATCATAACTTGATGATACCTACTCAACCTCAAGCCTACATATTAGGTACCTTATCATCCTCCTCACCTCCTTGATTGCAACCCACCTCAGCTCATATCACTCCACAACATCTACATTAGTAGATTTGACTTTCACAAGATCTCCCTTGGTGTCAAATCTTTGATATCCTTCTTCACATGTCTACTATAAGCTCCTTAATCTAGTAGTCTTCAATTTTTTTAGTTTCTATAATTCTCATCATGCATGGTTATTAACCATGGATTTTGCATAAGATCTCTTTACATCCTCTCTTCTATAAATTGCCTCCTTGGTGCTTGGTTATTAGAGAGTTATTAGTGATGTCATGGAGGTGTCCTGGTAAGTGTATGAATTGCTTTTTAGCCTAAGTAATAACGATAAAGTGTGTAATGTGATTTTACTAGTGTGCTTGAAGTTATCTTGGTTGATCCTTAGAGTTTGGCTAGTTAGAGATGTTTAGAGATGAGTATGGACTATTGAGCATATACAAGGGGTCCCATAATGAGTGTTCTATGCTTGGAGAGATTATGTGTATAAGTGGAATTCATATAGTACTCCATAGTTTTCATCTAGACTATTTGGGTCCAATGGAAAAAATTTTGAGTAGGTAATTTGATGATGTCATAAGTGCCACATGTGGATGAGTCGAGGAGAGTTGGTCATATTTTTGTGAACAAATTAGTCCCTAGTTATTATGGGCCATATATTAGGTCATCCATAAAAGTATGATAAAAGGTATGAGGGGTTGGCTTCTAAAATAGAATTCACCAAGTTACCATACTTAGCCAAATTTCCAAAGGGTTCAAGTAGAGCTGAGTAAGCATGTTGATGATGTTAGTATTCTCACATGCGAAGGCGTCTAGATAAAAAGATCATAAGGGTTTGTTCATTTTTATGCATAGTTTATATGTACTAAATATTAGGTCATGATATAAATCACATAAAAAGATATGCATGTACAAAGTTTGACTCTCAAGTGTTTTGATAGTGTTTTCCTATACTTAGCCAAATTTGCAATGTGGCAAGAAGAGTCGAGTAACTAGTTTTGTGATGGAATATCTCAAACATGTGGACATTTTAAAATAAGGTGATAATATGGGTTTGTTCAATTTTAATCCTATTTTATTTAAACTAAATTATAGATCATGCACTGAAGCATGACAAAAGTTATGTAGGAGCAAAGTTGGCCTCCTAAACAAGTTCTACGTATAGTTGGCTCTGTGATAGAAGATTTTGAGAAGGCATTTTACTGGATTTATATCTCATACATGAAAAGGTTTTAGGAGTATTTTTATGCATGGTTATATTATTATTTGAAATGAGATCATATGGTCTAAATTTGAGATCATGAATCTAAGCATAGAAGAAGTTATTTAATTCCAAAGTAAGCTTTCCAGGCATTTTGTAGTTGGTTTGCATAGTTAATTTTCATGATGTTAAAGATCTAGACCTAGAGATACAAAAAATAATAGGAGTTTATATAATGAATATCTATGATTCAAAATAAGTCAAAGAGGTTAAAGTGTTTTTTATTTAATAGAATTAAAGACCAAGACCAAATAAAAATCCAACAGTGCATAGGCAATTGTATAGATCACAATCTAATGGTGCATATTGATCAAGATGATAAGAAGTGTTTGAGCTTTAAAAACTAAGAAAAGTTATAAGATAAGGATATAAAAATAAGTAGGTATTTGTACATATATATCAAATGATGCATGTTAAATGATAAAGACCTGATTGATCCATAGAGATCGATGGAGCACATTGAGTCAATGTTTCTAGGGTACACAAGATGAAGTCAAAGTGACTAAGGTTTAATGTTTTATGATTGGTGCTTATGTTAAATATTGAAAAAGATCAATGATGTGTGTTTTAATCTAAACTAAGAGGACATGATATTTGAGCATTATTTTTGAGGTTTAACTTTGACTATTGCCATTTGAATATTTGAATTTACTAAGGGAAAAACTAACACTCAATAATTTATCCATATCTTTTGATAGAAAACAAATTTTCTCATGGTGTAAAAATAAAATATGAAGAGGACTCCATGCACATCTAGTTAACCTAATTTTAAGATATAAAAGTGTGTGTAAATAAATATATTAATCTTCAAAGTTTATTGTGGTTTTGTGCTTGTTTTGCAAGTGATCCGAGAAGGGTAATTGAGCTCATTTTGATGTTATTTCAATGGCTCATGATGACTTAGACATTTGGGAGTATTATAAACTCAAAAAGGATGATCAATGTGGTTTTTTAAAGTATGATAAATTATTATTCTATATGAAAAAATATGATAAGTTGACTATGTGTTTGTTCATAGTGTTCTTATGCACTAGGTTAGTGCTTGAGTTGTTTGAGCATATGCAAAGGTGAGCATGAGTAAATATGATAATTTAAGGATTCTTATGGAATATAAGGAGTGTACCTATGTATTTTTAAGTGGTATTATGTTTATTGATTTGATTGATGATGTGATTAATTGGTGAATAGGTCTCCATAAGACCTATAAGAGCTATAAAAGCCTTATTAAAAGGTGTTGTTACTTAAGGGTGACCCATAGGTACTATTGATCAAAAATTTTCTACATAAAAAAAATATACCTAGTTTAAGTGTTTAGTGAAAGGTAGAAGATATTTATTGAAGACTATTCCAATGATTCAATATGAGCAAGATTCATGGTAAAACCAAGTAGTTCAAGGTCATGGAACTCATATGCACAAGCTTCAGATTTTCATAGTTCTTTCAGGCCTTCAAAGATCAAGCAATAGATTAAGCATGAGTATAGAAGAATATAAAAGCCTTGGAAAAGCTAAGTACAAAAATCCTTTTCAGCTAAGTCTTTACTTGGGAATTATTTTGGACTTTTTTTTTGATTAATTGTTCATTCTCTCGATAAAAATTTTCCAGTCTTTTATTTTGCAAAGATAATTCTTTTCGGACCCTTTTTTTCCTAAGTGTTGAATTATTTCATAAAATTTATCTGAGACAAAGTTTTTGAAGGCATGAATTATTTTGAAAAAAATGTCTGAAGAAAATATATGAAGACCTATTTTTGGAAAAAAATATTTTGCAACAATTTCCCCAAAGACCTATTCTTTGAGAGAAATTGTCTGCATCAAAAAAAGTGAAGTGTCATTTCTTTCCAAAAAATTGTCTAAACACTTTTCTCAAAGGATATTTTCTTGGGAAGGTGTCCCAAAAAATTTTACTAAAGGATCATTCTACAGGAAAGTGGTCCATAGAAATTTTTTTGAAGGGCAAGTATTCAAAAATGTAGACCGAACAAAAATCCCAAAGGGCCATTTCTTTCAGGAAAGTGCTACAGACAAAGTGACCTATAAAATTTTCCCAAAGGGTCATTTCTTAGGAAAATGGTCTAGTTTAAGATTTCATAAGGGTATTTTTTCAAGGAAGGTACTCTAAATAAAAATTCTAGAATGGCCCCATAAGTGCCAAATTCAAGTAGAAAAGATGACTGTTAGTTTTCAAATATGTAGTGATAGTCATGCAAACATCAAATATGTTTGTGAAAATGTCAAAGTTCAAGATACAATAAATAGAAATTTTTATATAAAAGGGTTCAAGATCAATGGTCTATGTTCAATCTGAGCAAAGATCTAGCGACACATGAGAAGTCAAGAAGTTAATAAGATGTTCACATGGCTTCCAAATTTAGACCATGACAAGTAATTGTTTGGGTTCAAAATGTCATTAAAAAGTTTAAATTTACTCAATATATAATGGTCTGTAGGATCCCTCATATTTACAAATGAGATATAATGATCCACTCTATATTCAAATAGGTTAACAGGTCCCTAGGTTAAAGCCTTTAAATATCTGCAAGTTGGGCATGATCCAAAAGTGTAGGATTATCAAGCTAAGATCCAATAGTGCACATTCATTAACAAAAGGATGGTTCCAAGATAAATAAATAATCAATGTGAGATCATACATCATGATGTAATGGAGTGAAATAACTAATATGAAAGTGGGAATAAGTAGATCTATGATGTTTGTGAGCTTATACATCTTGATCTAATTATTCACAATCAAGTTAATATGTCAAAGGGATCTTCTGGTAGGAAATAAAGGACTTGCATGTTTTTTTACAACAAATATCTAATGGTATGAGTAGATTCAATAAGTCAGTAGTCTCTCTAACACCAATTAAAATGAAGATAGTTGGGCATAATCAAATTGGCTGAGTCAATTTTTGATGGCCAATCAAATGAAGGTGAACCTAGACATTTTTTGACAAAAGATGATGAGCTAATATTTGACTCAAGAATGCAAATGTAAAAGATACAGAGATCAAATATGATATAGATGGAACTAGGAGGACCAAGAATTACCAAAAACATTCCATATAGGTAAAATAGTTCATTTGAACCTACTATAAAGACTAGTGATTGCAAAGTAAGTTCAAACAATTTACAAGTTTTTATGAATGTTATGATTGTGTGAAAACCAATGATCTAAGATTAGTTTTCCATATATGGAATGAACCTATATTCAATTTGGAATAAATTATGATTTAAAAATGATCATATGGATATGTGTCTCACTTATCATTAGGGTCATGTTTTAATGAATAGACATAGATGGCCACCCAAAGCAGATGTGGCAAAATTCTACCAATTTCAAGACATGATCCTTGTCAATAGATCATTAGATGATATCATCAAGTTCCAATAAGCCACTAGGTGGATGGATAAGGATAATGAGAATTAGTTATTTAACATAATATGTTCCTTGTTGATAAGGTCATGTTTTAGTATCCTTGAGAATGATAATCCATCAAAAGTGGTTAGGCCTCTTTCAATGCATAATTATCTCTCTCTTTCCATTTTCTATAAATATAGGATTCTAAGACTTGAAATGGATCCCTCTATTTCTATTTTTTGATATGACCAAACTCTATAAAAAATTGTACTATAACACCTTTTGATGTAATAAAGACTTAATTCCATCATTTTCCAAGCTAGATTAAAGTGTGTTCTATGAATTCATGTACTATGGTTAAGTGAATATATGTTCCTTACTAATGTCTAAGTTTTTATCACCTTTAAAACATGCTTAGTAGTTATCACATGTCACTATAAGTGCAATTTATAGTTTATTGTTTAACTTGAAAGTGGATATTTTCCCTCTCTTACTGATTTGATAACTGATTAATGCCTTATTCTAAAATATTCAAGTGAGAATTATTGTATTTGGTATTAAAAGTGTCTCATATTATGTATTTTGAATGTTTGAGTGATCAAATCTAGTGCATCACCTCTATTACATGATTTTATAAGTTTTGTCAAATTTCTCTCCATTTTCCAAGTTGGTTCTAGTCTCATGTTGGATTAGATCTGAGTAGAGGACCTAAATAGTCCCCTTCTCAACTAGGGTACAAATATAGAACACCAATAATTTTGGCACTCTTGGTGGGATAAATTTTCTTTGGTATAATTGAAGTTTGAAGATTTAGAATAAATTTCAATAGTAGGAGAGATCTACCATCATCAAAAGTTGAAGATCCTTTAAATTATTGAATTTATAGCCTCTTCTAGACAATGCTTTCATGAAAAAGGTTACAACAAGATCATAAAGTAAAGATACTCCTTTTGAACATATTGAATTACCTTCTTCTTCTTATAAAAGATAAAGATTCAATAGTATAATACCTTACCCTCTAAATCAACATTCATCTTATAGTCATTCTATTGTTTTAGTCCAATCTATTATACACATAAGCCAAATCCCTTTTGCCCAAATGGTTATCAAAAATCAGGTGTTTATCTAATTTAATAAGGTAATTCCCTTGAATTTATCCCAATATGATGACATTCATGTATTTTCCCTAAAAAGAATCCCTTTCTTATTTGGAGAATGGGATAAAAACACTAGTATTGAGCATATCCAAGATGTTGCCAATCTATGCTTTATTCATAATGTTACTCAAGATAATGTAGCTATCAAACTACTTACTTCTTCCTTCAAGGAAAAATTATTGAAATGGTATATGAATATTAATTCTAATTTAATTACTACTTGGGATGATTTAGGTGTAGCCTTAATTAGGAAATTTGAAGACAAGTCTAATCATCTATCTTTGGTTAAATAATTGAATACCATACAAAGGTACCCTAATCAATTTATGTTTGATTTCTACCTCACATTTCAAAAGACATGGAATAGGATCTATATATTGGTTAGACCATCCCTAGAGTATTCATTTTTGTACTATCTTAAGGACCTCAATTCTGATATCAGTGTCATGATATAGTCTATGGTTGGTAACACCCTACCAAATACCTATGAAATTGGTATCACAGTATAAAATAACTTAATAAAGGATGGAAAATTTTATCTAAGGCCTCTAATACCCATATTCATATAATTTTAACTTGTTTCTCCTCCTCAAGTTCCCAAAATTCCATCTATAGCCCCTAATCCATCTTCAAAATTCCATGTTGTAGCTCCTCCTAGTCAATCTAAGGAGATTAGTGATATGAAAATAATGCTACAAGATTTTGGAAATGAGATTATTTAACTCAAAAATCTATTAAAGTTATACCTTATCAATAGCAAAACCAGAATACTTATCAATGTTTCAATAACCAATGACCTCCTTATCAAGATTTCAAGGACAATATGCAACCTTATCAAAATAAAGGAAACATAACCTAAAATAATACATATTTAAACCTTGATCCTAATGTACCTTCTAGTTCAAAATATATTATTCCCCAAAATAATTTGATGAAAAATCTAGGTTGGTAGCCTTCCAATCCAAATGACACTCAAAATCAAGCCTTGGTATCACAAGATATTACTATACCACAAATCACATAGGAAGAATTTTATATTCAAGGTGGTTAGTATCAATACATGAATATGGAATTACAAGGAGAATATCAAAACATTCCATGGTATCCTAATGACATCATTATTAATTGGCAATTGGATGATCACATTGCATTCAACCAAGTTGGTGAAACTAGAAACACAAATGCTCAAGTGGTAACTATAACTAGAGCTAAAAGAAGAGAAGTTAAGGAATCTCAAAATGTGAGAAATACTTCTATTGTTCCTAATTTTGTTTCCAAGAATGTCAAGGATCAGGTTATTATTATTGTATCATATAATTTTTAGAATACAGAGACAATAAAGGTTCCCCAAATGCCTCTAGCTAGAGAACAATCAATGACTCAAAAGTTGTGGGCAAAGGTTAGTGGATCATCTTTTAAAATAATTGGTAAAATTAATAAATCAAATTTTATAATTATCATGTTGTATTCCCTTTCCATTCTGAGATAAAAGGACATGATTATTCAAGAGCTTTTAGATTTTAAGGTATCTAAAGAACCAGTTGAGAAATAGGGAGTTGTTATGACCAATTCAAACCAAAAAATCAAGCAAACTAATTAGTAGATACATAACATGACAAAGATAGACAAATACAATGTCAAATAAAATAAAACCCCTCCCTTTTATCTCTTTTATAATATCAGGTGACTGTTTAGTCCATAATTATATGGTAGATAGTGGAGCTAATATTATTGTCATGTCTAAACAAATTGTAGACAAGCTTAGTCTTATCTATGATTCAAATATCAAAGGATTATTGAAATTATATGGATCACCAATGAATATAGTAGGAATAATCAAGGATATGAAGTTAAAATTAAATGTTTGATGTAATGTTGATATTCAGTAAGATGTAGTTGTAGTGGATTTGCCTCACTATTTTGCCATGTGCTTGTCAAGAGACTTTACTTAAAATATTGGAAGATATTTATCAACTGATTGGACTTATTTAATGTTTAGAACCAAATATGGTACTAAGGCAACAATTATTTTTGAACCTATTTAAATATTTCATTTGGAGCCATATATACTGAGTATGGTGAATACTAATTGTGTTACCTTAGACAAGGTATTAGAAAATAGTGAGGTGGAAACTAAATCACCTCTAGATGGATTCGTAGATCTTTTCCTAGATTAATGGGCCTCTTATTTACATGGACATGATCCTTAAAAGTTAATTTAATAAGAAGGATGTGGTATCTATTATCTTCATAAAAATTATGCACCAACTAACATTGATGAAAGATGATAAGCCTAGTGATGGATCATAATAGCTATATTTTGATGGATCTAAGAACAAATATGGCACTAGAGCTGGAAAGATGTTAATTTATATATCCAATAAAATTTATTTATCTTCTCTCAATTTTTAGTTTGGTTATTCTAATAATGTTATTGAATATGAATCACTAGTGCATAGTTTACAATGGGCAAGAAAGTTGAAGGTCAATTCTTTACAAGTTTTTGGAGATAGTGAAATGGTATTTCACCAAGTGACAGGACTTAATATATGCAAGAATACACTACTTAGGAATAGGCTATGGGACCTATTTGAAGAATTTAAATCCTTCAATATTTAGGTTATATCAAGAAACAAGAACAAACATGTAGACAGGTTGGCTACTATTGGGTCATAATTCAGTATCCCAGATGATAGAAAAAGGGAAAAATTTCAATCACATATCAAGGTAGTTGTGAGACCTTCTATCCTAGCTAACCATGACAATTATAAAGTATTTGAAGATGATATCTAGATTGTCATATTATTACAAGAGGAAGATGAATTATCCTCAAGGAACCAAGACAAGCACTTGTAGTAGTATGATGACCAAATTAGGTAATTAAAGATAAATAAGTTTCCTAAAGGGTTGGTCACCATAAAAAACATATTTCATGAAGATGATGAATTGATAAAATAAAAATTTTATTTATAAACTAAGGAATAACACTATAAAATGTAGATATTGCAACTATTAATATTTTAAATTTGGGAAAAGTTTGCACATCTTTAGAGAAAGAATATTTTATTAAGTTATGTTCAACTTTTGTAGATGTCTTTGTATGGCAGTACAATGACCTTAAAGGATTTAATCCAATTCTATCTCAACATACCATTGAATTATAAGATGAGACTAGGCCAGTCAGATGGAGACAAAGGCCTATTAACCCAAATATTAAACCTTTAATGAAAGCTAAACTGCATAAGCTCATTGAGTTAGAAAGCATATTTATAATTAAGCACTCAACTTGGGTGGTAAAGTTTGTTCTAGTATGGAAGAAGAATGGTGAAATTAGACTTTGTGTTGAATTCCATGACTTAAACAATAACTCTCTTAAAGACCACTATCCATTGCCATTAATGGATTAGATTTTACATACAGTGGCAGGTTTAGAAAGGTTCTCTTTATTGGATGGTTATAGTGGATATAACCAGATTTTGGTCAAAGAAGAAGACTAGTTCAAAACAACCTTCACCACAAAGTGGGTGATATTCACATATAGAAAGATGCCTTTTGGTTCATCTAATACTAGATCCATTTTTTAGAATGCCATGGACATGACATTTCAAAGTCTCCTTAATAAGTTTATTCTTATTTATTTAGATGACATAACAATATTTTCTAATAGTACAGTTGAGCATAAGATTCATCTCAAATAAGTGTTTAAAAGGTGTAGAGAATTTGAAGTGTCTTTGAATCCAAAAAAGTATGTTTTCTCTATTCATGAATGTAGTATTATTGGACATGTCATTTCAAAAAATGGTGCAAGCATAGAACCTGATAGAATAGAATAAATTATTTCACTTTACTTGCCTAAATAAAAGAAACCCTAGTAAAGATTTCTAGGCAAGATCAGTTTCATAAGGAGATACATCTTAAATTTTGATACTTTATCTAGGCCACTCACAACCATGCTAAAGAAGGGTTAGAGTTTCATTTGGTCTAAAGAAGGAATAATTTTTTTTGAAGAGATCAAGAAAGCTATAGCTAGTGATCCTACACTCTTGAACCTTAACATTACAAAGTATTTATTCTTATAAATCTATGCTAACATTGACATAATTTTAGGTATTCTCATGCAACAAAATAAATAGACTTAAGAATAGCCAATATTCTTCTTTATTCAAGGCTTAGAAGAATATGAAACAAGGTATTCTTTTATTGAGAAGCATGCACTTTTAGTTATAAGGTCTCTTTAAAATTTTAGGTACTTGTCTAACAATAAGATACATTTGATGGTTACACATTCAAGTGTCAAATATTTTCTTCTAAAGAAAGATATAAATGACAAAAGGTTGGTTGGATAACCAAAATAATTGAATATGATGTTGAGATCAAGGTCACAAAGCTGGTTAGAGGCAAAGGACTTTGTGAACATCTAGTCCAAGATTTGTAAGAGGCTAACAAAATGGTTATAATGTCAAATGATGAAGAACTTGTAACTAATCAAGCATCACCTTCTAGCTAGTTCTAAGATATGGTAAGATATCTACAAGATGGTATTTATACTTCTCATATGACCCCTTTAAAGAGGAGATATTTTAAATTATAGTCAA
Organism: Torreya grandis; assembly: GCA_037957365.1. Taxonomy (NCBI): domain Eukaryota; kingdom Viridiplantae; phylum Streptophyta; class Pinopsida; order Cupressales; family Taxaceae; genus Torreya; species Torreya grandis. Next base: position 275,834 of record JARHVA010007412.1, read on the forward strand.
TTCCTTTTCTTCTTATTGATAATGTATTATTCAAAAGGGATATCAATGGCATACTACTAAGATGCATAAAAATAGGTCAAACATATAATTTACTTGAGCACTTCCATGATGGACATTGTGGATGGCATTAGTTATCCAGGATCACAACCCACAATATCATGAGAGGTGGGTATTATTGGACAAGTTTATTTGGTGATTGTTATGCATGGACTAGGAAATGTAGATAGTGTGCCATGTTTGTTAGAAAGGTGAAGCTTGTATCATCACCTCTCCAAATAATTTTAGTAAATCAAACCTTTGTCTAATGGGGCTTGGAATTTATTGGTATTATTAATACCCATTCAAGGTTAGGACACAAGTGGATCCTAACTTCCACATATTATTTTACTAGATGGAAAAAGGTAGTGGCATTAAAAGAAGCCAATGAAACTAGTATTTTTGGACTTATATGAAGGTTTGATCACCAAATTTTAGTTCCTTTTAACTATAATTTCTAATAATGTTATGGGTTTTGTAGGGTCTAAGATCATCTAGTGGGAAGTTTAACATAGTGTTTTCCTTAGTACCTCATCAAACTATTATCCACAAGGTAATGGCCTTGAAGATTCCACTAACAAGAATTTGTTGAAGATCATCAGGAGGACTATTGAAGATAACTAGAGATAATAGCATTTCAAATAGAAGTCATCTTTGTGGGATAATAAGATTACCTATAAAATGTCCATAGCCAATTCTCCATACAAGTTAGTATATAATAAGGAAGCAAGAATGCTTATTTCTCTTGAATTCCCTACTTTAGAATTGATGCATCATCTTGAGATTTTGGAGAATAAGCCAATGAAAATAAAACATGTTGAGCTCATGGAGATAGAAGAGACAAGGCATCAGTCCATGTTGGCTATGGAAGCCCATAAAGCAATGACAAAGAGATATTTTCACAAAGGAACTTTGTCAAGATCTTTCTAAGAAGGAGATTTGGTCCTCAAGTGGGATAAGGACAAAGTTAAGCTAGGAAAGCACAAAAATTTTGATTCTCTCTATAGTGGTTCATATAAAGTCTCCAATTTCAAATCCCATAATGATTTCCAACTCATAAGGATGAATGGTGAAGAACTTCCTATCTTATTCAATGGGATACATCTCAAACACTGCTATTAAGGAAAGATAAGTCCCTATATATAGTTAGTTATTTTTTTATATATAAGTGATTTTATACCACATTTAGTTTGTTTCCTTTATATTTTATCCCAAACATATGCTTTATTACATAGTTGTTTAGTAGATTAGTTTCTTTTATTTTATTGGATTAGTTTCCCTTTTAGTTTATTTCTTTGGTTATTTGTTAGAATTATTTTATCTTTGCAAGTCAAAAGGCTATATTTAAGTCATGTAAATGGTTGATGTATTATTTTTTATAAGTTAGAAGTCATGTAAATGGTCTGAGTTCTCAAGCATAGTGGGCATGATACCCATCCAAGTTACCAAAAATGTTGATTAAATTTAGTTTACACACCAAAAATGTGCCTAATCTAATATTTTAGTGAAAGGAACAAGATCATGATTGAATATTGGTCTAATGATTCAATATGAGCAATATTCATGGTGAAACCATGTAGTTCAAGGTCATGTAATTGGTTTTCACAAGCTTCATACTTTCATGGTTCTTTTAGGCCTTCAAGGATTAAGTAACAGATCAAACATGAGTCTAGAAGAATATATAGGCCTTGGAAAATCTAAGTAAAAAACTCCTTTCGAGCTAAGTATTTACTTGGGAATTCTTTCAAACATTTTATTTGAGTAAGTGTTCATTCTCTCAGGTAAATTCCTTCAAACTTTTATTTTTCTAAGCTAATTCTTTCAAGACCATTTTTTGGCTAAGTGTTGAATTCTTTTATACAAATTATCTGAGAAAAAGTTTCTAAAGGCATGAATTCTTTCAAACAAAAAGTATGAAGCAAAATATGAAGACCTATTTTTGAAGAAAATTTTCCATAATAATTTCAGCAAAGACCTATTCTTTTAGAGAAATTATCCACATCAAAAAAGGTTAAGTGTCATTTCTTTTAGGAAAATTATCTGAACACTTTTATTAAAGGTTCTTTTCTCAGGAAAGTGTCCCAAATAATTTTCTCAAAGGGTCATTCTATAGGAAAGTGGTCCAAAGCAGAACTTATGAAGGGTAAGTCTTCAACAAGGTGGATCAAACAAAAATCTTCAAGGGCCATTTCTTTTGAGAAAGTTCCATAGATAAAGTGCCCTATACAATTTTCTTGAAGGGTCATTTCTCAAGAAAATGGTCTAGTTAAAGATTTTTGAAGGGTCATTTTTAAGGAAGGTACCCCCAAAAAAAGTCTAGGATGGATCCATAAGTGTCAAATTCAAGTAGAGAAGATGACCATTAGTTTTTAAATATGTAGTGATGGTCATGTGGATGTCAAATATGTGTGTCCAGATGTCAGAGTTAAATCCATTGTATATAGATGTTTTTATTCAAATGGGTTCAATATCAATGGTTTGTGTTTAATCTAAACAAAGATCTAGTAGTATGCAAGAAGTCAATAATATGTTTGCACATCTATCAAATTTAGACCATAGTAAGTAATTGTTTGGGTTAAAAATCTCCTTAAAAGTTTTAAATTTGTTTGACATCTAGCAGTCTATGAGATCCCTCATATTGACACATGAAATCTAATGATCCATGTTATATTCAAATAGGTCAAAAGGTCCCCAAGTTAAAGCCTTAAAAGTTATACAAGTTGGACATGATCTAATGGTGAGGGATTATCAAGCCAAGATCTAATGGTACATTTTCACTGATAAAAGGATAGGTCCAAGATAAATAAATGATCAATGTGAGCTCATACATCATCATTTGATGGAGCAAAAGAATTAGCATGAAAGTGGGACTAGGGAGATCTATGGTGCACATGAGATCATACATCTTGATTCGATGGTGTGAGATCAAGTGAACATGTCAAAGGGATATTATGGTATAAAATAAAAGACTCACATGTGTTTTTACAAAAAGATATAAAGGTGTGAATAGAGTCAATAAGCTTGTAGAATATGTGAGAACAATAAAAATAAAGATAGTTGGGCATAATGAAATGGGTTGAGTTAGTTTCTAATGGCCAATCAAATAAAGGTGAACCCAAACTTTTTTTGACAAAATTTGATAGGGTAATTTCTGACAAATGAACCAGAGATCATATATGAACCAAATGGAACAAGCAGGACCAAGCATTGCTACAAAATTCAATATATGTAAAATAGGTCATTTGAACCTAATATAGAGACCACTAATTGTAAAGCAAGGTCAAATCATTTTTAATTTTTTATGAATGTTGTGACTATGTGAAAACCAATGATCTGAGATTAGTTTTACATTTATATAATGGATCTAGATTTGAGTTGTAAAAACTGTAGATGTAAATGTGATCATAGGGAGACATGTCTTACCTATCATCAGGCTCATTTTTCAATGAGCAAATATATTTGGCCACCCAAATTAGATGTGGCATAATTCTTCCAATTCCAAGACATGATCCTTGTTAATAGATCATTAGATGATGTCATGGAGTTTCAATAAGACATGGGGTGGATGGATAAGAATAATGAACATTCAATTCTTTTAAAAAATTTGTTCCTTATTAATAAGGTCATGAGTTAGCATCCTTGAGAATGTTAATCCATCAAAAGTGGTTGGGCTTCTTTCAATGCAAAACTCTCTCTCTCTTTCCCATTTCTATATATAGGCTTCTAAGCCTTGAAATGGATCCATTTATCCCTTATTTTTGGTATGACTAGACTCTACCAAAATTTGTAATGTAACACTTTTTGATGCAATCAAGACTAAATTCCATCATTTTTGAAGCTAGATTGAAGTGTGTTTTATGAATTTATGTACTATGGCTAAGTTAATGTATGTTCCTTGTTGATGTATAAGTTTTTCTCACCTTTACAAAATGATTAGTATTTAACACATGTCATTATAAGTGAAATTTATAGTTTATTATTTAGATTGAAAGTGGATATTTGCCATCTCTTATTAATTTGATAGCTAATTAATGCCTTATTTAGAAATATTTATGTGAAATTGATTTTCTTTGGTCTCGAAAGTGTCTCATAGTGTGTATTGTGTGATTTTGAGTGATCAAATCATTGGTGCATGACCTATTTTACATGATTTTATAAGTTTTATCAAATCTCTCTCCCTTTTACAAGTTAGTGCTAGTTTAGGTGATAGATCCAAAATGAAAGTCATCCTTCTCTAGAGGTTTGATCCATTATTAGGATACCCATAACCTAGAATTAGTACTATGTTAGACTAGATTTGAGTAGAGGACTTGAGTAATCCCCTTCTTAGCTAGGGTACAAATCTAAAACACCAATAGGTATTATAGCTAACCTATAAATATTGTTTTAAGCCATGTCTTGATGTGAGAGATTAATTAAGGGATAAGTATTGCCTAATGTTTAACCAAGGTATTGATTATTAAGTATGCTCTATAAATAGTGAAATCAAAGATGGTGATTTCTATATTTGTGGGTGAGAGACTTGGGAGAGATTTTGTAGAGACTTGTATGTAAGAGAATTAGAGAGTGAAGAAAAGTAGAGGAGAGTGAGATTTATAAACTATTGGGTTGATGAGTAGAGAATATTAAGGACTATGTGTATGATATGTAGGTCATGTTTCTATTATGTGAAGAAATCTAAGTATGCATATGAGGATTGTTTGAGTGAGAAAGGAGAGAGATAGTGGCATGCCTATGTGAAAGGCTTGAATGAGTTAGAGAGAGAGAGAGAGAGAGTTTGTGTAGTTTTCAAATAATTAGATGTCTATCATCATGTGTTGAAGACATCAGTTCTAAGGTGGAAGTGTTCATTTTAAGGAGGGTCTAAAGGACATGATCTTCCTTAGGGGTAGTTTCTTCTTATGAAATAGGGTTTCAATAAAAACATTTGGTCAAAAGGATTTGAACAAATAGGTGGTTAGAAGTAATTGATCATCTTATGGGTAGGTGCTCCTTATGGAACTATTGTTTCACAAAAGGCCTAGGTCAGAAGGACTTGACCAAGGTTCATGATTAGAAGGACTTAATCAGTCTCTTGTTTGTGATCATATTATAGTATATTAGTCCATGTGTTTGTAGGCTTGAGAGTGGTTTTATTACCCAAGAGGGTTTCTCATGTAGATATTGTGTAGTGTATGTGATTTTACATTATGTTCATTATTCAATATTATGAATGATTTATATGCTTCATGAATGATTGTATTGAATGATTAAAGTATTTACAAGGGTTTGAAAATTAATTGGATTATCTTCCACCACTAATTCACCCCTTTCTTAGTGGATTGTACCTCTAACAATTGGTATCATAGAAATGTCTTTTGGTAAAAGCTTGATAAATTGATGGTGATCCAAGGTACAATGGCTAGTCATAAAGTGATAGGTGATTTCTTTACTAAGAAAGCATCCATTTTCAATGGATCTAATTATACATTTTGGAGTGCTAAGATAAAGACATAAATTATGTCCCTAGGGTTTTATGTATGGAAATCTATTTTGGATGATTATGTTGCTCATGTTATTCCTCCATCTAGTGTTGCAAATAGAAAACTATTTGAGAAAAACTCTAAGGCAATGAATTCCATCACTTGTGGTCTTACATAAACTAATTTAACTAAAGTAATTCATTCCACATCTTCCAAGGAAATATGGGATAAATTAAAGACTATTTTTGAAAGAGATTTAAAGGTTAAGTTGGAAAAGTTGTAGACTCATCAAAGACAATTTGAGAGCCTCAAAATGAAAGAGGAAGATTATGTTCCATTCATTCTATAGAGATTTGATGATATTGTAAACATCATCAAAGGTCTTAGAGAGAACCTTGAAGAAGCTACTATAGTGTAAAATGTATTAAGGTTTCTATCTCTCAAGTTTGATAAAAAAAGTATCTGCTATAGAATAAAGTCATGATCTTACTCAGTTAAAGATGGATCAATTACATGGCACCCTTACTGCATATGATATGAGAGTAAATGATGATATACCACCAAAGAAGGAAGCAACATTTGAAATAGAGATGAAGCCAAAAAGGGAGGTCCAAGGTAATAAACCCAAGGAATATGACATTTTTGATATTGATGAGGATGAACTAATTGCTTTTTTTACAAGGAAATTGAAAATAGGTTCAAATAAGTATAAGATTAAGTTTCCTTTCAAATGCTTCAATTATGGAGAGGTAGGACATTTTGTTAATAAGTACCCTCATAAGTACAAGAAGGATATTGATGAATGGAATGCTTAAGGTCATAATGATGTCAAGAGATCATTTAGGTTTGATAAAACAAAATGGGATTTAAAAGTTTTGACAACAAGAATTATTCCAAAGACAAGAATATTCTATACACCAAAGAATATTGAAGCTCATTAGATGAGAGTAAATATAGTGACTCAAATTATGATCATGAAGATAATGGTCATGTTGAAGATGAAGATCTATTCATGGTTGAGGATGATGTTTCTCACATCAAAAGGAGTCTACGTGGAGTGATTCAAATATTGATGAAGATGAGGTGGACTGTGAGAATGTATTGATGAATGCTCTTGAAGAACTAAAGATTGAGAATAAGATTAATAAGAAGATGAAATATAAACTCAAGGGATTTTAGGAGTAACTTAGAGTGTTTGAGGTAATAATAGATGAAGATGCCAAGGAGCATGAAGATATGGTCAAGCATCTTAGTTTTCAATTGGAAGTTTTATGTATAAATCTAAAAGATAAAGAAGATGAATGTGCAAGGTATGCAATTGAAAATGAGTCATTAAAATCTAAGTTACAAAAGGTATATTATAAGATAATTTCATTTGTGAGATTTGAAAATATACCAAGTGATATATACAACATTTTGAATGATGAAAAGCATGCAAGTGATAAGACTAGTCTTGGATACAAAGAAGAATTAGAGACTGTAACTCTAGACAAGATGAAGAATAATGTGAATAATATGGTTTAGCCTTTGAATAAAAATTATATTAGACAACAAAATTCTATGAGGTATGTAAATTTAAATGGTTACTTTTTATTTTTAATTAGTTTGGGCATAGAGTTATAAAATGTAGAAGACCTGTTAAGAATGAATTTTCATGGAACTATGATGGGGGTCATTAGTCAAAAGCTATAAGCAAGGTTGAGTGTTTATAATGTGATGATGTGGGACACTTTTCAAAAAAAATTCCATTTAAGGTAAGACAAGATTATTTCCCTTCAAGAAATGTTGAGTGCTACAGTTTCTATGACGTAAGACACATTGAAAGATTTTGTCCAAATCTGGAAAGGTAGAAAGAGCTTCTTGAAAAATTTATGGTATGTTTTAATTATGAATAGAGAGGTCACATTGATAATATCTAAAAGGAAAGTCCTACAAGTCATAAAATTTTTAATCAGGATCTCATAGTACATGGAGGAAGACAAGTTAACTCAGAGAGACCAAAGGTGGTTAGTAGGAGTTATGATGAATCTGCAGGTCCAAGTAATATGTTTTATATGGTGGAGAATGTTTTATAAGCTGAGAAGTACCTTACAAGTTGAGGAGTTCCAAGATATATCATTTTTTTCTCATGTTGAAAATAAAGTGATCAAGCTCAAAGAAAAGACCAAGGTGCTAGTTGAAGCTAGTTATGAGGTATGCATGGATCCAAGTGAACATCCTAATCTTGTTGAACAAGTTCTTAGTGATGAGGGTCCAATATACAAGGAAGATTATTCAAATTAAAAGGTATGCCTTGAATTGATGTTATTTTCATGTATTGATAATCTAATCGTAGAAGAAAAGGAGGATGTTGTAGTAGGTGAGGAAGTTGTTTATCTAAAGCTAAACTAAAAGAAGAATTATAAGTGTCAATTTAGCAAGAAAGATAAGGAATATGAGGAGTTGTTTTTGTTTTAGAGCATTGAGGTATATAGGGTATCTCTATCTATGCTCCTTAAGGTACTCTTTTCAAGTGGAGAAGCAAGTGTTGTGGTGTTTTTTAGTTGTAATAGTCTGTAGGGTCAAATGAAGGTTTCCAGATGGTAAAGGATGATTTATTATTTTTCAAGGTAATATTTTTGAATAGAAAGGTTTTTTTGATCTTATTATATCATGATTTAGGTGGTTTTGTGATTTTAAGGTATGTTGAAGTCAAATTGAAGATTTTTGTTTACTCTCATGTTTCCTATTTTGTGCTTATGATTATGTAGGTCTTAAAATGGGTTATAGGAAGTCAAGGTTACCAATGGTGTGGAAGCTCAAATATTGGTCCAAAAGTGTGTAATGGTTATCTCCAGGTGTAAAATAATTTTCAAATATGGACATTAACTATAAGGTGTTGTGTTGACTCTATTTATTTTGAGATTCTAAGGTTTTCGGCTCTGCTAAAAAAATGGTCTACCATATGAGTTGATGTTTGAGGATTTTTAATATTTTTAATGGAAAAAATGGTTTTTAAAATAAATCTCCAAAGATATTTTAAGGTTTATGTTTTTCAAGTTATTCAATTTTTTGTCAAATTGGAGGGCTAATTAAGCAATATGTTTGTGAATGAAGTATGTTGTAGAGGATGAGCTAGGTGTTTAAAATTTATTTTCTTTAAGGTCAATATAAGAGTGGTTTATATATGAATTTTTATGTCTTTAATGTTTTTATACTAAAAGTTGTGGGATTTGCAATTTCTAGGTAGGGCTACAAAGAGACTAGATAGGCCTATTGTGAAGAAATGTGTTTTTTGTCCAGTTTCACCAAAAAGAGAAAGGAATGAGTATTTCAAGGTGAGTTCTAAAGTTATTTTACATGTTTCCTATTTGATGTGTAGAATAAAGTTCTATTGGTGGTTCTTGAAGTGGCTTGAGAGAGAAGGGTTGTAAGAATATATGATGGTTCTTCATGGAGTTTGGAGATCTGAAGAGTTTAAAAGGTGAAATTGCTCAAAAATATTGGGTGGGGGAGTCACTCTCAAATTTTTATTGGTAATTTACATCAATTTTTAGTTTTTTGTGTGTTCTATCTTGGTTACAGTGCTTGGATAAAGTGAGTGTTGGCATGTAACAAGAAAGATGTTGTCAAAGGCAAGAAAAGGTAGGCTAAAATTAATGTGGAGTTTATATCATATTTATAAGATGGTCATTTCTTATTTTTGATGGTATTTTTAGGTACTCAAGATTATTTAGTTCCTAATTTTTCATTGTGTTCAAGGGGGAGAAAGTTCATATTATGGGAGTGCTTTGAGAGAGAAGGAAAGTGAGTTGTATGTTGATATATATGATGTTTATTGACATCAATGAAAAAGGGGAAGATTATTGGATATTTTTTAGTGATGTCATGGTTATGTAATGGATGTGTCCTATTAAGTGGATGAATTTATTTGATATCCTAAGTAATAATGACAAAGTGTGTAATGTGCTTGTCATAGTGTGCTTGAAGTTGGTTTGGTTGATCCTCAGAGTTTGACTAGTTAGAGATGTTTAGGGATGAGTATGGAGTAGTTAACATGTGAAAGGTTTCCCATAAGAAGTGTTATATTCTTGGAGAGCTTATGTTCATAAGTGGATTTCATCTATTAGTCCATAGTTTTCATGTAGACTATTTGGGTCCAATGGAAAAAAATATGAGTAGGTAATTTGATGAAATCATAAGTGTCATATGTAGATGAGTCAAGGGGAGTTGGTCATATGGTTTTGATCACATTAGTATCTAGTTATTATGAACTATATCTTAGGTCATGCATTGAATCATAGTCAAAGATATGAGGGTACAAAGTTAGCTTTTCAGACAATATTCACTAAGTTTCCATACTTAGCCAAATTTGCAAAGCGTTCAAATATAGCCAAGTATGCATGTTGATTATGTCAAAAATTACACACATGGAGGTGTATGGAAAAAATTATCATATGGTTTTATTCATTTTTATGTATAGTTTATATGCACTAAATCATAGGGCATGCGCTAAAGTGCATCAAAAGATATGCATTTGCAAAGTTGGACTCTTAGGCATTTTGATAGTGTTTTCCCATAAGTATCCAAATTTATAATGTGGAAAGAAAAGATGAGTAATCTATTTTGTGATGGAATATCTTGCATGTGTAGATGTTTCAAGATAAGGTGATCACATGGGTTTGTTCAATTTTGAGCCTATTTTATTTTCACTCAATTTTAGGTCATGCACCAAAGCATGGAAAAAGTTATGCAAGAGCAAAGTTGGTCTCCCAGACAAGTTCTAAGCATAATTGGCTTTGTGATATAAGATTTTGAGAAGGCATTTTAATGGAGTTATATCTTGAACATGTAAAGGTATCAAGAATAATTTGATACATGGTTGGATTCCTCTTTGAAAGGATATCATATGGTCCAAAATTGAGGTCATGCATCTAAGTGCAAAAGAATTTACTAAAGTCCAAAGTAGGCTTCCAGGCATTTTGTAGTTGATCCCCATAATTAGTCAATTTGCATGATGTTAAAGATATGGAAATAGTGGAGATCTAATAGCTTGAAGGAGTTCTTAGAGTGAATATCTATGGTGAGTAGTGAGTAAAAGAGGTTAACGTGTTTATTAGTTAATAGAGTTAAATATTAGGACCAAATGAAGATCCAATGGTGCATAGGTGATTGTACAAATCATGATCTAACAGTGCATATTGATCGAGATGATAAGAAGTGTTTGAAATTTAATGATTGATAAAATTTATAGGATAATGATCTAATAGCTATGGGAATTTTTACAAATTTATTGAATGGTGCATACTGCATGATAAATACCTAACTAATCCATGAAGATCAATGGAGCATGTTGAGTCAAAGTTTCCAAGGTGTATAAGATGAGGTCAAAGTGACTGAGGTTTAATGTTTGATAATTGGCACCTATGTGTTAAATATTGAATAAGATTAATAGTGCATGATTTAAATTGAGTTGAGAGGACACAAGCTATGAGCATTGTGTTCAAGGTTTAATTATGACCATTACCATTTGAATATTTGAATTTATTAAGGGAAAAACTAATGATTAGTAATTTATCCATATCATTTGATAGAAGATGAATTTTCTCATGTTGTAAAATGAAAAGATGAAGAATAATCCATGGTACATCTAATGAGCCTAATTTGAAGATCTGAAAGTGTTTGTAGACAAAGATATTAAGATTAAAAGTTTACTATGGTTTCGTGCTTGTTATGCAAGTGACCCAAGAAGGGTAATTGAGCTCATTTTGATGATTTTTACATGTCTCATGATGACCTAAACTTTTTAGAGTGTTTTATAATCCATGAGGATGTTTTATGTTGTTTTTTGAGGTGTGATCAATTATTATTCTATATGAACAAAAGATAATAAGTTGATTGTGTGTTTGCTCATAGTGTTTTAGTGCACTAGGTCAATGATTGAGTTGTTTGAGCATACGTAGAGGTGAGCATGAGTAACTATGATCATTTGAGGATGTCCAAGGGAAACTAAAAAATGGAGATATATATTTGGAAGTGTTCTTATGTTTATTTATTTGCTTCACAAAGTGATAAATGGGTCAATAGGTCTCCATGAGACTTATAAGAGCTACAAGGGCCTTATTAAAATGTGTAGTTGCTTAAGGGTGACCCATAAATACTATGGCCAACCTATGAATATTATTTTATGTCATGTATTGATGTGAGAGATTCCTTAAGAGCTAAGTCATGCCTAATGGCATACCAATGTGTTGACTATCAAGTATGCTTTATAAATAGTGAAATCAAAGATGGTGATTACTAGTCTTGTGGGCAAGAGACTTGGGAGAGATTTTGTAGAGACTTGTATGTGAGAGAATTAGAGATAAAATTAAATAAAAGGAGAGTGAGAGTGCCTAGATATTGATTTGATGAGTGGAAAATATTAAGGACTATGTGTATGATCTATAAGTCATGTTTTGATTGATAGTATAGTGTTCTTATAGTTTGAAGTTGTGCAAAGAAATGTGAGTGTGCATATGAGGACTATTTTAGTGAGAAAGGAAAGAAATAGTTGCATGACTAAGTGAGATGACTCTATTAGTTATAGAGGGTTTGTGTAGTTTTTATATAATTAGATGTCCATCATTAGGTGTTGATGACATCATTTTTAAGGTGGAAGTGTTAATTTCAAGAAGGATCTAAAGGACTTGATCTTCCTTAGGGGTAATTTCTCCTTATAAAATAGGGTTTCACTAGAGAAATTTGGTTAGAAGGAATTAATCAAGGTTTTAGGATAGAAGGAATTGATCATATTAGGGTTAGGTGCTCCTTGTATAATTGTTATTTCATTAAAAGCTGTAGGTCAGAAAGACTTGACCAAGGTTCATAATCAGAAGGACTTGATTAGTCTCTTATTTGTGATCATCTTATAGGATAGTAGTCCATGTGTTTTCAAGATTGAGAGTGGGTTTTATTCCATAAGAGGGTTTCCCATGTAGATCTTGTGTTTTGTATATGATCTTGTATTATCTTCATTATTCACTACTATGAATGATCTATATGCTTCATGAATGATTGTATTGAATAATAAAAGTATCTCCAAGGGTTTGAAAGTTGAATTGGATTTTTCTCCACCACTCCTTCACCACCCTTAGTGGATTGTACCTCTAACATTGGATTCACTAATAACTCACTACGTATGCTTCCTGCTCATTATTGACCATTTTACTCATTCCTCATCTCTTAGTGTTGTTGTTTTCTCAACTTTAAGGCTTTTTGAATTAATGGTATTTTGTTTAAGTTTATTTTGGAATTTTGGTTTTAGGTTTAGATTGATTTTTAATGTCATATGCATCATTATTGGTTTAGATTCATTTTTATTAATTTCAAGAAAATATTTTTATGTTTTTATATTTAGTTTAAAAGTTTTGCATTGTCTAGTATATTTGTAGTCTTTATAGTGCTAATTGTTATGTCTTTTCCATTTCATTACTGGTCTTAAGTGTTATTTTGTATATTGTCATGTGTTAAGTTCAAAACAAAAATATTATTCATAATTATTAATTTTTAGGTCAAGTATATATTCATGTTTATGTGTCATTATTATTAAGAGTTTTGGATAATAATTGTTCATAGTCAATGATGTTTATTCACATAGTCTTCTGTATTAATTTTAAGATTGTTAGAGTTAAAATAAGTCTCTAGTAGTGTCTTTAATAGCTTTATATTTATTTTCATAACAAATACAAATTAATATATGTATAGTCTTATATTTTGTGTCCCTTGTATTTTTAATTTTTAGTGTGATCAGTGTAGTCATCTTGTCATTGTAAAAAAAATTAAAATATTGGTCATTTTGTAAAGGACACATTTTCAGTTGAAACTAACATCAACTCTCTAGTTCTAATAGAGATTCCCATTTCTCTAGTGGTAATATCACTGATGAATTAACTCAACTTTGATAAATGGGTACTATTAGGGAATATCATATTGTGTTTGAGACACTAACCAATGACATGTCTACTGCATTCTTCATTCATTACTTCATCAATAGACTTTAAGATGAAATTCAAGAAGAGGTTAAAATGTGGCACCTATAATCCATGATGGAAGCACGAGGCTTATCTAAGATTGTAGAAGACCACTCTACTATAATCATGGTGAGACACCTTTTTTTTTATCCCTACACAACACCACCTCTTTAAGACATCAACAAACTAGACATTTATTCCCTTTTGGATGTACCTCAGTAGGATCCAAACAGGCCCATTCAAGAAATCAACATGCTTGAGCAAGCCCCCAATGAGCCCAAACCAAAAATCATAGAGCTCAAGTAGGGAATAATGTCTTCAAATCCCTTAAAGAAAAATTCTAAGGGGGATGGCATGCATCCTCAATTCATTCATTAGGATGACTATTTTGAGCACCCTTGCTTTTTATTTGAGGATATGATCTTCATAGTTCAAATTTCACATCAACCTTTAGTAGAAAAAGACACATGGATGTGCCTCTATTTGGTCCTTAACGTATTTTTTATATATATGGTCTAGCATTCATTTGTTCCTCTTCCTATTTTTTATCATGTTTCAAGGGAAAAATATATTTAAGGGGAATAGAATGTATTATACCTAGAGATGGGTATAATAGTATTATAATAGTAAAATATCTAATAAAATAGTGAATAGTGGTTTAGTACACATGCATAAGAGTAAATATTTTTGTAGATGAGAATTATTATAAACAAAATGGTATAGGTTAGTTTTAGGTATCCAATAATTCATTTGTGATTAGAGCTTGTTATGATAGGAGGTTTCCCCTTCGAAGAGGCCAGTGATTCAGAGTTATTCCTTCCATAATAGGAATTATGTGTGCAATTAACTTGTTTATCGATATATGAGTCATTTATTGTCATTTAGCTATTTTTAGGAACAAGGTTCCTAATAAAACACTTCATATTTGATGTGAATGCAAATGTTAAGATGCACATTGTATAAGAAGTATAATAAGTAGCAAGCAACACATAAGTTGATAAGAAATCAACCATCATCAATGAATAAGTGGAGGAAAGAGAGATTAAACCATTATTTTCACAATTAGATTAATTACCTATGCGCTAAAAATAGGAAAACGAGATAAATAAAAAGAGTAGTGTGCCTAAGAACAAGGAAAATAAAGGTATACTAATTTCCCAAAAAGTAAAAATCAAGCATAGACCAAGAAGGATGAGCTTTAGGGATATGTAGTACCCTAAGGGTGTGACACTTATATAATAATGGGAGTAAAAAATGGAAAATTGAAAGGTGGAGGAAAACAACCACCATCTAGGAGGAAATGAAGTTGATTTTAGAAATGACTACATGGATAACATGGAAAGAATGCCCCCAAGGGAAATGTTATATTTAATGACTCTAAATAATAATTAGATAAAATTATGGCTATCTAAATATATGAACTCTCTTAATTTTGAAAAGATGACTATTTAACACACTTTTTGATCTCATGTGTATATATTATACTTCCCTAAATGAATAATAAAAACCACACTTCCCAAATTCACAAAGTAACTAGGTTAGTCCAATCAAGAGGGGATGTCAAAGAAACATTGGCTAAAACCAAAGAGGTTGAGAGAATGGCCAAGGAGATTGAGTACAATAAATTTAGGTTCACTTTCCCAATTTTTGATATCAAGGATAGATCCATAAGGGATGTAGCATGTTTGGTAAGTATCAAGTTGCATGGGTCAAGGTGATGGGAAAATGTCAACAAGAATTTTATATACATAATGCATGAGATATCCAAAGGAACATTATTCAACGTTTTTAATTTCTTGTAAGAAATAATTAAAGCACATATGAAGTGCCTTGACTTGGTGATAAATATAAATATGACACAATCATTATGATCATGTTATTTGATGAGATTGAGATACCTAAGGGTGATAAACAAGGAAAAGTTATTTGTTTATCTCCTTTATTTATACAAAGTTTCTCTTACATTCATGGTTCTTTATTTATAACTCTCTAATCCTCCTACATTCAATTTTCATGCTTTAATTATAGTTCATTTTATACTTTGTAAACACTTGTTTTCCCTTATCTTGGGATAAAAAATTTACATGAATGTTTATGTTAGATCACTTATTAAATAGTATAGATATTTATGTGACATGGAACTTAGACCACACCCTACACTATGTTATCCTCCCTATGATCAACTACAAATCATATTCATCATTGTACCATCATTTACATATATCTCTCAAGATCTACATTTCCCCCTTGTATATCCCTCATCTTAAGAACACATAAGGTTACTCTTAAGATTGCATATTTACTTGTTAGTAAGTCTAAGTGTAAGGGCAAGTCAGTATTTGGCTGATATGATTTATGAAATGGAAGAGCAAGTTAGATTAATTAAGTAGATATTGGTTGAGGCCAATGATATTAATAAGATTTATGTTGATCCGAAGAAGACATATAGGTAGTTTTCAGTAGGTGACAAAGTGTTCTTATGTGCTAAGCTATAAAAGAGCTTGATTAAATTTAGGAAGTCAATAAAATTATCACTAAGATATGTGGGACCCTTAAAGGTGTTATAAGTGATCATTATTGTATCATATAGGCTTGTATTACCACCATCCCTAGCTCTATTAAATAATTTATTCCATGTTTCTTATCTTAAAAAAGTATATAGTTGATCTTACACATGCATTGGATTAGAATGATTTTCAAGTTATGGATCCTGAAGTGGTCATGGTAGAACCAATTAGGGTAATTGACACTCACAAACTATGTTTGTGTAATAGAGATATATCATAGTGAAAGGGTCAATGGGACCAATACTATGAGGATAGTGCTACTTGGGAGGACTATGATGAGTACTACAAGATATTCCCACATTTATTTGCTTGATTAGATATTATTATATTATGTTATTATTCTATTGAAAAATACATTTTAATTCAAAACTTATGTTTGAATAAGAGTCTATGAGATAATGAATAACTTTATAGGGAAAGGATGTTACATCCCAATTACTTATTGAGGAAACTATTTGATTATCATGGATATTTATAGTTGACACATTTGATTTGGTTATTTTTTATTAAGCTTTGAGATATATGTTATTATGGGACAATTGGATATTGTTTAGGTTACATGATTACATTACTATGAATTAGTTGTAGTGTAAATATTTACATTATGATCATGTTGATTCTTTATTTCAATTATATATTATGATGTATGTCTATCATGATGTTATGATCTAACTACCTATGTGTTGTGAGGTTGACACATTATAACTCATCCCTCAAAGCATGATGGAGGGAGATCATCATTAGATATGGTGACATACATGGAGATGTTGGAGAATAAAAATGAAATTGGCTAGAACCTTTCACACACCACATTAGCTAGCACATGTTATAATGCATAATAAAATGGTTAGTATAGTGTGCTTATTTGTACTTGTATTAGATATTTGTTTGATCATAATTTTTTAGCATAGTTTGAATGGTTTTTTGGAAATTCATCTTGCATGGCATGTGTGTATTAATGTTTTAGAGATTAGAATAATTAGATTAAATTTGGATCTCTTGATTTAATTGTCATTAATCTTCCATGGCATTAGGAGATGATAATTAAATTAGTGAATTTAATGATATTTATAATTAATGTTAAAAAATAATAAAATTTAGAAATTTCCAATTGAAACGAAAAAATGGGAAAAAGAAAAAGAAATCATGAAAAAAATAAAAATAAATAAAGAGAAAAAGGGAATGGTCTAAATTTAAGAAAAACTAAAAGAAATAAATACATAAAATAATAACAAAAATAAACAAAAACAAAAAAAGGAGAAAAATATTTAGAAGTAAAAAAAGAGATTATGCCCTTTTTCATCTTAATATGGAATATGAAAGAATATCACAAAGGAGATATTTACAGAGAGAAGATAGAGGTATATCCATAGAGGATACACATAGAAGTGTGAAATAACTTTTTAGGTATTGAAAAAAAGGCTTACTTTTACACCAATGTTAAGAATTTGTGACCCCAATGGTCAATTTTTAATAATCATAGATGCATCAAGGGATGGACTAGGAGGAGTCCCTATGTAGGATGGTGTAGTGGTGTCTTATGAATTGATAAAGCTTAATCCATATGAGGTGAACTATGCCCCTCATTACCTAGAATTTGAAAAAATTGAACATGCTTTGCAAGTGTGGTGGAATTACTTAATGGAAAAACCTTTTGGGCTCAAGATAGATAACTTGGGACTCAAGTACATCTTCACCCAACTAAATTTGAATGCTCATTAGATATCCTAGCTTGAGTTATTATCTGACTATGATTTTGACATCAACTATATTTAAGGAAAGGAAAATAGAGGAGTCAATTCCCTAAGTCATAAAAGGTACATACCATCCATAAATATTATCAGGAGTAATTTTAGGGATCAAGTGATTAAATTCTCACTAGGAGATGAATCCTATGATTAGGATAGAAAAGTACTATTTGAGAATGCTCAGAATCCTTGATATAAAGGATTAATAGTAGAGAGTGATGGTATTTTTAATTACAATGGAAGGATGTATGTATTGGATCAAGAGAATATATAGAGGATAGTGCTAAAGGAATTTCACAATGACCCATATTCAGGACATATAGGATTAACCAAGATCATGGTAGATCTTATACTATTATATTTATGGAATAGAATCAAGAAATATGTAGAAAATTATTTGTCACATTTTCTAGAATGTTAGTGAGTTAAATTTTAGTATGAGAACCTAGTTGGATTGTTATATATGCATGATATACCAAAATGGAAGTAGCGGGTGATCAGTATAGATTCTATCCAAGGTTTATTTATGTTAAGGAATAAACATAATATGATCTTTATAGTTATTGAAAAACTAACCAAGGTAGCTCATTTTTATAAGGAAATTTGACAGATGATGCACCTACCCTTGTGAAGAGGTTTGTAAAAGAAGTGTATAGGTTACATGGATTTCTAGAGAAGATCATTTTGGATCATGATTCAAAGATGACTTATGTATTCTGGGTAACTCTAAATTTAGCTTTGGGTATGAAACTAAATTTCATGTATTTCTAGGTAGATCCCAAAGGGGATGTTACACTACGCATTTTTTGACACCGACATAAGTAATAAATAATTCTCTTGGAACCAAAGTATAAGCTTCTTTGTTTTAGTCATCTATGTCACTCATGTTTGGTTCTTTCAAATCCATATGAAGGAGGAATATAAAAATCCATACAAGTTAAAATCCAAAGTATTTGAATAAAAGGCAATGATCAAAATGAAAAAACCAATAATCAAAATACAAAATCACACTAAAAGATATAATACTTCTTTGCCACATTTCCTATTCTATTCAAATCTCAAACTTGACATCTGGACTCATAATAGATTCCAAAGTCCATTAGGGTGTGGTAGGCCATTATAATAGGATATGAGGTTTCATTATTACATCTAGTATAACCTAATTTCTCACACAAGTACCTAAGCTTCCTAGTAAATAAACAACTTTGTAATGGTGCATGAGGAACAAAGAACATGTTGTGAGGAGGTAGGCTAATTCTAATTTTTCTATAAATAACCTTCATCAGGTGATCTAGGTACTTCACTCATTTTCCAACTAATTTATGCTTACCAGTATGAATTTATTAAATATTTTTGATCCACAAAAATATTAATCTCTTACACACATGCTTATTATGTCTCATTTATACTAAGGATTGTTAAAACACCTTGTATAATATTTTCATTCTATAATTTCATAACACCATTCCTAAAAAATTCCCTTGATGCATATAAATTCTATGTTGATGATACCTATTTGATAATCTTTTTATGAGTATCATGCTTTCCTCACAAAATTTCATTTTCCCTACAAATAAATACTACTTAGTTATCCATTTATGAGTTGAATTTTAATACCTCTGATAGGATTGGGCCTTCTTCACAAAATATCATTTTATCTTATATAAAATATGGACTAGGCTAAATCACACTAGCATGATGTGATCCACTAGGAAGAAACCTTACAATCAACCAACTTAGTATAGGCTATAATGTAGGATCTACTTATGGTGGTTCTTTTGGTGGCATTGGGTGAATATTTTGTCATCAACTAACTAAAAAAAATGGGCATATCAACCATGGTGCAAGGAGATTTATACAGCAAAAAGTGTGGGTTTACCACATCATAATGAGAGAAATCTCTCCTCTCATCAAGGGGAGGTTCCCTATAAACTATTTATATATTAATATGAACTAAAAATAGACTCAAGGGTGAGATTACACCATCCATCTCTCTTTTTTCAGAGATGATGTTTATAAGGCAAAAGAGAAATCCTGGTTGATGACTGAAAGCATTTCTCTTCTTTCAGAAATGATGTTCAGTAAATGGCAAAAAAACTTCTCGGATAGTAACTAGATCCACGAGAAACCCATAAAATAAAAAAGTCTTTCATTGCTCCCCTTACTGATTTAGAATGCACGTAATAGTAGAGTGAAGTGCAGCTCAAAGTCTCCACCATAAACTACAATAGAATATAAGATCTTGAAGGATAAAAGCAGTTCAAAGCCTTTCTAATATCCTTCTCAATAAAATAAGAGAAACACAAACTAAAGGTAATTATAGTAGCACAAAGTCTTCATAATTAACTTCAAATAATTTCCACACACTTTACTTGTTTAATCAAATAGATGAGAGATTATTAAGAAAAAAACATAAGAATGATCTTTTAAATAACACAAATTATTTCAACACAAAGTCTGAAAGTAACTTGCTTTCTCATTTATTCAAGAAAATATGATTTAAAATCTGAGCCCAAAGTCTCAAGAAGCATCTCAAATTGGGTAGATTTTTTTCTCTCAATTATAAAAAAGATCCTTGTATTACAAAAGAGGCTCCCTCTATATATAGCAAAAAGCTTTGAAAATTGAGAAAAGACTTAAATATTAAAACCTAGTCAAAGATGAGTCTCTGTTGACTTTGGGACTTTCTAGATGTTTACATGTAATTACACATAACAAAAGTACATGTGTAAATGTACCAAGTTAATTACAAAGTTCATGTGAAAAATGGAGAAGAAATCATGGAAGAATAGTTCAATTTTTGTCATCAGCCTTCTTTAAATGAGCATCGTGCATGGTGATAGCTACCTGAATCTTGATACTATCTGGTGTAATAGTATTTTTGAAAACCATCTTAGCCCTGACTATGGCATCTCTCACTATTGTGATTGATTTCTCATGACTAGTTAATCTGGTTCTTAGATTGTCCAGAGTTAAGTGATTATCTAGGATATTGTCCACAGAAGCCATTAAGAATGCTTTCTCCTTGAATTCCTTTCGCATCATGCCTTCAAACTCTTGAATCATTTCTTTTATTGAATTGAATTAGTTGTCTTGAGAGGTAAGTATGCAAGGTATCTCCTCTAATTTGTGTAACACATTGATATTGCTTTTTTCACTGGCATCCTTGGAAGATTTGAGGTTGCTAATTAATTCCTTAAGCACCTAGATCCTATATATTAGTGATTATTTAGTTTCAATATAAGAATCTCTATCGATAATGATGCAAATTGATACTAGTGTATGTATTTTCAACTCCTTCATCTCTGTCTAATTACTAAGATATTTATCTATGCTTTCAACCTCCTAAGAAATGACATTAATAAGATCATCTAATTTTGTTCTCACTTTCTTCATTTTATTTGTCTTCTCAAACAACTCTGTGAAGAAGGAAATCCCCTATGCATGCATCTTATCCAAGTAATCTTCAAGTACCTTCCCCTTCAAATAAGTTTTTTCTACTTTCTAAATCATGGGACCATCTATGGAGAAATCCTCTAGAGTTACCACTTCTAGAGCAAAGTGAATCTTCTTATTACTACGGTCAATTGCTCCACCATCACCTTATAATGATCTTTCATTTCTCTTTTCCTGTCAAAATTTTGAACCATAATATCTATTACTGATTGTAAATCAATCTTAGTGCCCTCATGAGTTATCTTCCCTAACTCAACTCAAGAAATACAGTAGCTACTCATATCAAAATTTTCAAGAGTTACATCTTGTGGGGGTTTGGCTATTTCTAAAAATTTGTGCCCCTTATCTCCAATCATCTTAGAAAGTATCTTTGGCTTCTTGGGGGTCTTAACTTTCACTGGCACCATTTTACCAAAGTCAAAGTCATCTGGAGAGATGGCTTATTTTTTACTTTTGGGTGTAAATGTTGACAACCATGGTGGGAGAGCAAAAGCACTTACATTAGCAATAGTCCCTATAGTTGGCATCATTAGGTAGCACCTACACTATTGGTGGGAACAATAGGCATAGTATCAATTAAAACCACACCTGTTGCTGAATGATCGAGGGTAGAACTATGTGATGTTAAAAGATGGAGATGAAAAATTAGGGATGGATCCTGATGAATGAAGAACATCTCCAAAAGTACTTTGAGGATCACCAAAAATAGTTTTAGAAGGAGAGGCAGCTCCAAAAGAGGGAATAATGATTGGAGAAACAGGTGAAGGAGTTACACCAAGTGAGTGGGGTGGAGAAGAAGAAATTCCTACATCTAGCTGCACACCTTCTCATAGAGATAGAGTTTTTGTTCTCTATTGACCTATAGGCCTGTCATTAGTTTCCATCTTTTTTACCACTAGTTCTTCAATGCTTTATTTCTCAAACCCCATATCTGTCATTTCTAGTTCTTTCTCTACAACTTTTGATTTCTTCATTACAAAAATGATCCTAGGATTATGGGGCCTAGATGGAGAAAGAACATCACTTTTATTCTTTGTTCTATTTTCTGCTCTCCTCCTTATCTCTTCTTGAAATTTAGCCTCTGATCCCTTGATGAACTCTTTTAAGGTGATTCCCTTATTTTCTAGCCAATCATTGGTGTTTGTCAATATTGATTTGAATCTCATCCTTAAGGAGGTCAACTCTTTTTGGGACCATTGGATTGGGGGAAGAGGAGTATTGGTAACTTGTTTAACATGATATCTATTATTAGTTAGGTCCCCATCATCGACTAGATTTGTAAGGATATTAGTGAGCCCTAGATATTCTATTTTTTTAAGAGATGGTCTACTATAGTCCATATTTTTGATATCTTCCACTATCCTCAAATTGATCCAAATGTCTTTGATCATAGGTTCATGGAACTAGGTCTTCCTCCTGATCATATCCTTCACACCTATGTAGTCAAAATTAGGTCTCCTTTTGAAATGCTTCATTGTTACAAGTTGCATTTCAGTCTCCATTGCCATAGCTTTTATAGCAATTAATACTAAGTACCTACCAATTTCAATTGGGAACCTAAAACAAGGTTTCTTGAGTTCCATCTACTTATTGTGTATGACAATAATTTTCCTACATAGGTCCATTAGGACCAATTTATCTGAGAAAAATCTTGGGAGCATATAGGGATAACCTTGGAAAAATTGAACCCACAGATAAAAAAAGAAGGGAACTATAGGAACATACAGCTGAAGTCATTCACAACAGTCCAAGCTTTGTCTGACACTCTTTTCTATTCTAATTGGGGATAAAAAGGACACAAAAATACCATGAAAAAGTATCATTTACCCTCCCAAAATGATTGATTGAACCCTTCAATGTTAGCTAAGAGTAATATTGATATACCAGGGTAATTTTCCTATCTCCTTCTAATGTTAAACTTGGAAAGGTTCTCATTAAAGCTCTAATGTATACCAGGTATGAAGTCATGTAGAATTTTGAGGTAGTAGACACCTTTGTCAATTTCTCATGCAGAGCATTGCTGATTTGTTCACCCCAAAAAATGACTTGTTTTCCCTAGAGGATTATCTTAATAAAGGGGTACATCTATTCATAAAACTGAGAGGAAGAAGGTAAACCTTATACTCTACTGAGAAGAGTATTCAAGTCACCAACCTCTTTTATAAAATCACTCCTTGGAATGTTTCGTGGCCATCTTGACAAGTTTGCTCTGGGAGTTTTAAGCCATCTATTGTTGATCACTTTCTTTGCCTTCTTGGGATCTTTATCATATTCCCCTTGTGCTTCCACAAAGTCAATATGTAACACAATAGTAGTGGGAGGGCACATGAACACTTTATCAATGAACTCAGGGTCTAGTCAAATTACTATGTTACCACCAACATCTACCACAACCCTGCTATCCTTGTTGTAGAATTGGGTGCACTGGAGAATGATCTCTATGTGATGAGCCATCATAGGAAAAGAGGAGACCAGATGAATATTTCTCTCAATTATCCTCTTCATTTTAGAGCTAAGATTGTTTGCTTTGGTTCTTTCTATGAACATAGCCATGTCTACGTGCTTGATCTCTATATCCCTAATGTCATCGACATTAGAAGCAACTGAGGTGATTAGAAAAACACCTTGATACTGGTACTTCATCATCTTCAACTTCTTTGGAGAAACCTCAGTCATCAAGATGAGCCTTTGTCAAAAGTACATTGATGAAGAAGGATCTTGAAGAGAAATTGCAATTAGAATCATGATCACGCAATTAGGGTAAATATTCTCAATTTAGGAAAATTGCATGTTGGACGATCATGTCCAAGGAAATTCACTTGAAAGGGCTAAGGCACGAGTAGGTCAGTAAGAGAAAGGGAAGTGGGCTCAAAATAAATGATAAAAATAATTTTTTTCTTAGAGTTAAGTTTTTTTTGGAGAGAAAGCATGCAAGGGTAGCAAAAATTATTGCCCTTGCATGTTGAAGAAGGTCTTTGTGCATTGGTAGTGAAAAATGCCACCTGTGCATATTAAGGAAGGAAGGATTACATCAGTGGAAATTTTTGCCACCTATGCATGTGGAAAGTCAGAGATATGCATCGGTGGCAAATTTCATCGCTTATGCACATTTGGGAAGTTAGAATTTTATGCATCAATGGTGATTTTCATTGCCTATGCACTGGATGGTAGATTTCTATGTAAGGGTAGTGATTTCTACCACCCTTGCATAGATTGGCTAAGGATTTGTAAGGGTAGTGAAAATCACCACCTTTACATGGGTTTCAATGACCACATGTAAGGGCGATGAAATTTTCCACCATTACATGGGGTTTAATGGTTGATGGATAGGTAGAAGAGGAAAAAGGTTTTCCATGCTTAAATCACGTCGTCAGCGGGAAAAATGGAGAAAAGGGAAGACAAAATAGTAGAGAAACTAGATTAAAGGGAAAAATAGGAAAAATTAAAGAAAAAAGAGAAGGAAAACCAAAATCAAAACAAAAATTGAAACCCTACCTAAAAAAATGTGAAACAATGCTTAAATCCATAAAAAACATGATTCCTCTTGCTCACACAATCATTAGACACAAGAGGGAGGAGAAAACAAAGAAGAATGGATCAAAATGAGGCAAAAAGGGGGTTAAATGGGGAAAAAATTGACCCCAACCACTCAGTATGCATGGCCATAAATGCCACATGCAAACTAAGACCATGTAGGGGTAGCAAATTTTGTTGCCTCTGCATGTGAGGTTGGAAGAATGATGCAGGGGCAGTAAAATTTGCCTCTCCTACATGAAGGAAAGGAAAAATGCAAGGGTGGAATTTTTTTCCACTCCTACATAAAGGATGCAACGGTGGAAAAAATTTCCACTTTAAATGGAAAAGAAAAATACATGTAGTGGCAGCAAAATTTTCTGCCCTTACATGTAAACTTAAGAAAACACCTAACTTGAAAAGAGGGAAAATTTGTCATTTGATCACATCGAAATCATAATGATTTTCATGTTTTTGGGAAAATGTAACAAGAGATCATCACGAACTTCAAATTATGCCAATTGATCAAACATGAGATCAAGAAAAACTTACCTCGAAAGATGAACTTAGAGTGAAAAACATGAAATAGACAAGTTTCATAGGGGTTGTTCCAAAAATGAGCGTAGCTGATTTTGGGAACAACAGCTGGCTCCTATTAGGGAACTTCCATTGATCAAACAAATCGATGGGAGTAGAAACTAGTCTCTAAGTGCCTTTATCTAGGCCATTGGGCCATGGAGTCAAGCCAAGAAAGGAAAAGATGTGAAAAAACTAAAAAGAAATAAATAAACACAAAAACTATACAAATGTACAAATGTACTCATCTAATACATCAAGGATTAAAGTGTTTTAGATGTTGGCCACTATGAGGAAGTGAGAATGGCACTCCATCTTGATACTCCAACAATAATCTATTTTCACCATAGACCTGATGAATGGTAAACAAACCTCTCCACAAGGTATCAAATTTTCCATGCATTCCTTTTGGTTCTCTCCTCTTGTCCCACAACAAGACTTGATCTCCAATCTGAAAATCACGTATCCTTGCCCTCTTGTCAAAAAGTTTCTTCACCTAATTTTTATGTGCAGTAATCTAGTCCACCACCATGCTTCATTTCTCATCTAGTTTGGTTAGGCACATGATCCTTTTATCAATATAATTTTTGAAGGTTGAATCTTTGATTGCCTTTGCCAACTTGAGTACTGGTAGTTCTAGGGTGATTGGTATCTTTGCATTCAAACCCTATAGAAGTTGGAATGGTGACATGCCTATTATCCTCTTGGGTGTAATTCTATCTACCCAAAAAGCATAAAATAATGCTTTATGCCAAGTCCTCTGATTATCATCTACTAATATCCTAATAATAGTAACCATATTTTTGTTGCTCGATTCTGCTTTGCCATTTCCTTGTGGAAAATAATCAAAAGTGTGGGAGAGGGTAATTCCATAATAAAAGTATAACTAGGTAATGTCTTGAGAAGAGAAATAGGCTACATTATCTATTACAATCTTAGTTGGAACCCCAAACTGAGAAATAATATTTTCCTTAAGAAAATTACATACCACTTCTGAAGTAGCTTGCTTAGTTGGAATGGCTTCCACCCATTTGGTAAAATAGTCAGTCATGATGAGAACATAGTCATGTCTAGCACTTGAGAATGGATTCACTACACTAATGAAATCAATACCCCATTATTGAAAAGGTTCTTCAATCACCACTGGCTTGATGGGTAAAGTAGCCAATTTAAGTTTTTTTGATGAACTATTGACACAATTCACACCTTCATACCCATTTGTATGCATCTTCAAATGGTGTAGGCCAATAGTACCTTACTCATATAATTTTATGGGCTATCACTAGTGTAAAAAAATGTCCTCGACAAGCCAAATCATGGAAATATTCTAAAAGTTTACCTTGTTGCACCTTATCGACATAACGAAGAAATACCCCATCAAGGCTTCTCTTGTACAAACCATTGTCCCACAAGACATAGTTAATAGCCTTTAGCTTAACATTCCTTTTTTATTTATAGGATAAATGAGTGGGAGACTCACCATAGGTAGGAAAATGAGTGATATTGGAATACCACTCATCAACAATAGTGATGAAGAGAACTATAGGCACGTCTTCAACCTTTGTTTCTTCATTTTCTATTTCCTTTGGGATATTATCAGTAATCAACTGGTAGAGCCCCTTTCCCCACACAAGTTTGGTAGGTTTTATATCAAGATCAAAATCCTAAATTTTGGCAATCCAATTGCCCCTTTTAGTACCAAACTCTTGTTGAGTTAAAATGGACTTCACCATTGTGTCAAGCACTAAAACAACAGTATGTGAATTTAGGATATAAAATCTAAAATGCTTTACCACCTTAACCACAACATAAGCATGCTTCTCCATATTTGAATATTTTAATTCATTAGATTTGAGAGGATAACTCATAAAAGATATGGGAGATTCCACACCTTCTTTGTTTTGCTGAACCAAAATAGCTAAAAGTGTATGCTCAGAAGCATAACTGTATATTATGAAGTCTTTGGTATCATCTGGACAAACTAGAATCAGTGCATGGGCAATCACTTTTTTGATGTCTTCAAATGCTGACTTGCCTTTTGTAGTCCATCAAAAAGTGGCTTTTCCCTTCATCATGTCCATAATGTGGCAAGTCTTCTTTGCAAATACCAGAATGAATCTTTGTAAAAAAATCACCTTTTTGAAGAAAGAATAAACTGCAGTCTTACTAAAAGGAAGAGCAAGACTTTGGATAGATTTGACTCTTTCTGAGTCAATTTTTATACCTTCTTAGGATACAGTGTGATCGAGAAGCTTACCTTCTATAACCCCAAAAATTGACTTTTGGGGATGAAGAGAAATACCATTTTGTCGACAACATTCCAACACTTATTGTACATGATGCAGATGATTAGGATGATGTTTGGAAAAAATGGTCAAGTCATCAAGATATACTACAATAAACTTTCCCATTTCATCTTTGAAGGCAAGATCCATCGGCCTTTGGAAGGTAGCATCAACATTAATCAAACTAAAAGGCATTCTACGATATGCAAAAGTGCCCCAAGGTGTAGTGATAGTAGTTTTATGTTGATTTGCTTCATTGACTTCTATTTGATTGTACCTAAAAAAACTATCTAGCATTGATAACATTTTTGAACCAGTCACTATTTGCAAAACTTGGTCTATGATGGCCAGAGGGTAGTTATCTTTTAAAGAAGATTTATTCAAGTTTCTAATATTGACACAGATATGAATTTATCCATTCTTTATTCTCATGGGAACTATTTTAGTAATCTAGGTGGAATGATGGATTGGAAAAATAATTCTTACATTCAACATTTTCTAGATCTCAGAAAAGATAGTACCTTATATTTTGGGATTGTATTGCCTTTGTTTTTTCTTGTAAGGCAATGACCCAACCTTAAGAGGAATTTCATGCTGAATTTTCTCAGGCCTGAGAGATTTCAAATCATCATAAGAATATGCCAAAACATCAATGTAATGGTGAAGAAGAGCAGTGAATTTGAGCTTTTCATCAGAAGTGCAACAATTTCTAATGTTGACCATTTTGAGATTTTCTTTCATACTCAAATTTATTTGATCAAACTCCTTGGATGAAGTTGAATCCACTTGTCACTGCTTGACATATCTATCCTACTTATCAAATAATTTCTCAAGAGAAACCAAAAATTTTGGAATTTTATTTCCCTTGAGTTGAAGGAACTCTTCACCAATTTTGGAATTTACTTTGAGAACTAATTCTTGTGGTGGAGGTTTACTTCCTTTAAAATAAAGATCTTCAAAGCTATCCATATTTTTTAGAAAAGCAATGATTTGATTGTCATTGTTAAACACCTACCAATGACTGGCATTTCAAGGACATTGGGTTGAAAAACTAGCTCAATAGTTTACTTGTCCCCTTTGAAGTCTTTATGGGGAATCGTGAGGGTTGCAGAGACTGCCAAAGAATTTGCACATTCATTGCATTCTCTCAACACAGCAAAAATATTGAAAACATCAAAACTTTCAATACAATCCCATACAAGATTGTGATAATGTCATTATCTTTCATTTTTTGTTTGGTATAGATTCCTTACCTAACAAACTACCAATTCAACGTCTCCAAGGGTGTGAATAACCTTAATACTTTTAGCATGAGTAGATTTCAATCCAAGCAACAAAGACTCATACTTAGTAGTGTTATTGGTGTTGTTGAACTGTAGCTTATATGAATAAGGAAAATGTTCTCCTTGAGGGGAGATCAAAACAATTTTGGCTCCAGAACTGATAGAAGAGCAATTGCAATCAAATTCTAAAATCCAAACATTATCAAAATTTGATCTTTTCAAAAACTTCTCTTCATTATTTAGGGAAGATTCTTGATTGCCTGAACTTTGCTTTGACAATTCTTCTGACTTTGCATCTTAATTTTCTAAATTGTCACTAAAAGGATTTTCACCTGATGAGATGAAAACATCTTCATTAGTTAGGAAATAATTACCCATTCTTGATGATTCAAATAAAATTTGGGCTTCAAGATCCAATGTTTGGGTGACTATATATATTTCAACTCTTTCTTAGGAAGTAATTTCTTCATAACACCTTTAACATGTATCCTTGCTTCAGATATATCCCAATTCAATTCACCACCTACATCTTTGCAAAAATTGTGCTTGAGAAGAATGTCGTAAGAGGCTAAAACATTAGCCACTAAGACCATCATTTTGATCTTCTTCTCTGTAAAAATTGCAAACATGAATTGGGCATCTTTGATTTGACCTAGGAGTGGTACTTGCTTATTTTCCATGGAAAATCATCTACCAAATGTCTTGGTTCAGGTAAGACCAAGAGAATCTGGTACCTTGGCAAGAATAATGTTATCAGAAGCTCCAGAGTCTATTATGTAATTACTCAAGTTATGAGAATTTATCAACAGAGAAACATAGAAAGGTTATATTTTCCTAGGGATGATAAGAGGAGTAGAGACAATATTATTCTAGGTGGATTTGTTCTTGGAGGAATCATGAGTCACCTTTGGAAAATATTGTCTTATAGGGAGAGTTTTACTTTTTACATATTTGGCCAGCCTATCAAACTATTCAAGATTGGCTTGCAAGTACTCAATCTTGATCATTTGAATCTTGGTCTTTTTGACATGATCAATTATATCAAATAATTGAAATGAACTAGATATAGAGGGGGGAAGCCCATCATCCTGATCTTTATTGGGTGTGGCACTGGTCTGAGAGATAGAAGTAGAAGGTATGGAATGGTTAGAGGTACTTACTTTCTTATTAGTCACTAGGTCCTTTGATTGGAAAGGTAGTGAAGTGCCTCATTTAGCAATCAAAACCACTAGCTAAGGTTCTTCTCTTACTTTTTCTTTATCAGCTTGTTGAGCTGACTAGTTTTGGGACCTGGTAAAAATAGCGTATGATCCATCAAACACATATCCATTCCTTCCAACTTCATCTTGATAATTCAGGGAACCAATGTTGGATTCACTAGCTAATTCTTATTCTTGTTTTGTGAAGAGATTAGTGTCATCTTCTTGGTCTAACTTAGGTTGGAGTGAGGAATCATGTTCAGCTTCAAGGTAACCAACTACTGAATTAGTTGGTGTTACTTCAATGGCAAGTTCCCCTGTGGGGGAGGCAGATGATTTGATTGCCCTTGATTTCTGGTAGCATTGCCTTGATATGACTAGTTCTAAAATGTCCTTGGTATATCCTAATAAGGAGGAGAAGACATAACTTGGACTATTTGTCTTTTCAAGGCTAGTAGTTCATTTGTTAACTTTTGCACCATAAGATCTGTGGTGCTCATGGAAGAACTTTTAGTAGATGAGAAAAATTTATTTTTATTGGAATATTTTCTAATCTTACTTGCTAAGATAAGATCATCCTCAACCTCAGTAGCCAAATTTTGGGCTACAGCAAGATCCATAGGACCAGCCTGCCTCAACAAAAAACTTACTTTAGGAAGTTACAAGTTGATAAAAAATCACTTGAGATTCTCTAGTGTAGGCTGAGCGATCATATGAATTTAATTTCTTAGCTTATTGAACTTAGAAATGAATTCTCTCATAGGTTCATGAGATTTCTTCTTCATTTGTGTAAGCTTAGCCAACAAGGCATGTGCATCTTTAGTAGGTTTGAACTTGGCCTCAAACTTAGCCTTGAGCGTACTCTAGTTAGTTATAGTTTGAGCTTGAAGGTGATAAAACTAGTTGACAATAGTGCCTTACAGAGTTTCTTCAAATAATATCACCGCTATTTCTTCATATTCCATGCCTATCACACCACATGCTATAGAGAAAGCAGCAATATTCTCATCAGGATGAACCTTCCCATCGCCATAGAATTTAGGGAAATTCTTTCTCAAACTATGAGGTAGTTCATGTAAAGGTGGGGCTAGATTGAGAGGACCAAAAGAGTTGCCCCAAGGGCCTTGAACTGCCATGATATGTTGATTAAATGGAGGGATAACAAATCTTGGTGGGATAAGTATAGATAAAACCCTACTAGCACTATGACTATAAGCTTCATTTGGTATTGGAGATTTGACGTTGGTAGGAGGAAATCTCCTAGTACGCTGGAGATGAGATAATGGAAGAGAAATATCAAAATTATTTCACTACACTAACTTGAATACAAGATCAACAATATTTTAAGCTCTCTGGCTTCATGTGTATTATGGATTTGCTAGAGTGAAAAACTAAACAAGGACTAGAAATGATTCAATTTGAAGCTTGAGGCTTCAAAGTGCGTGTTCATATCAAGGTGGAGTGTGGAGCTACTAGAGTATGGATAAGGCTATTTAATGAAAATAGATATAAAATGGAAATGGATAAGGATAAGAACTACTTCAATCTAAAGCTTGAGGCATCAGACTACACGTAACGTCCCCAATGGAGTCACTAAAAGCTATTGGGTGAATATTTTGTCATCAACTAACTGATGGAGCAAAATGGGCATACCGACCACAGTACAAAGAGATTTATACAAAAAAAAGTGTGGGTTTACCACATCATAGTGAGATAAATCTATCCTCTCATCAAGGGCAGGTTCCCTATAAACTATTTATATATTAATATGAATTGAAAATAGACTCAGGGGTGAGATTACACCATCCATCTCTCTTCTTCCAAAGATAATGTTTACAAGTCAAAAGAGAAATCCTGGTTGATGACTGAAAGCATTTCTCTTCTTTCAGAAATGATGTTCAGTAAATGGCAAAAAATCTTCTCAAATAGTAACTAGATCCACGAGAAACCCATGAAATCACAAAGTCTTTCATTGCTCCCCTTACTGATTTAGAATGCAGGTAACAGTAGAGTGAAATGCAGCTCAAAGTCTCCACCATAAACTACAACAGAATATAAGATCCTAAAGGATAAAAGCATTTTAAAGCCTTTCTAATATCCTTCTCAATAAAATAAGAGAAACACTAACTAAAGGTAATTATAGCAGTACAAAGTCTTCAAATTAACTTCAGAGCATCTTTAGATAATTTTGACACACTTTGCTTGTTTAATTAAATGGATGAGAAATTATTAGGAAAAAGAACATAAAAATGATCTCCTAAATAACACAAATTATTTCAACACAAAGTCTGAAAGTAACCTACTTTCTCATTTATTCAAGAAAATATGATTTATAATCTAAGCCCAAAGTCTCAGGAAGTATCTCAATTTAGGTAGAGTTTTTGCTCTCAATTATCAAAAAGATCCTTGCATTATAAAAGAGGTTCCCTCTATATATAGGGAAAAGCCTTGAAAATTGAGAAAAGACTTAATATTAAAACCTATTCAAAGATGCATCTCTGTTGACTTTGGGACTTTTTAGATTTTTACATGTAATTACACATAACAAAAGTACATGTGTAAATGTCCCAAGTCAATTACAAAGTGCATGAGAAAAATGGAGAAGAAATCATGGAAGAATAGTTCAATTTTTGTCACCAGCCTTCTTTAGATGAGCATCATACATGGCAATAACCACCTAAATCCTAATACTATCTAGTGCAATAGTATTTTTGAAAACCGCCTTAGCCCTGACTATGGTGTCTCTCACTATTGTGATTGATTGTGTATGACTAGTTAACCTAATTCTCAGATTGTCCAGAGTTAATTGATTATCTAGGATATTATCCATAGAAGCCATTAAGAATGCTTTCTCCTTGACTTCCTTTTAGATCATACCTTCAAACTCTTGAATCATTTCTTCTGCTGAAATGAATTGGTTGTCTTGAGAGGTAAGTCTACAAGGTAGATCCTCCAATTTATGTAATAGACTTATATCACTTTTTTCACTGGCATCCTTAGAAGATTCAAGGTCATTGATTAATTCCTTAAGCACCTAGATCATATATATTATTGATTATTTAGTTTCAATATAAGAATCTCTATCAGTAATGATGTTGATTGATACTAGGGTATGTATTTTCAACTCCATCTGTGTCCATTTTCTAAGATATTTATCTATGATTTCAACCTCTCGAGAAATGACATTGATAAGATCATCTAATTCTATTCTCACTTTCTTCATTTTACCCATCTTCTTAGACAACTCTATGAACAAGGAAATCCCCTGTGCATGCATCTTATCCAAGTGGTCTTCAAGTAGCTTCCCCTTTAGGTAAGTCTTTTTTTATTTCTAAATCATAGAATCATCTATGGAGAAAGCCTCTGGAGTTACTGATTCTAGAGAAAAAGTGAATCTTATTATTACTGCAGTCAATTGCTCTACCATCACCTTATAATGATCTTTCATTTCTCTTTCCCTATCAAATTTCTAAACCATAATATCCATTACTGATTAGAAATCACTCTTAGCACCCTCGTGAGTTATCTTCCCTAACTCAACTTTAGAAATAGAGTAGCTGCTCATATTATAATTTTCAAGAGTCACATCCTGTGGGGGTTTTGCTATTTCTAGAAATTTATGCCCCTTATCTCCAATCATCTTGGAAAGGATCTTTGGATTCTTGGGAGTCGTATCTTTCATTGACACCATTTTACTGAAGTTAAAGTCATCTGGAGAGATGTCTTGTTTTTTCCTTTTGGGTGTAAAAGTTGACAACCATGGTGGGAGAGCAGAAGCACTTACATTAGCAACAATCCCTATAGTTGGCATCACTAGGGTAGAACCTGCATTACTGGTGGGAACAATGGGTGTAGTATCAGTTAAAACCACACTTGCTACTGAATGATCGAGGGTATAACTATCTCCAATGTTAAATGATGGAGATGACAAATTGTGGATGGATCCTGATGAATGAAGAACATCTCCAAAAGTGCTTTAAGGGTCACCAAAAATAATTTTAGAAGGAGAGGTGGCTCCAGAAGAGGGAATACTGATTGGAGAAATAGGTGGAGTTACACCAAGTGAGTGGGGTAGAGAAGAAGAAATTCCTACATCTAGCTATGCACCTTCTCGTGGAAATAGAGTTTTTGTTCTCTATTGACCTGTAGGCTTGTCATCAATTTCCATCTATTCTACCATTGGTTCTTCGGTGATTTATTTCTCAACCCCCATATCTATCATTTTTGGCTCTTTCTCTATAACTTTTGATTTCTTCATTACAAAAATGATCCTAGGCTTATGGGTCCTAGATGGAGAAGGACCATCACTTTTATTCTTCATTCTATTTTCTGCTATCCTCTCTTGTCTCTTAAAATTTAGCCTCTAATCCCATGATGAACTCTTTTAAGGTGATTCCCTTATTTGATAACCAATCATTGGTTTTTGCCAATATTGGTTCGAATCTCATCCTTAAGGAGGTTAACTCTTTCTAAGAGCATTGGATTGGGTGAAGAGGAGTATTGGTGACTTGTTTAGCATGATATCTATTATTGGTCAGGTCCCCATCATCTACTATATTTGTAGGGATATCAATGAGCAACAAATATTATATTTGTTTAAGAGATAGTCTACTATAGTCCATCTTTCTGATATCTTCTGCTGTCCTCAAATCGATCCAAACATCTTTGATCATAGGTTCATGGAATTAGGTATTCCTCCTAATCATGTCTTTCACACCTCTATAGTCAAAATTGGTTCTCCTTTTGAAATGCTTCATGGTTACAAGTTGCATTTTGGTCTCTATTTCCTTAGCTTTTATAGTGGTCAATACTGAGTACTTGCCAATTTCAATTGGGAACTTGAAACTGGGTTTCTTGAGTTCCATCTGCTTATTGTGTATGACAATAATTTGCCTACACAGCTTCATCAGGACCAATTTATCTAAGGGAAATCTTGAGAGCATATAGGGATAACCTTGGAAAAAGCCAACCTGAAGATAACAAAAAGAAGGGAACTGCAAGAACATACAGCTGAAGTCATTCACAATAGTCCAAGCTTCATCTGACACTCTTTTCTATTCTAATTGGGGATCAAAAAGACACAAAAATACCATGAAAAAATCATCATTTACCCTCCTAAAATGATATATTGAACCCTTCAATGCTAGTTGAGGGTAATATTGATAAATCAGGGTTATTTTCCTATCTCCTTCTGATGTTAAACCTAGAAAGGTTCTCATTGAAGCTATAATGTATACCAAGTATGAAGTCATGTAGAATTTCAAGGTAGTAGACACTTTTGTCAATTGCTCATGCAGAGCATTGCTAATTTGTTCAACCCAAAAAATGACTTGTTTGCTCTTGAGGATTATCTTAATAAAGGGCTACATCCATTCATGAAACTAAGAGGAAGAAGGTAAACCTCATACTCTGTTGAGAAGAGTAATCAAGTTGCCAACCTCTTCTATAAAGTCACTCCTTAGAAAGTTCTATGGCCATCTTGACAAGTTTGCTTTGGGAGTTTTGAGCCATCTATTGTTGATCACTTTCTTTGCCTTCTCAAGATCTTTGTCATATTTCTTTTGTTCTTTCATGAAGTCAATCTTAAACACTTTAGTAGTGGGAGGGTACATGAACACTTTGTTTTTGAACTCAGGGTATAGTCAAATTACTATGTTACCACCAACATCTACCACAACCTTGGTATCCTTGTTGTATAATTGGGTGCACTAGAGAATGAACTCTATGTGATGAGCCACCACTAGAAAAGAGGAGACCAGATGAATATTGCTCTTAATTATCCTCTTCATTTTAGAGATAGGATTGTTTTCTTTGGTTCTTTCTATGAACTTAGCCATGTCTACGTGCCTAATCTCTGTATCCCTAATGTCGTCAACATTAGAAGAAATTAAGGTGATTGGAAAAACACCTTGATACTAGTAATTCATCATCTTCAACTTATTTGGAGAAACCTCAGTCATTGGGATGAGCCTTTATCAAAAGTATATTGATGAAGAAGGATCTTGAAGAGAAACTACAATAAGAATCATGATCACACAATTAGGGGAAATATTGGCAATCTGGAAAAATTGCACGTTAGATGATCATGACCAGGGAAATGTGCTTGAAAGGGCTAAGGTGTGAGTAGGTTGATAAGAGAAAGGGAAGCGGGCTTAGAAAAAATGAGAAAAATGAATTTTTTCTCAGAGCTAGGATTTTGGAGAGAAAGTATGTAGGGGTGGCAAAAATTACTACCCTTGCATGTTGAAGAAGGTATTTGTGCATAGGTGGCAAAAAATGCCACCTGTGCATATTGAGGAAGGAAGGATTGCATTGACAACAATTTTCACCACCTATGCATGTGGAAATTCAAAGATATACATCGATAGTGAATGTTTTTGCCTATGCACATCTGAGAAGTTACAATTTTGTGCATTAGTGGTGATTTTCATCACTTATGCACTGGATGGTAGATTTCCATGTAAGGGTGGCAATTTTTGCCACCCTTGCACATATTAGGTAAGGATTGGTAAGGGCTACAAAAATTGCCACCTTTACATGGGTTTTGATGACCACATGTAAGGGTAGCAAAATTCACCACCATTACATGGGCTTTAATGGCTGATGCATAGGCAAAACAAGAAGAAGGTTTTTCACACTTAGATCACCTCAGCGATAGAAAAAATGGAGAAAAGGGGAGACAAAATAGTATAAAAACTAGATTAAAAGGAAAAATAAGAAAAATAATAGGAAAAAGAGAAGGAAAAATAAAATCAAAACAAAAACTAAAACCCTACCTTAAAAATTTTGAGACAATGCTTGAATCCATTGAAAACATGATTCCTCTTACTCGCACGATCATCTATACGCAAGAGGGAGGAAAAAACAAAGAGGAATGGATCAAAATGGGTAAAAAAGGGGTTAAATGGGGTGAAAATTGACCCCAACTACTTGGCACGCATGGCCATAAATGTCATGCATGAAAATTGAGACCATGCAGGGGTGGCAAATTTTGTCGCCTCTGCATGTGAGGTTAGAAGAACGATGCAGGGGTGGTAAAATTTGTCCCTCCTGCATGAAGGAAAGGAATATTGCAAGGGCACCAATTTTTACCACTCCTACATAAAGGATGTAAGGGTGGAAAAAATTTCCACCTTTACATGGAAAGGAAAACTACATGTAGTGGTAGCAAAATTTTCTGCCCTTACATGTAAACTCAAGAAAACACCTAACTTGAAAATAGGGAAAATTTGTCATCTAATCGCATCAAGATCGTAATTATTTTCACATTTTTGGGAAAAAGTAACAAGGGAACATCATGAAATTTGAATGATTCCAGTGAGCAAACACGAGATTAAGAAAAACTTGCCTTGAAAGATGAACTTGGAGTGAAAAACATGAAATAGACAAGTTTCATAGGGGTTGTTCCAAAAATGAGCGTAGCTGATTTTGGGAACAATAGGTGGTTCCTATGGCCATGTATGCAACTACACTATCACTTACCTAAATCTTGAAAATCATCATGTTCACTCTAATATTTATTGTTTTAAAATAATAGTCACATCATATTCCTCTAGTTGTCATTGGATCCCCTCATTGTCATTAGTTTCATCATCTGCTATTAACTAGTATGACCATATGATAGTAACATCTACTAATACTCTTATACCCCACAAACCATGACACTCCCTCTCATATCACACCCAATATTTCAACATACTATAGGAACTATTAGGTTTGGTAACCCAAAATGTCCTATTAAATGAGGAACTATATGTGGTTCCACCCACCAAGGTTAGTGCCTTGTAATCCTCATATGCACATTCTTGAAATGTACTTGGTCATAAAGGCCATGCATATATTGTCCCCAAGT
Organism: Torreya grandis; assembly: GCA_037957365.1. NCBI lineage: Eukaryota > Viridiplantae > Streptophyta > Pinopsida > Cupressales > Taxaceae > Torreya > Torreya grandis. The sequence continues at coordinate 313,802 of JARHVA010007412.1, forward strand.
ATAGCTACCAAATAATTTCTCCCTACATGATCATCTAAAACACTAGATCATGTGGTACAACATACAATGTATGATCATGTTCCCATTACCACACAAATAGTAGGGTAACATCCACTACATGCAGTAACCTTTAGGTCATAAACATAAATATATAAAAAAAATAACAAAGCCCATCATCATCTACCCTCATGATAAAATAATATACAAATCATACACTAATTGTACCAAAATTAGTAATCCCAAATCATACATTATGTTATGATCCAACATGGAATTACATAATGTAAAAATATATAGTGGCACCTTCCCATCTAGCTTGTGATATATAACATGATTTATCACAAGTCCAATGATGGACTTATATATATACAATATGGATGACACATATACATTATATAGGTTCAATTTTAATCTATCCTAACTATATCTCTTAGATCTTGTTGGCCATAAGGCTTAGGATCACCTCTTTGCATCTATCTATGATGTATCACATGACACATACAACCTTAAAAATAGGAGTCTCAATAAATCATGGACATCCTCAAGGGTGATACCCACCTCAATGGTATACCCATCTACCACCCATGTAAAACTGTTAGTTAGTCACTCCCATGTTCACAAGAATGTGCTGACTAACTCCACACTAAGTATAATCTATCACATCTCCATAATACTACCAAAACCCAAGGTAGTCAATCAAACTTGATCCACCATATAAAATATCTCAAGTAGATCTAGTAACCAAACCATGACCACTAATCCCTAGAGTCTTTGTTGCCCCTATAAATATCAATCAACAATGCATGTATCAGCTATCCATCCCAAATAGTAAATAAATATACTCTTAAAACTCAAAAATATAAGTAATTAGTAAAGTTAACTACTTCATCAACCTTGTTTGAATTTTTATTACTATTCCAAACTATGTCATCAAAATTTTATACTAATTTCACTACACATTTCTTCATATCCTATTAGATCAACCACATTTAAACAATGTCAACCACCTAAACTTAATACATAGTCAACTAAGGTATATGTCATCGGTTGACTTTATACAATCCATATAGGTTGGCTACTTTTTATATTAAGTCAACCACCTAATTTTTATACATTATTGACCATGGCATATGCCATCAAATAATTTAATAAAACCTACTAAATAATCCACCCTCTATCTAGGTCAACCACCACTTTGTTTAACTATGTTAGACATATCAGACACCATCATCTACCCATCATATCTTAACTAGATCAACCACCCACTACATATTTGACCACCTATTCAAAACCACCAAAACCAACTAAATTAGCTAGGCCAATCCGATTGAAACAACATAACAATTTTTAAAATAACTTTTCATTAATGTCCTAGACCTATTTTTTAAAAATTTGATTCCTACCCATTTCCCTCATAATTTTTAATCTAGTACTAATTATTGACATTTTGGCCTCACAGGCCAAATGTCAACCCCCTATATTGAAAACTTTTAGTGACCATCGTACTAGTTTGCTTCTGGTGTCTCCTAGCATGGTTATGTCATATTTGCCTTGATGAGAGTCTTTAGATCCTTATTAGGGGGTGTTATGATGTGTAATAATTTCATGATTGATCTATGGTGTCATAGTGTCTTGAAGTCCATGTGGTGATATATTTGGTGTCATAGTGTCTTGGAATGAGAGAGAAGGTTGTCAAAGGTCCTAAAATTCTAATGATTACTTAGCCTTATTTGAGGAGTCTATTGATAATATGGTAATATGAAGGTGTTATGATAATGTTGGAGGACTTACCATGAAGATCATAGTGTGTTCAAAATCCTTTATCTATGATGTATCCATCTAAAGTCTATTTAACTCCTTCATGACCCCTCAAACCACTTCATTAGCTTATATCACCTTGTAAAACCTCAGGAAAAGAATGTAACTTGATTAATTATGTTGAAAAGGGAACTTGAAGATGTGTTACCCATGCCATATACTATCCATATATGTTTCATGACACATAAAGTCATTTTAAATCCCATCAACACCCTTTTTATTAGCTAAGTGGGCCCTACATGCTACATTGTGGAATTTTCACTTCCCATCCTACATTTTGATTGTTTTAGAAGGATTGATAACTCATGATATTCCTCATTTCACCCTAAAATGATGTTGTAAAGCTTCAAACCTAAAAAATAGTGAAAAAGTAGATATTAGGGGGAATTTTTGCACTTATATGGAATGGTATGCATTGTACTATACAATAGAGGATCAGGGGATGAAGATGAGTTCAAGAGTGATGTATCAACAAAGTTTTAGGCTGAATGGAGGTCAAACAAGTCCAAAACCATTCTATACTTCACCTCCCCTTCTTTTTAATCTTGGACATCTCTTTAGGTTTTTTTTGTATCATATAAAGGAGAGAGAGTGGAGGTCCTAGATCTTGGCCATGAAAAGTAGACCCAACCAAATTTAAATCATGGGCATTTGTGTCAAGATTGATCTCCTAAAATTTATGAACCTTAATAAGTTAAGTAATGTGTATGCCCTTATCATCTACATAGGTCAACTTCATCCGGATGCTCTTCATGTATTTTTGATTGGTTTTCTCAATCCAATTAATTTTGCTATTGTATCAAGCCTTAAAGGGGTCTATTATGTAAATTTGGGCACTTGTATTAGACATGTGAGCCCCCATATCTTGAAAATATCCATGACTAACTATTGTGGGTAGCCTATAGGAAAGTTGATTGTATTGATGAAGGTTTGGTGTCTTCATCAAGAGCTATGATCTAAGTGTGAAGTTTGTAGAGGTGTCTTGATGGTTCCAATACCTTCTTACTCAAATTGACTACCTAATGGCCTCTTATCATCTTAGGGTACCTCAAAGGAAAGGGACTCATGCATGTTTGAAGACCACTATGTGATAGACTATGTGTATGTATATTAATGGTAGCTACATATTTCAAAAGCAGCTCAAGAGCATGGAAGAGATGTTAGATTTATGATAGAACATCTTCTTGTCCTTGTCCATAAAACTTTACACCTCTTTGGTAGCTTTAAGAGGCCTAGGAATCATCTTCTTCACCTCTAAACACACTCAATCCATTTTTACAAAGTTTAAGGTTTTTAGCAAAGGTTAATGATCTTAAAATTTTCCTATGTTTCATGTTTTGACTCTGTAAGTACCTTTTAGGCCTTCAAAAATGTCATATTAGTTTGGGATTATGTCTTAAGAGTGTCAAGATTCATATAAGACACCTTGGGATGTCTCTTATGTGTCATCCAAGTTGCTATCCTTACCACTATATTTTCACATCATCATCATCACTATTTTTCACTATGTTATCCCCCTTGTTTCATGTTTCTATCCCATTATCACGCATGTTCCCTCTTTATTCACCCATCCATCTTCCCTCATAAGCCTAAATCATGAAATATGATATTATACACCCTTGGTAACTCTTGGATACTATAAGATCATGAAATTAGAGTTGCATTGGTCTTACATCCTATTGAGATGATAGAAACACACCTATAAATAGCTATTTGGCCACCACAATAGAGTTCAAAGGAACCTTCTAATGAGTGACTAAGAAATCCTATTCAAGGGAAAGTAAAGGAGAGAGAAGGTGTAATTTTTGGTGAAACAAAGAAAGGTCTTAGTGTAATAAACACCCTAAATTGACTTAAAACATCCACCTCTTATAGTAAACCTGAACTATCTCAGTCTATACAATGGGAAAATCCTAGAGGTTCTTAATAGTTAGAGTGTTTGAAAGGAATCAAGGCTTATTATAAACATAATATGAATGATGAGGCCTTAAATTCATGATGAGAGTGTTGTGATGGATCATTACCTCATACTCATCAAGTCACTATCTCCATCAAAAGCATAATGAGCACCTACAACCATGTCTCTCTTCACCATGGACTATGTTATAGGCTAATGAGTTAAAATGACGAGGTTGACAATGATTAAAGGATGGAGGTTGTGAAATGAGATCATTCATGATAATATATTAAAGTGAATAAACTCAGATGATACTCTACCATTCCAATCCTTCTCTTAGACAACATATATAATAATATTGTATCCACGTATAGTCAATTCATGGAAATCAAGAAAATAAGTTGCAGGGGTTGGAAGTCACTATTGGGATAAATGGGAGAAAATATTGAACTCTCAAAGACTTCCTAAAGTCACGAATTATCTAAAGTATGTCCAATACACTCACATAAAGAAATTTTATCCCTACTTAGTCAATAATGCAAAATATACACCTACAAGCTAAACATCATAGACTTGAGAATGGAAGACACTACTGTATTAATAGCTCAAATGCCAAGTCAATTATGGATATTTATACTTAAGTCTCAATCAAAATTAGGCATGAGATTACAAGAAAACTAAGATCTATAAAACTCAACCTATGAAATGAATATCATTTCATCATTCAAATCATAGGTGAGGTAGGGTAGACATAGGGTTTCAAATAGAACTTAATTAACTAGCCTTAATAGAACATCAATATGAATATGGAGAAACCACATGAGTTGCAGGAAAACATTTAATATAGTAAGGTCATACATACAAGAGGATAATGAATATTCCAAAGGTCATTCAATGGGTCTATACTCATAGAACCCTCATAGAGTATGCTTGTAGACCTCTAGGGTTAAATTAAGCCCTTAATCTCTAAACCCTGCATAGGTAAGTCAAATGCTTATAATGGATAATCACTTTAAAAAGTCATAAAATATGATGGAGGGTAGAGGTAAGATATAAGAGAGAAGTATGACGTTGTTTTGTCTAACTAAAATGACCTCAAACTCAATTTTCCATGCTCATACATAGTTTATAGGTAGTATAAGGTAAATTTGAGCAAAAATGGTCATTTAAGGGCCTTATAGACATAGCCAAGTGTTGAATTTTGAATGATATGGTCCTTGTAACCATTCTAAGGAACTGTATTTATTATCTTGGTCAAATAAATAGTGGGTATACCCACTATTTTGTCTCAGACCAAGTTATGTTTAGGCAAGCAGTCAAGGTACTAAATGAACAAAACCAAGTCTTAAAAGATTGAAAAGTTGAATTGGATCATTCAAATAGTTTTGAGTTAGTGAAAAATGGTCAAAGGTCCTAAATATTCCTCAAAAGTGGTATAAAAATAAATACTATGGTAAGTTATCTCAATGAAAGGCCTTAAACATAGTCATATAGGCCTACTTACAAAGCCTAGTGCCACATCAAGGCTCTTCCATATTTATACATTAGGTTGTATGATCAAGTTTGGGGATATGAAGATGTTCAAGTCCCTAACAAATAGTATTTAGATGGAAAAAAGTGTGAGAAGGGTTAAGATATGTTCAAAAATTTGCTCAAAACCATCAACCCTCCACATAGTCCACCAAAGTGCTAATTTCAACAACTCATCCACTCGACCAAATAAGCCCTCAAGAACAAATAAATTAGGAGGTTTTAAGTACCATTGTACATTAAAAATACATGATATATTTATTGAATTTAGGAGGTTAAACCCTATGAACAAATGTTAATAAATTAGGCACTCAGAAATGGCATATAGACTACCCTGGAGTCAACTTGTAACATTCATATCTTCATCCACCCTTTTCATGGGAGTCTAAGACACTCATGGAAGTTAATTAAGTAAATTACCTAGAGATTCATGTAATTTATTCCAAACTTGGATGTCCGTAAAATATGACTCATCTTTAAGACTCCTAGATACTCCTAAACCTCCCTAAAAACATACTCAGATCCAATCTCAAATAACTTGATGTTTTAGCATACTAACATCCAAAAATGACCTATAAATTTCATGGATGGTAAAGTAAACTCAGAGAGGAATCCACCTATGGTACCTGACTATACAAACATAATACATAATCTTTAAAAATAGACACTTTTTAGGGTTTTGAGTAGAATGAAGAGTGTTTGATAGTGCATAATGATTCAAATCATTAAGATAGTAATTTTGGGACTTAATCCACCTTATAAATGCATAAAATTCTCAAAAATTCAGCTGTAAGGGTCTTTATGAGTGCATTTAATACTACCAATCTACTAATGCATGAGGAATGTGAAATAATTAACTTTGAAAAGTGGAATTTCAAGTTCCTAATGCATTTATATATCTATGTCATGGTTAGAAGTTTTGTTTAAAGAATGGATCACACCCATACATAGGTTTTTAAGATTTATTGTAGGTTTTATGGAGTCTAATACATCAACACTTAGGTAATTAGGCTTAATAGGACTTATTGGCCTATGTTGTCATCAAAGAAAGTAAAATTAGCATTGAGAGACTGATATAATGGATTAATAAAAAGATGTTACATTGATAAATGATCCATTAAATGGTATTCAATACACATTTCATAAATTTAATAGAGGACAAGATAGTTTCTTTGAATTTATCAATTTGCCTTAAAGGAGTGTGGGTTGCTACATGACTATGGTGGCCTAATTCATTACTATAACTTCCATATGGAGTGATAGTGGACTATCATAGGCATAGTCAAGAATTTGACAAATAGTAATTGAAGTTGACTCAACATTCACTATCCTCATTTTAATGGCAAATGATCCATTAAGGAGGATCTATGCATGGAGAATATTATAAGGGTTTATGTAACTATTGTAACTATTATTTTGAGTGGACTTGGTCATTTATGACCCCTTATCCACTCTTATATGTTAGATTCCCATTCTTATCTCCTCATCTCTTCTATATATTCAAGTATTTTGCCTTAGTTTATATCCCTTAGTTTGGTATGAGGAGACTCTACCATTTTTTGTACTTGTGCATCTATTTGGACTAAATAATAGAATTTTGTAGCTCTTTCATGGTGACATTATATTTTATTCATACTTGTTGATATGTAAATGTGATTGTTTTCTCTCCCTTTTAGGTCCTTATTCACCTATATGTCAAAGATATGTCTTATGCAGGTCATGTGGAGTGTTTAAGTGTAGGTAATGGGTCTTGAATTTTGACATGACTAGCTAGAGTCTTCTAATAGATCTACTAGTTTGAAACTTTGTATTTCATTCATCTAGTACAATCTCCATATGAAACACTTATGCTTAAGAACTCATGAATATTATTATTTGGTTGTGATTAGCTCATTAGTGTGTTGAGATTCCAAGTTGAATGAGTGGATAAAATCATTATCAGGTGCATCACCACACATTAGAGTAGGTTTTCATTCATGTATCTTCATTCACCTTTCCACCCCAAATATTTGGGTATTAAAGAGAGATTGAAATGAACTTTCAAGGGAGTTATCCCATTAAAATCTAGAGGTTTAACCCACACATTAGGTAACCCACAACCAAGGGTCATTCGCATGTTAGCCTAGGTTTGGGGATAGGACATGAACACTCCTCTCCTCATTATGGGTGTAACCTAGAGTCACTAACACTAATTTTGTTGGGTAAAATTACATTACAAAAAATTTCCCCATAACCTAATTTTCCTAACCTAGTTCATTTTAATCCCAAAATGCTAAAAATTTGTATTATATTCATCTCATGCCTACACTATCTACACAACAACTACAATAGGTCTTCCAACTCATTTGCCTCATCAAGAATGCACCATCATCTCTCTTTCTACTCAACTAGGATACTCCAAGATTTAGTAGTTAATAATTTCAATTGAAGAAATGAATAGTAATTTTTGCCTTTTGTATCAAACTTTTGAAAATTACAAAGCTTCAAATTATTAATTAATAAATTATGTATTTTTCCCACGCCTTATTTTCTACAAGCTATTTTTTCAAACCAAAAGAAGTTTTGGAATCTTGATAATATAGAGAATGTTTTAGTACTAACCATATATTTTTTCAAAAAAATAAAGTTTTTTATCTTATTTTTAGGTTCATCTCTTGTTACACACAATGAGAACTTCTTCCATTAGTTTCACATCCATCTCTGATTCAACAACAACAAGGTAAGTGAAGGAACCTATCTATCAATTCTTTACATTCATTTACTTTCTAATTTATATTAAAATTTGTCAGCTAAACATTGTGTATTTCTATGTTGTTTCTCAAAGCACCATCTCATGTTAAAATTTCATGACATGTGATGATCTTTGAGTGGGGCATATGTATACACATAATATTTATAAACTTTATCATTTAATGACACTTTCTATCTTGCAGGAACTTGTCAAGTTTTAATCTCTTTGGGTGCATTCCTTAAAGGGTGAATTAGGAAAGGGGTGGGTATACCATTGGTGATTCAAAATATTATTTTTCAACTCTATCATTACATAAACCCATTAAAAACCCCACTTATCCAACTCCTTAGGAAATCCAAATCCTATTTACATAATTCCCTAAGTATTTATCCTTTCAAATATCCCCTAACTAAGAAAACACCCTCTTTTTGTATTAAGTCTACCAGTCTCATCCTATTATAAAATATTAAGTGCATGTTATGGAACTAAATCAGCTTAACCAACTTAGTTTAAGGTTTAACATTAACTTTTTATAACAAATTAGATCGAGTTGATTGATATTTTTAGCTAAAATTATATAAGGGGTTAAGACTTATTCATTTATATAAATACATGGATCATTTCAATATAATAGAGAGGAACATTAATATTCACATAATTACATTTCATAATTATTCTAAATATACATTTGAAGGAGACATTTTCTAGGGTTTACCTTGGAGAGAAGATTACTTGTCTTGTGGATAGTCTTGGATATAAAGTAAGGGTCTTTTACCCTAGATATTATTTCTATAGTGTGATCATTATAAAGCCACAAAAACCTCTTTCAAAGCACCATTATCCAATGGAGAGATTGAGGCTCTATGGGTTTACCTAAGGTAAGTATTCCTAAAATTGTATATTTCATTTGATAGATAAATATTATATCAGTTACATGCCTTGAATGTATAACTCCTTGCTTAAATTACCTCTATTCTTAAACTTGTTAAAGATACCAGTTTTATTTTCTTACCATCTTCCATATTATGTGATCTAAACCCGATTTTCTTACCATGATCTATTAATTGTTTGTTTTTGTTTATTCATCCCCATTTATGCCATAAGATTTAGTGAGCACTAGATTAGAATTAGTTTATGTGTATATGTATAGCTATGATTATTGCATAATATTAATTGCTTAGAGGTTTTAGAACCATCTCCTTTGGTATTTTGGGGTAAGATATCCCTTAGTTAGGTTTAGCTAATTCAATTTGTTCATGCCCATGATATAAATAGTATTATGATGAATGTTAACTGATTACCTTATCTGATCTTGGATTTTACTAAGTCAAATAAACTATAAATATATCTTAATTTGTTGCATACAACATCCACTATGCCATCAACATGACATTGAACAAAGCACTAAGTTATTCAGGTTGAGAGATGCTAAGTGCCTTTATCAATATCATATTATAGTTATTGTCAAGAGAATCATTCTTAATTTAGTTTACTAATTAGTAAAATATAATTTGTTCTCCATGAGATCCCTAGGGTCTAAAATTAGTCTCCAATACCAATGTAACATCCCCAAAATTGACCCAAAAAACAAATTTGGATCTTTAGGGTTATAATTTCTCACTTACCCACACCAAAAACTATTTAAGTGTACCCATTTCTAATAATTTAAAAAAAAAAATCATGATCATGACTTCTTTCATCTTATCATATAAGTCACATGCCATGACTTTCATTTAAAAAAAAAGCTTTGTCCTTTTTTATTGTATTGATCCTAGTACATATGATCATACATGATATTAGGGATATATATATGTACACTGAAATTATAACCAAATATATTAAAAATACATGAGGATTATATGTCATTCTAAAATTTCATTAGAACCTAGGCTCAATTTTTAATTTTTGGGTTGAGGTTTTTAACCACTTTAATAATCCTACATGAAAATGGATATGCATGTGATCCACAATAATGAACTACCTAAAAATTTCATGTACATATAAATATATTCCACCATTACTTATTTGACCTTGTAATAAGACTGGTAAATTAAAATTAGGTTACATACTTATTCAATAACTATCAATGAATGAAACAACTTTTTGAAAAATGGAACATCTACAAAAGATAAATAAAGTTTAGCAGTTTTAAAGACAATGATAAAAACATGTCATTATTAGTCTCTCAGATGTTATAAATTACTCTAAGTAACTACCATATATTTAATTATGCTACCAAACTCTATTATCACTCGAACCTTACAACCAATGTCATAACCAAGTTATGATAGGTTTTACCTTTTCCTCAATACTAAAAAAAAGTAAAACTACCACATTTCATCATTATTTTTTCAATTTCAACTTAGTATGCATTCAAAAGTTTTTGAACATTACAAAGAGTATATTTATTTGTGACCAAATAAATAATCACCACTAATATATTTTAATAGGTAATTCAAGGTTCCTTATAAAGTGTTATTAATAACCCATGCCCTTACTCATTATTAATTTTATTTAATGATAAATAACTTTATCTTTGGATTGACATTGATTGATATAATATATCATAGTCAATGAAGCATTCTTTATATTCCAACTACGTTTGAAAATCTAATACCTCTCACCCTATTCAATTCATATAGGCAATATACTCATCAATAACCCCATTGAATAGTGTTATTACAAAAGCTCGTGGAGAATGAATTGTCAATATCATCAATAGATTCACCATTCTCATGATCATTTAGGGTGATATTGTTTTAATATACCATTCTATTACTACAAAAATTATTCATAAGATACATCTCATAACTCATTATTGAAAGTTTAGGCCTGAGATATACATTATAATTTTACATTCCTTACTCCAAACCTTAGATATAATTACAACTAGAGTAAGAATTAACATAGTTTTAAAGCACATAATTTTGACATAAAGAGTAATAAGAGTGAATTATTAAAACAATTAATATTACCTCCAACAAAGTGACCTATGCTTTCAATGTGACTTAGTTCTACTAAATTCACTTATCAACCAACTCACATAGTAATAATCACAATTTTTATGAATAACTTACATGATTGATAAATAGAATATTAAGGTGTAATTGTGTAATATTAAATCTCCCCATATTTACAAGAATTTTCATCCAAACATAATATATTTTAAGAGTCTTGTTATAAATTACAACTTTTGTTGAGGGTAGAAAGAGAATAAATGTTATGACCATGACTAGGTAGTTTAAAAATCCTAGATTGTATGCATAACATTTATCCATTTATTTTAATGAACATATATTTTTGAATAATTATATAAGAATAATACACATTACCATAAAATTTTATAAAAATAATGTATACAGTTAAATCATATAATGTGTTTTAATGGCAAGGATACAACGCTACCCTTTTCAAGCCAAGTTTCTATTAAGAGAGAAATGACTAGATTACAAGAAACTCACAAATGAGACCAATCCAAGATCAATTAAAAATTAACATGAATGTGGTCTTAATTACAAATAACTATCATATAGAAAAGTATAAATATGTAATATGTTTTTTACTTCAAAAATACAATGATTTCATAGTTTTTTATAACTAGAAGCTAAGTATAATGCAGATCATATTTTAGCACAACCACCCAAACAAATAATTTTTATATAGTAGCAAGATATAGCCATATTTTGGCTCCCAATATTTATAAATTTAAAATATCATTTTAGAATAAATGGTTGTAAGGTAAAAGTATAAACACTTCCAAATGAGAACCAAATATTTTACTCTAAGAAAAAATACAATGTCAAACAACATATTAATGAAGTAATAAACAATGATCCATATAAAATAAATACCAAACATCACTAATTTTAAGTATTTATATAAAATTAGTGCTATCAACAACATATTCATTAATATTTGATTTCTAAATCAGCTACAAGAGAAGTAGAAGTCAATACAACATGCCAAGTAGTGACTATAAGGGAGATTATTTTAAATAATTGCATCATGACAACTTAGTTTTGCATGATCCACATAAAAAATAAACTAAAATATTTCAATAAGGTAAGTCAACACTAAGATATAAAATTTACCTTTCTTCATGATAAATAATGTAGAATATTAGATTAATCGATAATCATAAAAAGTTCCATAAATAATTGTCATACAAAAAGAGATTTTTGAAAAAACCTTTCTTATACTTATGTTGTAATAACAATTCATTATCATTCATAATGGTTTAATATGATTAATTAATTTAATAAAGTTTATTTTACCCATGACTACAAAATCACCTTCATCTAAAACTAAGCTAGGACATCCAATGGCCTTTCCCTATAAGGGAATTACTGTGCACAATTTACTTCAAAATAAAATTAATTGCTACTCATTATTTTAAATATAAAATTATAATTGAAACTTCTCTCTAATGTTAGCATCATATAAACTCAAGATCATATTGGAAATAAAACATTCTAATATCTCTAAAATTCATGCTTGCATTCACACCCTTTCTATGCATTTCTTGAAAACTCTACACCAAGAATATATCTTAAAAATGTGGTAGTTTTCATGAATACCCAAAATAATCAAAGTACAACATGAACATAGTCCATTCATAAAAATTTCTACACAATGTTCATTTCTTGTAGAAAAGAGAGTTTTAGCGGAAATAATCCTTAATAATGATCTTTATATTAAATACCACAAGTTATCACTAAGGAATCTAAAGATTAAAACCAAAAATGGGTATCATTAAAAACAACATGATGAACAATACATTAACCTATGAAATACTTCATTTATCAATCATTCAAAAATTATTTACATATCAATGCCAAGTACAAAAGAGAAATAGTGATTTATAAGTAATGAATGAAACTCAACATACAAAATATCAGAGCTATTCATCAAAGAAATAGCCACATGCTTAGGTAAAAGTAAGTACAAATTACAAATGAAAATCTATATTATCTCATGAAAAATATAAAATAATTTCACCTAAATTCATACCTATCCCAACCTCTATAAACATAGCAAATCATGAAAAATATAATATCTTAACCAGTAGTGACTTACTACTTAACACAATGTGCATAATATATAAAAGAGTTAGTATTTTCATCAATACCTAGTTTAGCAGTGCCATAACATATTAAAATCACAAGTCACTCAAATTAAACATATTGTAGCCTTATCAACATATAGTCAAAAATATATAAATATTAGCTATAATTAAACTAACACAATTAAGGCAATAATTGGCTTATTGAATCAAGACACATTAGTAAATATGCACCCAAAAAAGTATTAAAAATGTAATTTCCCTTAGTTTGTGAGAATACATAAGTACAAGAGGACACAACAATATATATTTATCATTATGCTAAATAATTTTAAATTAATATATCAATAGCACAAAGGAAGGCATATCCAACTAACTTCTTAAAAACCACCTTGTTAAAATTATGCCATAATGATCAGTCTATTAATAGTAATTTTTATAGCTTAACATGTTCTGAAAAGAGGCTCTAACCTATCCATGTCTTAACCAAAATGGGTACTATGTTATTAAACATTTTTTTCCATTTCATTTAAACAAAATAAAAAACCTACACCATCATGTAGCTGATACCACAATTTGGAACTAAAAGTGATCGAACTAGGAACTAGGGTTTGAAATTTGACATAAATAAAACAAAGCAGGTCTATTCACACAATAAATTTCACCAAAGAATGAATTAAACTAAACCAAAAAACAAATATAAAACCATTAAAAGTACACAAATTTCAAAAATTTGAGGTACACACTTGTATGTGCATACATAAGAATGTGTAAATGGGCCTATATGAAAATAAATTTATAATAATAAATTAAACTTGCCATAACTCCATAAGGAAAATAATGTTCAAAATTTTAGTAAGAAGGAATTATAACATTGCATATTAAAAATAGGATTAACTCCCTTCTTTCTTCTTGTATTTCTCCCTGAGATTCTCTCCTCAAGATTCAATCCAACTCAAACCATATATGTGCCCCTAATGGTCCTTTTAAACCAAGAAGGGTTTTTTAACTACCAAATTAGTAATGACTTAGATAAATAATGTAAAATTTAATTCTTCTCCATTGTTATAGTAAAAACTAAGGCATAGTACTATGAGTGGAACAAAGCTAATTTACTTCCTACCTCCATTATAACTTCCACCTCATTCAATAACTAAAAAATGATTCAAATGTAAGTTATTAAAATATTCATTGAAACCCCCTAATCATGAAAAATGTAATGAAATTCGATCCAAGTCAATTTACAAAATAAAATTTAATGATACTAAGGTCTTATCATGCCTTTTACAAAAAATATTACCCCTTTTTAGAACAATGATAACCTTATCAAGGTTATTTTTTTCTTGAAGCTTTGGTAATTATTTAAATAATCATGCATTAGGTTCTAATACATTTAAAAGTCAACAACACCATTAAACATTCACTACCTATTGAAACAAGCATGATCAACATTTTTAATAATGAAATCTAACATAAATATTAACCCATTTTAGGTCATTTTGATCATCCACAAAAGATGTTATGAATATTGAGAACATTATAAGACATCAAAGCCTTAGACAATAAATTAATATTCAAGCATGATAATCAATAAAGTATGATATTTGAGATAAATAATAGGTGATACATCTTAATATATTATAAATCTTCCATAATGAACTAAATTTAACAACAAAACAACTTACCAAAAAGGACACAATGATATGCAAAGGAAGTAGGCACAATTAACAACTAGTCAATGACAACCTCAGTAAACCAACTCCTTTTCTAAGTAAATCAAGTGACATAATCACATTGAGGTGTCTTAACACTACTTAAGCCATTTTAATTTCATTTATATTAAGAGTGGTAAAGATGGGGATATGACATTTATAGTTAAAAATATGCATAAATTTCTTCATAAATTTATGGTCATGCAATAGAGAAATAATCACTACCACCCACAAGACAATAGGATTAAAGAATATTTTAATAAGGTTTTTTGAAAATAATGACCAATATTTTATATATATGGAAAAAATATTGAGATGGTTGAGTTTTATGTACAAGGAATATGTAGAGGGGAGGTTAGTCTTGTGTTAGTCCAAGAAATAAAACTTAAAACAACACACTAAAATACTAACACCTCTACCCTAGACACTAGGAGAGATTAGATAACAAAATTAAATGAAAGAACAAAAAAACATAAAAAAATACACTCTTTTACCTTATTTGGAGCTCCAAATGGCTTATTAGGCTTGTGCATCAAGAAGTATTTGACAATGAAGCTTTTTTGGCTTCTTCTCTCCTTGGCACCTTGGCTTATGGTTATGTGGCTTTAGATTTGAGCATGGTAACATTAATTTCAAGGAATTTAAGAATTATAAAACTATATCAAAAGAGCTTGTTGAATATATTTATGCATAATAACTTTACACCAAATATAGCTTAATAATCAATAGGTATGGCCTTGTATTTATAGCTTTAAGAATTAACTCTCACCCAAGGTGAGTTAAGGTTGAATTTAGGGTTGGAATGGTTTAAAACTAACCATAGGTGAGTTAAAAATAAATCCAATTGAGTGAATAGTTGTCATATAATTACGATTTTTAATTAATAGGCATGGCTCTCAAGTTAGATACTTTGAGATATTTTCAAAGATCTTGATAACTCATAAAGGCAATGATGAAAGGCTTTGACATTTTGATTTTTGGAATTTCCATTTTTATATATTCATTAATTAGAAATGGATAATTCAACTAAGAATTTAATAATGTTTAATTATATGATTGATTCTGATTAGCATTTTTGTTATTTCAAGATTTGATAATTGATTAAGTGCCCTATTTAATAGGTCTATAGGCCAAATTGATATATGTGATGTTACAAGGTGATTAGGGAAGAATCCATGAGAGGATATTGTTACAAACAAGATAGTACCCCAAATAGGGATGCCTCAACATTATTCTAATATTTTTATCAATGATGCATAATTATATTTAGGATGTTCAATGATTCTTAGTCTTAATTTGCAATGGTTGGTAGGAATCAATCTACAGTCTGATTGAAAGCCAGTTGTGGCTAGATTTAAGCATCTACACATCTTAGTAGTTATATGGGGATACAATGAAACATATAAGAGGATCATCATGTTAAATTTATTTCCAAATATGTTTGGTAAGGAGGAAGTATTGAAGGTGGAATTCATGGTGCCTTCCTTATTCACTATTTGCACTGGGAACTTACATGGAAAGAATTATTTAATGCAAATTTGGGTAAGATAATGAAATTAAATGAAAAGTGTGTTTTGGATGTTAAATAATTTAATACTCATGGGATTATTGAGCATTAGACTTGGTAAATATATTATTTATTAACATGAGGTAGAAACCTCATGAAAATAAAAAATAAAGTTATAATTATTTAATGAGTTACAACAATTTAATTAAAAGACTTTATCTAGATGGATAGACCTATTATTTTTACAATGGTCACATCCCTTGGTATTTCACTATAAATAGGGTTTTATCCCTATTATGAAATCATTTGAATATGAAATTATTGTCATATTCAACCTATGAGTTTTGTGAAGGCCATTATGTAAGTGAGAAGGGAGAAGAATTTGTATTGGGGTTATTATTGTTTCTTAATAATTGAATATCACTTGTGGGTTTTTTACCTCTTGAAGGTTTTCCAACTTGAAATAATTATGTCCTATGTAAATTTATTTGTGTTTTTATTATGCTTTGAACTCAATCTCTCTCCTAGATCTTATACCTGTGTGTATTGCTTCATATATCTATAAATGAATTCTTTCATGGTATCAAAATAAGGGGGTGTATAGATTATTAGAAAGAAATTTATATCTCTTAGATCAAGTTAAAATAATTATTTTTTGAATATTTATATTATAAAACACAATTTTTGTTGGATATATGGCTCTGTGGCATTGGAAATTTTCCTTCATAAAAAAATAAATTTTAAAGCTTCTAACCACTTATTTTTAGAGTTTTAAGACCATTTAAAAAATTTAAACCCATAAGGAGTATATGATCAATTAAAAAATTTCTCTTATGCATTGGGATGCCATGGTATGGAACTATACAACCTAGGTGAATGAAAAACTTATTTTCTACAACAAAAAACCTAATTTTGAAGATCAATTCTACCTTGCCTCAAGATTCTAGGAGAACTAGAAAAGTTTTATGTTATGAGGTGGTTTATCTAGGTTGAAGTAACTCTCCAAAATTATTCTTTTTCCCTCATTCTTCTCCCTATGCATGCTACATGCAAGTATATATTTTCATATAGTTTGTGAAATCATTTAAAAAATATTTTATTTTTAAGAAAATTATTTTTCATGCAAATATATAGTGGTCCCCATGTTTAAAATATTTTAATATTTCTTTACCAAAAATTAAATTTTATTTAAAAAATATTTTACATGCATATTTTTAATAAAAAAGTTAATTGTTGCATGTAAGAATTTAATTAAACTACTAGTTGAGTTGGTAGTTAACATTTTGTTAAAAACTTGAAAAATGGGAGTTATTGTGTTGAAATATCTCCAACCCTTTTTTCAAAACTTTTTTTCTCAATTTAATTAATTTTTAATTTTATTTATTAGGTTGCGTTCCAACTTTCTCATGTGTAAACCCCTATATGGTGTTGACCTTCTTACGATATTTGACCTAGTCAAAATTTTATCAAACATAGTCATGTAACTAGTCAATCCCTATGTTTTAGCACCTTAAAAACACATCTGCATGGTCCATTTTATGTTTTGAAACCTATTACTATTAATTTTATAAATTTTTTAATAATAGTGACTAGGTGGTCATTCCGAGTGTGACTCTTTCGACACCTAGTTTGGTGCAATTCTAAATTAATTTTTTACATCATTTAGCATCTAAATTATGCAATTATCATTAAAATTTTGATTTAATTTGTCTTAAAATAAAATTATAAAACTCATTAAAAATATTATTTTTCTTAAAATTATTCTTACATTAATATATTTTTTATACGATACTTACGACACCTTATTTTCTCGTAATCTTTCACAATTGTTTTTTTGTCTACCATTAAATTGAATAATTATTATGTGTTTGAAATTTTAAATTTGTTTTAATATCAATTTAAGTTAAAATTCATACTAAATTTTTTTATTTTAAGCATTTGTTTATTGTCTTGTTTAAAGGGAAGTTATGGGGTTGCCTCATTTTTCCTTAAGTAAATCTCAAATACTTAATATAAATAAATATAATATATGAAAAATCCATGTTAAATCTAAATTTATGTCCTGCAAGTTATGGAATATTGTCATTTAAATTGAGAAATCCTCTTCTAGACAACATGTGACCCCTAAGCTTACCAATGCATTTTAATAAAAATCATAGGAAGCTATGTCCATTATCTTACAAAGTGTTAAGGATGATTGGTTCTCCACATTGGTGATAAAGAGTCTCCTAGAAATGCTTAGAAACTCCATGAGTCCATGCATGAGGTCACTCATCTCTCATAAAATATTAATTTAATCCTTGGATTACTAACTATACCTATGAAAGGTGGTGAGAAAGTTGTGAATTTTATTGCTAAAATTGAAAATATATTAAGCTCATTTAGATGGATGTAATTATAATTTGATTCAGAATCAATTGATTTATTTTATCATTTAGTTAAATATTCATAATAAATTTATAAATTTCATTTCAATTTTAAATTTTAAATATCAAACTAAGAAAGATATCCCTGACCTTACCACCTTATCTGCTCTCCTGATTCAAAAAGAGCAAGTTATGACCATTTTGATTCTAAAGAGAATGTCACTCAGACACTTATCACCTTATATAATGTTTTTGATGACTATAAAAAATATAAATCTAACCCTAATTCTACTAAATTCAAAAATTGGAAATAATAAATCTAGTAATAAGAATCATACACCTAAATTTAATAGAAATTGTAATATGTGTGATAAATTTGGTCATAGAAGTAAAACCTACTATAAAAATAAGGATAAAATTAACAATCGATCTTTAAAAAATAACAAAGTTAATAAATATAATCAAAACAAGTAGAATAATTAAAACCGTAATCAAAGTAACAATCAACATTTAAATAGTATTGCTTTATATGATGATTTATTTGCTTCAAATGAAAATGAGTGGATTTTAGATAGCAGTGTATCGAACCATATGACATGTTCGTATGATATTTTGTGTGATTATAGAGATATATTTTAAATAATTTAATTAAGAGATAATTATTTTTTATAAGAAATTAAACATGAAAAAGCAATATTTTCAAATGTTACTATAAATAATTTTTTCTATGTACCTAAGCTTAAAAAGAATGTGCTATCTTATTCTAAACTTACAAATGATAATTTAAATGTAACATTACTTAAATATAGTTGGTCCATTATAAATTAACATTATTCATTGATTATTTAAGGTGTTCAAAATAATGGTTTATATATATTTTCTCTTTCTCCTCACATGTTTTCTTTCATCGCATAGTAAAAATGAATCTTAATTATGACATGTTAATTTTATAAGTTTACATGATATGTATATAAGTAATATTATTTTTATACTTCCTTCTATCCCCTCTCATCATAAAAATTGAGAGGGTTGCTTATTTGGTAAATGTAGACACCTAAAACAAGCCACTGATAACCTTCAATCAAGCTTTTGACTAATTTTTATCAAAAATGCACAATTTGGCCTAAAAGCACTAAAACACATTAAATAATGTGAAAATATTATATTAAAGTGTTGATTTTGGCTATAATATCATTAAATGGTGCAATTAAATTTATGAAGTAGCTAACTTTGATCAAATCATTTCGAGTCAAAATGACATTTTCACACTTAGGTGCTCTAGATTGCTCTTTTCTACTAAATTTCTTGCATGAAACATATGCCTTTGTTATTTTGTGTTAGAAACATCCTAAATGGGATAATGAATCCAATTCATCTAAAAACACTTTTCAATTCCAATCTAGTTAAATTTTGAGTCAATAATGAGACATTTTGACTGATTTGATTAATTTATACATAGATCCAAGATTTGCATCGAAGTTGCCTAATCATGTTTAAGAGATAATTAATTCAAATCATGAGACTAATTAAAAATTAAATGGAGATTTTTTAATATCTATTTTTGGAAATTAATATTGAATATCTACATTATCAAATGACATTATTTATATAGGGTGGCATCCACAAGCCATAAATACATAAAATATCAAGATTAATCCCTCCCATGCCTCATAAATTCCCCTTCTTCAAAAATTGTGATGAGAATATTTATGGATTTTATTTACATAATTAAAATTATTCATGGCCACACATATTGACCTTGAGATGGATGATCATGGTTAATCCTAAACCATTTTTAAAATTTATAAATAGAAGAGCCATAAACATCATTTTAAAGTTATCTTAGTGTAAAGTTATAATTCACAAATAATTAAAAAAACCATTTAAATTAGTGTTATAATTCCAAATTTTTGATCCAAGATAAAACAAAATCTATCACAAAGATGCCAAGGAGAAGAAGAGATAGCCAAGCCTCCTTTGATGAAGATTCATTGAGCACAAGCTGAGTAAGCCACTTCAACAAGATATTTAGAGCATCCAAGGAAAGTGAAAGATTTATTTATCTTTACATTCTAGTTATGTTTCTCATTTGGTTTTTTTAATATGCTCTCCCCTTCATATAGGTTTAGGGTGTTAGCTTAGTGTGTTCTTTGTTTTGATTTGATTTAATTCACTAACACCATACTAATCTCCCCCTATTACAATCATATGTTCACAAATGGCTTGCTCGGTAGGACATAATGCATCTTACATACCAATAAGATCAATATACAAGTCTTAAATTAAGATTTTAATGCTTGAAATTTATTAAATTTGATTTATATAAATTTTTTTACTATTTTCTTTGTCATAGGTTTACATAGTAACCACCCACGGTCAGTGCAACTGCTAATGATCGATGCAACCATTGATGGTTAGTGTAACCTCTGATGGTTATTTTCAACTATCAATGTTTAGGTATAACCATCAATGGCTAGGTACAACCATTGATGGTCACTATTTTTTTAATATACCCGAGGACTAATAAGCCATTTTTCAAAGCTTGGTTTGGGGTTAACTAGACTCCATTTTTGATGATTTTTTTAAAACCATATGTTTTTTCTTAATTTTTAGAATATGCTATCAATTTGCCTTCAAGTTGCATAGTTTTTTATAAAAATAAATTTTCTAGCCAAGTCTAATCTAAAGTGTTTGTTTCTTGAGATTTTGCCTTCGAGTCAATAGGTGTTTACAAATTTATTTGCTCAATCTCATAAGTGTTTTGAAGAAGATAGCCCTAATCTTATTTTGACCAGTTGAAAGACTAGTTTGGAAGTTAATTTGTGTGTTTTAACTAATCATACACTTCAATTTGGAGTTTTAAAAATAACTTGGTTAAAATTATGCACACTTTAAATTTGGTACCTAAAATGAATCTTTAGCATGCTAAGTCTTAAACACTTCAAACTTTGGGTTTAAAATAAATGTAGGTGATTATTATTTCATTTAGTATTTTTGGTGAAATATTTACAAGTTTTTACATCTTAAAGCCAAGGGGCTAAATAAAACCACCACACTCTTCAATTAAGTGATTTAAAATTGAACACATTTTCAATGTTTATATTTAACAGATCATGGCTTAATTAGTTTTGTTTGGAAAAAACTAAGATTGTGCATGTATGTTCTCCCATCCATCCCCTTTAGGGAACTTTTTAAATCAAAAACACCATATTTATTGAAAAGTGCCTTAGTTTAAAGGTGTAGAAGAGAAGTTGTCAAGGCTCTGCCCAAGATCTACATGGCTTGGGTGACCTACAAACAACCTTTAAAGATATTTTACTTTTGTCATTTATTTCATTATATCCTGACTTATGAGGGGACTTAATTACCTCCCATAAGTTCTTTAGGGAAGCTTTGACCCAATAATTCACCTCCTAGCATTGTCTTCAACCCCTATCCATTGGGGGGTATATAAATTTAGATCACCCCACTAAGATTATAGTTTTGAGTGATTAAACCTTCTCCTAGTGTTGGGACTAATCCTGATATGTTTGATCATGTTGGACATCACACTACATTGAGAAAGAAATAGATGTAGTGGATGTAAAAAGGGCAAGAACTTTTTACAATAAGTCATATGATGCAGACCCAAATGATGTGCTTCTTATCTTGTTTGATAACATTAAAGTTGGTAGACATGGGAAGCATCTATAATGATCGAAAACTAATTAGTTTTAGTCAACCCTACTTTTCCATATACATGATAGGAATTTGGATGATTTACTTATATTTTGTCATTTTCTTGATTGGTGTTTTGAGATTAGAACTAATGTGTTTGTTTATAAATGACATCGAAAACAATTTTTTTATATGCCACTGTTTTGTTTAAATATGTGTTATATTGTCTATTTTACACCACATTTATGCCTTGCATTTTTTTAAACTTGTTGTTATGTGTGTTAATTGACTGATGTGAGTACCGTTATGCTGCCCAAACATGTCAAACCATTTTTGCCTTTGAGTCTTTGAAACATAATATTGATCACATCATTCGAGCATGCTTACACCATTAGGCTACTCAATTTGTTTCAAAACTTATTTACCATTTGACTTGTACCAAAATTGTTTGTTTCGAACCATGTAACATCAACCTTTTGAACCTTATTAATGCATTGTCATGCTATTCAATCTTGTCTAGATTGTTTGGTCAAATCCTAGTCTTTAACATTGAGTTTTCAGTTAACCTTGTCAAGTTTGGATTTAAAAATTGATTGAATTTTGTTTAGGCTTCAATTTATGAGGTGGATACACAAATATTTCTCTTTTGGGTTGCATAAATTTGGTTAATTGATTACCCAAATTTGATGACTATTTATTTTGTGTTTATTCAAACACATATCCTTCTCATTGTTTGTGTCTTTATTTTGGAGAACACAACCTTTCTCTAAAATCCTTTTTCCTTATGACTACTACCAACTGATCATATTTATGTTTGATTCTATGTGCTGGGTCTATGTCAAAGTTGTTTCCAAACTTGTTATATTGAATTAAATCACATCATGCCTTTGTTTCAATTGTAGCTTTTGATGTAATTTGGATAAAATTCACAGCACAACATATTTGATCCTAGCTTTTGACTCCATTTTTGGATAAAATACCTAGCAACTCTTTTCCCTTTCCTAGTTTAAACCTTGTTTGGAGCATTTTGTCCTAGAATTTTGACATGCCCATTTTTATTAAAATTTTTAACCTTTTATGTGTATGACATTTGATGTTAGATATTTGATGTTAGACTATTTTATGCCAAGTCTTAGCACAAACCATTTTGGAGATACAACTCCATGATCAAATAATTGTTTGGAGATATAACTCTACCTTTTTGACCAAGTTAGACCAAGTTTGATCTATTTGTCCTTTGGACATAGTTTTTTAGAGTTTACAAAACTCTAATCCTTTTTATTTTTGAAGATTTCATCATTTATACAAATATATCTAGCTACACTTATGGTAGAGTCATATACACTCCAACTTATGATAAAGTGGTTGCACAAAATCTGACTAAAAACCCCTACATAGATATATTTTGTAAGGATTTTTATTATTCTCCTTATAATAATCTATATGGGGAACATAGTCAAAATCCAAAAAACATAAATCAAGTTACTGATTGGGATGATATGGTTTATGAGGAAGACTTGGATACTTTGGGTTATGTGAGTAATCAGGCTCCACCATATCATACCATTTCTATTCCAAGACCACAACATCACACCATTCCCATACAAAGACCTCATCCTTTGGTATGTGTGAGCAACCATGCTCCATAATGCCCCAAACTCATCCTTTGGATATCTACATCACCCTATCATTACCATTTTAGGACTTCATCCTTTGGCTCATGTCAGCAATCATGATCCCCAATGCCCTATAATTATCTAACCATAAGCCATTCCTCATCTATTACCAATCCCATCAATCTCTCAACCAAGCCAATTATTAGATAACTAAGCTATATTCAAAACTAGTATTTTCCAACTTATTGGAAATCAAGGCCAAGAAAACTAACCAATCCAAGATGTTTTTGTTAAAATAACAATTTGTGATAAGTCAACCTACGATGAATCACCTTTCAATCTTATACTTATTATTAAGGATTTTCACTCTGATAAGCCAATCTTTGCTGAGTCATTTCTTAAAATAATAATTTGTGATAAGTCAACCTATGATGAATCACCTTTCAATCTTATACTTATTATTGAGGATTCTCACTCTGATAAGCCAATCTTTGATGAACCACCTTTGGGTAAATCATTACCTCGACCATATGCCTATTTTTCAAGAGCCTCCTATTGACAAGTAAGTCTATGAGGAGTTATATCTTGACCTTTTTCCCATTGTAGAGGATTCTCACTTTGAAAAAATAATATTTGTGGATCCCATTATGCCATCACAAGCAATTGCTTGTCCAAAATCAAGCATTCAATAAGACATCATTGTAATAGAATACCTACTAGATGAAGAATCAAAATTAGAGTCAGGTTCTATTTTTGAACTAACATCAGATTTAGAATTAGAATTAGAATCAACATCAATCTTGACATTAGATTCAGAGTCCATTGAGTTAGAATTAGACTTAGAATCAAAATACATTCATGGTTGTTACAATATTAGCTATGCATACTTAGCAGATCAATTTGAATACATTTGTGATCCTTCCATGGTTTTTTAGGATGAGTAATTTAGCATCAACATGAGTTCTCCTAGTATTTTATAAAAAGATTGTGCTAGTAACCCCCATTCCATTACCACTATCACCAACCATCATAGCTATATTATTGACATTCCATCTCCCACAAGTGTTAATTGGGATTGATAGAATCACACCTTGTTGAAATACATCCATGACAACATATCAGTTGAATAAAAATAAGGAGGCCAAGACCAAATTCAAGCATAAGAACACTCTCCCATTGAAACCTTTTTAGAAGAACAATGGGATAATCAAAGTTCCAACTCAACATCTTCTAGTGAAACCTTTTTGAATGTTCTAGAAGACAATCAAAGTCAAAATTCAGCATTCCTTAATCAAACCTTCTCAAAGGAAATATGAAACAATCAAGCCAACTTCATTAGTGAAAGTTGAGCACAAAATTTCTTCAATGCTTGATGAAGACAAAATCAAAGATCAAATAAAAATAGCTTCCTATCTATAGCCTAATTAGATGGTAACTACTCTCAAGATCAAACAATAGAAGAATCTCATGGTCTTATCAAGAGACAAGTCTTTGACCCCACCACATCTAAAGTTATGTCAAATCTGACATTAGCAACATTATGTGTGACTGAAAGACCCAATATTCATTTGTTTCCAACCATTACACATTTCATTATCATCTACCATTCCATTTCATAAACAAACATATCATGCAAATTTTCTCCCTATTTACCATCCATAACTACACTTTCCTTTGCATTGGCTACAAAGATACTTTATCTTAAAATTTTAAGGAATCAAAATCAATTACCAATGAAGATCACAAAAACATTATTGGCATCCAAACCTGCATCTAGTTCTCGATAGAGAAATTATTTAGACAAGGTGTATGGTAGCAGTTAACATGATTGATTACTCTATTTATATCATTTGTTGATCAAGATGTGTATCTCCACATCAGTAGGGACAATAGAATCATATGTCATTTACCATACCTAGACCAAATAGAATCATATACCAATAACTAGCAATCACCTAAGCTAAATACATGTACCATACCATTTCATTTACCATTTTTTTAATCATTTTAATATATCTAGCCATTTACTCCATCACTTGGGGGTAACCCTATGACCATTTTATCCAATCTATCAAAATCCATCATTATCCTAGAGCAAGACCATTCCATCCTATCATTCCATTTTTATCTAGATCAAAACTTTTTTTTAGTCATCCTATCCAATTCTATTTTGATCTTGGTTACTTTGGTTCTTCCCACACTTTTTATGAGGGGATTCTGATAAATGTTTTAATAATCAATCAAATTCATTTTTACAATGGCATTCTATGAAAGTAGTGTGACAATTGATCTGGGAAGATATCTTTCATTTTCCATCTTATATCAAGTTTGTTTATGTGAGCCTGATTATAATCACCTATGGGTAAATTAGTGTCTCACTAGTTTTGATACTAATTATAAGCACTCATGGGCAATTTAGTATCATTGATATGATCCATTGTATCCTAGTTATAACTACCTATGAGAAAACTAGGGGAAATATTTATTTATCCTAATTTGTCGTATCACCTTGCCATTATTGTTTTCATTTGATTAGCCATTTGCCTAATTTTATAACTTATTATTACATGGTCAAGTTTTTCCCTACCTTTTGTATGGATAGAATTATTGTGACTTGAGGTCAATTTCAGACTATGTGGGCCATGCTCAATTCATGTCGAAGTCACCATAGTCCCACTTTTCATGGAATCTCATCATTTGTCAAGAAATCTAATCCAAGAATCTCACCATTTTTCAAGTAGGTATCTTATCATTCTCTAATGAGTTAAGATACCTAAAAATTCTAATTTTTTTTCAAATATTTCAAAAATCCAAAAGCATTTGTCCTATCTAAGCCTAGTTAGTTATCCTCAATCTACCAAATTTACTCAATTTTTGCACGTGGGTGTTTTGGATTACTCTTTTATACCAAATTTATTGAAATATTTGATTTTTTTTGAAAAATCCTAGTTAGTCATTATTAAGATGCTTTATTTTGCTTTTATTTTTAATATTTTTATTTGTTTATTTATTTCAAGTTGTTTGTTTTTGTGTTTTCTATTTGTTTGTTTGTTTTTTTTACTTGCATGTTTGTTTACTTTCAACACTTTTACCTTAATTCAGTCTATGCATGTTCATTGGGTAATTCCTTGTACCTTAGTCTTGAATCCATCCATATTCATATGTCAACATTGTCATCATGGTTTTTATCATTAGTTAATTATTTTCAATTGTTTATTAGATCAAGAGTTACTCATTATGCATATTTCACCCAAGTCCTCATGGTGTTCATCATGATGCCAACTGTCACATGCTATAGTAAAAATTATCTTCAAGAAGTTCTACAATCAATGGAGCCAAAAAAGTTTGTCCTTGGCACCTTGGCAAAATTATCCCATCCCACTCTTGATCAAATCAACCCATTGACCATTCTAGTTGTATTAATGCTAATTTGAATAAGCATATCCTCATTGGTAGGTATAACTAAATCTTTTCTATTAATCAATATTTAGTCTCCTATCCATCCATTTCATCACTTTGAGCATCCTCGTATGCTTAGTTATCTGTGGCTTATTTAGTGATTAGAAAATCTCATCTACATGTGTGTCTACTCATATTTAATCTATATTCTAGGTCATATCCTTGAGTTATGCTTGCTAATCTACCCTCACTAGGTCACAATGATATCACAATCATCTTTATCCAATCCAAGTCCTCTTAATAATTATAATTGCCTATAGGCAAATAATTATTTTGACTTTTATTCCTGATTATAACTACCTTTGGGAAAATCAATATACTTTTTTTAGTCAATGCATGCAAGTATTTTATCATTAGGATTAATGTAACCCATAGTTTAATCCCACTTTTTCTTCTTACTTATTTTTGAGGGACCATTCATCATCAAATGTGATGGCCACTCCCTTGAGGGGGCATCATCATAGGCTTCCAAACACCATTTGTAGTTTTTTATTCCATCATCATATTCTTTTTGGCCTACAAGACATTTTTCATTATTTGAGAATAAATTGTTGTGCATATAGCCTATAATTTCCTCCCAAATAGGGGAAAACTCTAGACACCTAAAATTGGCCATCGATAACCTTCAACTAGGCTTTTAACCAATTTCTATTAAAAATGCATAATTTGGCCTAAAAACACTAAAACGCATTAAATGATGAGAACCTATAATATTCAAGTACCAATTTTGTCTAGAGTGTCACTAAATGGAGAAATAAAATTTAGAAAGCAACTAATTTTTATTAAATCATTTCGAGTCAAAATGACATTTTTGCACTTGGGTGTTTTGGATTACTCTTTTATACCAAATTTATTGCATGAGACACATGCCTTTGTTATTTTTTATTGGCAACATCACAAATGGGAAATGTATCCAATTCATCTAAAATCACCTTCCAATTCCAATCCACTCAAATTATGAGCCAATAATGAGATATTTTAACTAATTTGATTAATTTATACACAAAAAGTCAAGATTTGTATCAAAGTTGCCTAATCATGTTTAAGAGATAACTAATCCAAATCATGAGAATAATTAATAATTCCATGGATATTTTTGAATACTTCTTTTTGGAAATGAATTATAAATATCTACATCATCAAATGACATCATTTCTATGGGGTGGCATCCACAAGACATAAATACATAAAATATCAAGATTAAGCCCTTTCATGCCTCACACGCCTCATAAATTCTCCTTCTTCCCAAATCATGATGATGATATTTATGAATTTTATTTGCATAATTGGATTTATTCATGGCCACACATCTTGATATTGAGATGGACTATCATGGTTAATCTTGAACCATTTTGAAAATCTATAAATGAAGAGTCATGAACATCATTTTTAAGTATTCTTAGTAAAAAGTTATAATGCACAAATAATTAAAAAATCCATTTCAATTAGTTTTATAATTCCACATTATTAATCCAGACCAAATCTAAAGCCATCACCAATGTTCCAAGGAGAATAGGAGATATCCAAGCCTCCTTTGATGAAGACTCATTGAGCACAAGTTGAGCAAGCCATTTCAACAAGCTATTTGGAGCATCCAAGGAAGGTGAAGGATTTATTTGTCTTTGCATTTTATTTTTGTTTCTCATTTGATTTTGTTAATAGTCTTTCCCCTTGATATATGCTTAGGGTGTTAACTTAATGTGTTCTTTGTTTGGATTTGCTTTTATTCAATAACACCATACTAATCTTCCCCTTTTGCAATCCTATTTCAAAGTAAATGACATACTAACCCCTTTAACAATAATGATGATGTGAATTCTTCACATTATTTAGAATTTATTCATAGTGATGTTATAGGAACTATTGAAGTTTAACACCAAAGAACTAAACATATTAAAGATCATGTGAATTTTATCTAAGAGAAAGTCCTTAATCGTGATCTTGATCTATAGTTATGTCCTACGAATGAAGTAGAATAAATATTTATAAAACCACTTGGTGATATCAATATTTATCAATTTTATGCAATCTTATGCCTCTCAAATTTTCCATTAAGGGGGAGTGTGAATGAAAATACCACTTCCTGATGGCCATGTGTTTCTTCTCCTTTTTTATAGTTCTACTCAGTATAAAGAATTATAAAATTCATGTCAAAGTTATGTGATTTTAGTAAACTTGTGTGGAAGTTTTGCTTTTATATCCAAATACAGTAAAAACATACTTTTTAGTTTAGGTCCTTATGTTCTAAAAGGCTCCAAATATGCTCAGTGATTATTTATGAGAAATTGTGAGATGTAGTCTCACTATCATGCTAGCCTAAACTTACTTTCGAATAGTTTATGAATTATAATTCCTTTTGTTTCAAAAGGTGTGTTTAGAATGATGAAGGTTTTAAAATCCTTTAATTATGTACATAGTATAATTCCTATTAGATTATGTATTTCATTCATTTTCTAATGTTTGATAGTGTATTATCTAACTATTGTGTCTTTTAATGAGTTTTTTCTATGTGAGGATTTATCCCACATTGAATAGTTAGGTTAGCTCTATATTTCACCTTGCCTATTTATACAAGAGATTTCCTATTTTACTAGCATGATTCAATCTAAATAATATATGATTTTCCTTGTTTTTACATATCATTTCTATAGCTTCCTTGTGTGATATTTTTTTATAACACTTTATATTCTTGGGTTATAATGCCTTTACCATTCCTAACATGATATTAGAGCTGTGAGTTATTGATCCCATCTACATCACTACAAATTTAATTTAGAAGTTTCCCTTGCCATTACTTCTTCCCTTGTTGCATAACCTTAATCCATTTTTTATTTCCCTCTTACAAATCCATCACTTTCATTAAAGCCTTGAAGAAAGTGTGTGGTTTTTATTCTTGGAGGGAAGGCATAGAGGAAGTGAATAATATAAGCATGCAAGGAGATCTTGATGCCTTTTTCAAGATTTTTTGAAGATTTTACTTCTTGTTATTAAATCTAGGCATTGGAGTCAATGAGAAAGATCTACACTCTTTTATTTTTATTGTGTTGGATTAGATTGTGAGATAAAGGGGTTGGAATAATGAAAATATCTTGGCATTGGCATTAGAGTGGATATCTTGGAGTGTTTTTAAATTTAACATTGCCTTTTCTGATATAAGGAATTTTTTACAAATTTTCCTTCTTTTCTAGACAAAGTTTTGTCTCCTTTTGTCATAGATTTGGGCTGAGTGGTAGGAAAGAGGAGGTGTCCTTATTGATCTTGGTGTTTTTTTGGTTCTACATTAGATTTTTTATATGTTATATAGCATGGAGATATTGGAATTTTTTTCTATTGAAACAGAGATAAAAAATATGATTATGGCATCCTTTCTTCAAAAAAGTAGCACTTGTTTATGCAAGAAATAGGCATTGGAAGAGAGATCTATTTTATTGTAGAGATCAAAATCAGATTGATTAACTAAACATTATTTTCTTAAGTTGATAACAATAAATGTTCTTCCCTCATTGGCTACTATGTTGAAATACTAGACCTACATTGTTTTTTCATCCTTTTCTACTAAAATAATAACTAGATCTAAGAGGCAATTTTATATCAGATCTACTAAATATTATATGTTGTATTGACTATCCAAGGCATCCTTCCCTATATTTTTACTATATTTTCACTTCATATAGGTGTCACAATACTTCATCTAGGCATCATTTTCCAAGACTTAGGCATTGAAACGCTTGAATGTGTCATTAAGGAGAGAGAAATTGGTTTTTATAACTGATCTGGGCAACAATTCAAGTGACAATTTAGGTGATGGGTCCACCCAAATTGATGATGGAACTTTGAGGAGCCATAACTTTTGCACCATAGCTCCAATTGACTCATCATTTGAACCATTTAAAAGCTAAGAATGAGGAGAATGTCTGAGATGGCATTGAGCTTTGCTCAATGGATTTTGACCCCTAAAAACCCAATGGAAGTGCCCCAAATTTCAATTTTAGTAGTGCAGTCTAAAAATAGTGTCTAAAAATAGTAATTATTCAAATTCTATATTGTTGTAAATTGTGGAAGTCAAACCACTTAATCTACCTCGAGAGTGGTGACCTTCCATATCCTCCTCCCACCTTTAAAACATGTATAATTGAAAATGTAACCTGAAATAGAAATTAGACATATCTTCTTAGAGATAGGCATATGTTTGGGTCTATAAATTTGATCAATAAAACATCTCTTCTCAGAGATAACATTATTTGAATTATGTTGTTCTTGTTTCTTGAATTATCTTTCAACCAAAGATTTTGAGTTTTGGATCAATAACTTTGGTGCTTGTTTGACCAAAAAGATCTAAGTTTTCATCCTTATTTTGGATCTAAAGCTAAAAAATAGTAAATCATCTTTTCTTTTCTCTCAAACAATGTATTTATTCAGTTTTACAAGGCTAGATTTTTTCCTTAAGAGGAAGCATAGTTCACTTGCACAAGCATAACATTAACTAGGAAAATCTTTTTTCATGTCAATTGGCATTTTTGAGTCCATAGTTTAATTCTAGTCCCAAAAAGTGGTTGTACGAGTATGTTCTTATCTATTTTTGTCACAAAAACCTATTTTTAATATTTTTTAATGTTTTAACCCATTTAACAGGAAATCATAATGCTTGTAAATTTTTAACCATAACTCATATTTGAGATTTTTTTAAAAGTGCATGGTTTTTAATTATCTATCCATTTGTGTCATTAATATTTAAAAATGAACTACTTTTATAAAGTTTACAATTAGGGGATGGGGTCTAGTAATAAAATATTTTAAGGGCTTGACTCAGTGCCAATTTTTTGCACCCTTTTACATTTTTTCTACTCTTTAGTGATTCATTAGCATGGATTCTACTTTTGGTGTTAACCATTGTGAGCCTTTGACTACACATAATTACTATACATGGAAACCTCAAATGATAACAAACATAAAGCGTAAAGGATTATGGTCCCTAATGAATGAAACATAACCATAGTTTACACGTGAATTTGAAAAAATTTAACACTGATGTAAGTTTGAAGATTGTATGGGCTTGATTGGGGGTTATGTGAGTGATAGTATTTTGTTTCATTTTAATGGGTGTGATTTTCATTCAAAATGTGGACTAAGTTACAGGGTTTGTTTGGAAAAGTAGATCAATTAAGATCCATGTATCTTGAAGTGGAACTTAATTCACTAAATATGGATGACTTTACCTCCATTGTAGACTACCTCACTAAGTTTAAGCATTTGTTAACATAGTCGAAGGGGAATGGATGAGATAAAAAGGATGAAGTGTGTGTGTACTTGATCTTATCTAGGTTGAGTGGCCCATTCCAAATATTTGCTTCCACCTTTTTCTCTAGTATTGATGTCTTAGGTGCCACATTCAAAATGTCATATCTAGAGTTATTTTGTGAGAAAATTACTAGGGAAGAATCCAAATTATCTCACCTTGAGTCTTCCACCTATAAAAAATTGTTAGTTACATCATATACTAATACTAAGGGAAAAACTAAGAGTAATAAGAAGAAAACTCCTCTTCCATCTCAAAATACACCTAAGCCCAACTCTAATACATCTAAACCTAAACCATCTTCCAAATCTAGGAATAAGTCTAACCTATATTGATATTATTATGGAGAGAGTGGTCATGATGAGTCTAGGTGTTTCAAGAGAATGAAATACTTAGAGGATGCCATTAAGAAACACAAGATTTATTTCTCCATTCCTTCTCCATATGATGAGCATGGAAAAGCACTTAATGTTGTTAACAGATCATAATCACCTATTTCGAATAATTGGGTTCTTGATTTTGGTGCTTCACAGTATATGACTTCTTTTAAAGAGTCCTTTTTATCTCTTGTTCTGATTTCTACTTCCAACATTGAGGTTGGAGATTCTTCCTAAATTTTTGTTAATGGGAAGGGTAAAATACATATATATGATCACTTCATTAATGATGCATTATATGTTCTGGACATCACCACCAATCTACTTTTAGTTTATTATATTTTCTATTTTGGTCAAGGTAAGATTATGACTTTCACACCATAGGATGCTAAAGTTCAAGATTTATTAGAAAGACACACTCTTATTTCATCAGGTTTTATTGATCATAATTCTCAACTCTAACATTTTGAGAGTTTTGATGATACTCCTCCTTAAGGGACGTGTCTAGTTTTTCATGAACTTTATATTACAAGATGTGTTAGGAATGGTAAAGGAATTCTAACCTAATAATATAAAGTGTTTACAATAAAACATCACATAAATAAGCTACAAATATGATATACAAAAAAAAGGAAAATCATATATTATTTATAATGAAGCATCCTTGTATAATAAGAAAGATTTTGGATAAATAGGCAAGGTGAAATACAAAACTAGCCTAACTGTCCAATGTGGTATAAATCCTCACATAGGAAAATTTCACTAAAAGACAAAATAACTAGCTAATACATTATCAAACATGAGAAAATAAATGAAATACATACTCTATCACCCCCCTCAAGTGAAGATAGTGGGTAAAAAAAGCCAACAAATAAATAATGGCATATCCACAGTATGAGTCTTGACAACTAGGCATGATAAGGTAATCATGTACAATATGTATCAATCAAATGAGTAAGAAAGACGTCCTCATGAACACCCCCCATGGATAAATTCTAAAACCCCAAGCATGTCATGCAACTTAAGGAAATGAGGTGATGTAAAAGGCATCTTGAAGATGTCTACAACCTACTACTGAGTCAAAATATACTATAAGCTAAGAATGCCATCTTAAATGTGCTAATGAATGAAGTGAATATGTACCTCAATGTCTTTTGTATATTGATGCTCAATTCAGTTATGAGATATATGAATTTCACGCTAGTTATCACATCAAAACATAGTGGGTGAATCCTACGTGAATCAAAACTTTTTCAATAACTAACAAAGCCAAATAGTCTATTGACTCACTATAATTATTGCTATGTACTCAACCTATATAGATGAAAGTGTAATATCCTACCAATGTTTTGAAGAACTAAGATAAAATATGTAGATATAAGTGGAATTCCTATCATCAATAGAACCTACCCAATATGAATCATTGTAACCAATAAACTTTGTTCCCGTAGGAAGAGTGACCAAATCCCAAGTATGATTCTTCATCAATGGAAAATATTCATTTGTAATTACATCATCCCACTCCTATATCCCATGATCTTGTGAAAAATATTATGAATCCCCAAAGAATACATGACACAAAATTCTAGTGCCTATAAAATGTCCATGACAATGTTGAGTAGGTGTAAGATCTTGAATGAAAGGTGTTGCATCTAAAAATATATTATGATCACACCTAGGCATTATGTAAATAATAGTGTGAACAAGATTCTCATCCTCTATAACCTCCTTAGGAATATCTTAAATTGGATCTTCAAATAATGAATCCTTGAGAAGAGGTGAATCATTGAAAGAAGAATAAGGCATGGAAGAAGATGTAAAGTCATGAGATTTGAAATACTCATCAAACTTTATATGTATTTGAAATGAACATCAAGAGTATTAAGATATAAAAGATGATAATCTCTCATGTCCTCACAATGTTGGAGGCACAATGACTAAGAAGGGGGTGAATTAGTATTCAAACCTTTTGCAACATTAATTTATCATTCATGAACTATCAAAACAATAGATTAAACTAGAAACACATTGATCACCATGAGTATGAAAAAAAATCATAACACATAGAACACGTATTTGAATCATAAAATATCAAGGGAAAAAAAAACTAGTGATGATGCAAATGGAATATAGCTATATAAGACAAACATCAAGATTTAGTGAAGAACCAAATTCACTTAGAGCATCAACCCCAACTAGCTAAGCACCAACTCAACTAGGATTTTAGCAAGAACCCACTTACAAGGAGGCATCAACCCCTAGATAACTCACCATAAACTCAATCACCTCAAACCCTTGATCACCTTTAGAAGATTTTTTTTCTCATATAATATATGATGATCACAATTTTTAGCTCTTCATATTCTCATATATTTCTCAATATTCTCTCTATCCTTATTAACTCAATTATCCCTCTTCTTGACTTGGTTAGGTCATATGACCTTGATAATCATATATAATACCTATATCATATCTTCATGATGGTTTATATTTACCCTCTTGATGGTATACAATACCTCCTTTAACTCTTAAAAGTTTTATCTAATCCACTTCAACACACACACACACACACACACACACACACACACACACACACACACACACACACACACACACACACACACACACACACACACACACACACACGATAATTAGGCCTTGTTCTTATACTAGGCTCTTGATCATACACCTCTTAGTTGGACATAAACACTTGATCACTTGGTTTTTAAAAAAAATGGGAATAAGGACATTAAAAATACATGAACTAAACATTAAAATAGGTTGGTCATAGCATATAATACCAAAACCCTTCTTAGGACTTAAAGAGATTTAATTCAATTATGCCTTCATTAGCACACATTACCCTTTGAAAACCTTGGAACACTCTCAAACTTTTCACATGGTAGGAAAATATCATATTTCACTTTAATATACTAATAAAAATATCCTATTGGGTCTATGACACCTTTTAGCTCCAACCACCAATTGAAGCATGCCATTAGCACTGTTCATAATTAAGCCTGTGCATACCCAGAAAGTTTGTCTTGAATAACTGAACCAAAAACACAATCTTTTCAAATAACCATGGACAAAAAAATATACATAGAACCTTAGATACCTCCACAAATTCACTGCGTTCATTATACTTCATTACATAGGGTAAAAAGACTCAAACCCTTCTTTGTAAGTAGCCCACTTAAAATTATCAACTAGCTTTAAAATGTAGTAATGGAAACATGAATTTTTGATACATGAAAGGGCATAATTAAGAAATTATAATGCATGAATATGATATTTGAACAACCTAATAACAAAATATAAAAATTATATCATAATGTATAATAGAAATATTGGTCTTACAGACCTATATCATGACTTCACTGTACACAGACCTCACTAAGTTAGACAAGTCAATTTAAGAGCAAATTTTTGCCATATAAAATCAAATTAAAATATTATATCTAATATGGACATGTATTATAGTTATTTATAAACATCCCCATGTATTTTTATCCATCCCTAATCGATGATAACACATCCCTAATCAACTTCTCACTTCTACCTAGTTTTCTTATTATTTACACCATGAGGTTTGTTAGTGACCGTTCAACTTCCATGACTAGTTTATCACCCCTAATGAATACAAAATGATCATAAATCACCATAGACATAAGATAAAAGTCTCAAGATTCAAACTTCATCTAATTAATAACATTGAATTGGCCAACTCTACCTACTATAGTAAACCTCAAAGAAATAAGGCCTTTCCTACAAGGTCCACTCACTCTCCTAACAAACAAATCACACTTAGAGATGCCTAAGAGAGTCTAATTCATGATCTAATAGATAAACTATCCAAACCAATCCATTTTGGGCACTTTAGAACAATTTATTTCACATTAGGTCACTATTAGGATTCTTTAAGGGTTTAAACCATCTTACAGTCTTAATGATCATTCACAAATCTTAGCCCCTTATTCTGAAAACCAATTCTTGGAACATTGATATAGGACTCTTCCCCATCTACTGTGAATAGATTAGGTTTTCATGTAGAGATTACACATGCCAATGAACACTTTAAATTTCTTCTCAAGTTGAAAACCCTCTATTTTATGCACTTGTGAGACCTTAAATCACTTTTTCCTGCCTTAACCTTCAAACTTTGGCTTGAAACTTGGTAAACATATTTGAAACAACATGATATACCTTTATCAATGTTCATTTGTCCATGCTTATCTTGAAATATGAAACTCACACCTCATTTGGATGCCATCTCTCTCTTTGCTTTCTTAGACCTTGACTTACTCAATAAACCTCTCATATATTCGAACACTACTTTGCATCATTCATAGGTCTTAACAACACCTCATGGCACCTCATAAAGTTATGTAGGGTTTAGAACTAGTCTAGTTGCATGCTAGGTCTATAGGTCTTACCATTGTAGGCTTACTTTAAGACACTCGTGAGTACTCCAATTCCTCATATGTAGGATAAAAAAACATCACACATCCTCTTATGCCTATATGCATCCATTTCACCATGCCACCATGATATTTCATGCACAAGACTATGCATTATATGCACAAGCCTACTTAAGTCTCTTGTTAGGTTCAAACACTTGACAACTTTAGAAACTAATCTAAAAAATATCTTTGATGATTCTACACATTTCTCACATGCCTTATATGTTTCTCAACCAATGTCATAACTCTCAAGGATGAAATCAAATAAATACATTGTTTAATGATCTCATGAACAACTTTTAACATCAATGATAATTTTAATGCCAAACCTCAACAATAAAAATAATGTTCCACAATCTCCCCCTTTGTCATTTATGGAAAACCATACTAAAAATTGATCATCCTTATCTCCCCATTTTTGTATTTCTCCCCCTTTGACATAAATGACAAAGTGCTATCTGTAATTCCTTGGATCATACTCTTTACGACCAAAATATTCAACACAAAGAATTATGAGTTTATGAAACATAAAATAAACATGCTCCCCCTATCTCCATGCATACCTTCTTAGAAAAACTCACCTATTCTTGGAGGTAATGAGCATGATTATCTCCCCCTAAGTATGTGACTTCTTCAATGATTGCTAAGGGTACGAATTACATCCAATTCCTATCTTAGGTGTTCAAAAGTTACTACTGACCATATTTAATCCCAAGTCAATTTTGGGTCAACCTCTACTATTTTTAACTTTTAGATAAAGTTTCATATGTCCTACGGGGCCATCTATTGTCCTACATGTCTCATTTACCCTTACCTAGTCCTTGATAAAACCCATCCTCTTTATATTGGCTTAATCAACCAAAGTCAACATTGGTAAAACATAGTCAAAGTTCCAAATTGTATTTAAAATGTCTTAAAATGGTCTTTGAACTATTTTAGGGTGTCTTCAAGTCATAAATTGGACATTTTCTAGGTTTTATGTGGTAAAAGGCTTATTTGGCCACATTTCTAGATAATTAATTGACTTGTACGGATGATGGGAGTTACAAATATGTCATCACGGTGGATATCAATGTGGATAAGGTTGAATCATGTCATAATCAGATAGGTGATAGTTAGAAGTCTATTATGATCAAGAAATGGTAGTTTTTCCTCAAAAATAGGCCTCTTTAGGCACTTGTATGAACTTCACAAGTCCACCATCAATTTAAAACGTGGTGGAGTGACTATTGAGATCCCCATATGTCATTTACATGTTTTTTTTTTAGGGATAATGTGAAAAGGTCAGTGTGTAACTTATTTCCTTCATTGGTAAGCCAAGGAAGGGCAAATTTAATCACTTTCTATGGAATGTACAAGTGGAATTGGAAATAGTGATTCTAGGGGTGAATATTACTCTAAGTAAAATTTAATTTCATATCAATAAGTTTAAATTTGGTGAATCCTCCTTTATGAACAATTAGTTTTACTCCAGGTAGCTTTTATGGATTTTCAACCATGAGGGGGTCACTGTTTAAGTTTGTCTTAGATTTTCTTGTTTTGGATTGATGGGTTTGTTTATTTTAAGTGATCATATAATATTTTAAATAAATTCCCATGATTATTATTATTTTTTAAATATCAAGTACTTGGGGAAGCCTCTACTAAGCTTATATGTGCTCCTAATTGCTCTTTTACATTCTCAGTTGTCTCGGGTGCCATTAAAAGAGTTTGATGATTGATTTGAAGAGTTCCTTGATGGAGGTTGTCTATTTTAAGGCTAAATTTTTCATGATAATTTTTTAGAGGCTCTCTAACAATATTTCCTTGTGCAATTCCATATCTTGCTAAGTAAACACAACCCAAGGATCATCTACAGGCCATGTTGACATCATGGTGGCATATATGGAGATGTGATGAGATATCATGATCAAAATATACCTATTGAGGAGTATCATGCTAGGATTGTTTAATATGGATAATTTTCAAGAGGCTATGAAAGCTTCAAAAGGAATAATGAATATTGTTTTGGTCTCTCAATCCTTAAATGACGAAAATAGAGATCCTTGAGGCTTTTTGGAATAAGATATGCCATGACAAAAGGGGGTTTCCAATGCTCCTAATTATTTAATCTAATATAATTATATATAAAAAGTTATTATGCCAATTTTGAGGGGTATAAGATGATAAAAATATGGATTTTGACACCTCTAAAAATGGCAAAAAATCATTGAATTATGATAGTGATGACCTACAAGATGTTGATAAAGAGTGACATTACACTTAAAAGTGGAAATTTATAACTATGAAATAAAATTAAAATAATTATGAATAATAAAATTGAAAATATTGAGCCAAAATTATATTGTTAAGGTGAATTTTGATGTTTTGAGACCTCCTACAACTCCCTATCTATACACATGCTTGAGAAGTGACATTTAAAATCAAGATTCCAAATAGTGAGTTGGAGGAAGGAGTTTGAAATTCAATTTGGATCATTAAATCAGATATAAGGTTTTTTTAATCCAAATTAATTAAATTTAGGTTAAAAAATCATCAAAAAAATCCCAAATGACCCATTGGCACCTATAATAAGCCTAGAAGGCATGACCGTTATAGTGAAGGCAGGGGTGTTCCCCTTAATGACCTAAGCATGGATTTGACATGACTTGAGGGTAAATAAATAATTATGATGGTAATATGACCTAATAACATGATATTTAGGTCCAAAACATAAGCCAAATCTTAGATCTAGACATACACGTAGGCTTTAAGTTGTCTCAATCCACAATGAGTAGTGGCCTGGTCTCAGGAATGAAATATGAAATAATGCAAAGTATTGAGTTCAAGCTTGAAAATTTTGATAATTGATCACCTTATAATATTTAAAAAAATATAATAGTTATTTATCATTCCCTTGAAACCCAGACCAAGCTTAAATCATACCTATATGTGTGACTATGAGGTAAAACACATTTACAATAAGGGATGAAGAGTCAATCTTGGAATGTAAAATAAAAATGATATATGATTGAAGGTTTTCAAATTGATTATTGATGTTATAAAATATTCATAAATAAATCATAATGAATATTTAACAAAATAAATATTATATCACACTTGGATTGTCTTAGCCTAGACCTCACACATAGTTTGCCTAGGTAAACCCAATCTTGGTTTTTATGTTTTTTGGATGGCCAAATGGATGAGTTGAGTGCCCAAATTTGGTAAATAGTACCATAAATACCTAATTAATATTATCCAATATTTATTTTTCCAAATTTTTAAATTTAAACTCTCTCTATTTTGTCTCAGAGTAGGGGTAGTTTTTCATGCATAAAAATCATAGATTTTGAGGAAAATGATGAAATTGGTGACGAAAAATAAATTAGGTATTGGGTAAAGGTTGGATAAGATTTAAAACATACATAAATACCTAATAAAACTTTTTATAAGGTTTTATGTAAAATAGGTTAGCTTACACAAGGAGGGTTGCAGTCATGTGTGAAAGAAACCCTTGAGCCAAGAAGCCAAACTGAGGGTCATGTACATTTTAATCCTTGTAAATTATTTTAACCTAAGTAATTAATGATTTAATAGGTATTTTTTATGTTTTTAAGCCACAAATATTCAAAGGAAACTATTGGAAATTCATTTTGATTCTAAAGTAGTAGGTAGGCTCATTGGCAAGGCACATGCCTATTGCCAAACAAGGGTCAATTTTCATTTTTATCTCTTGAAGAGATATTAAAGTGATGAGAAAATGTTAATAGGATATATTAAAAGGTGATACAACATTTTTTAATAGGATATACATTAGGAAACCATCATTTGTCTTATAATGTGCTCAAACCTTGTTGATTGTGCAAAATTGACTCAAGGTGCCAACTTCAAATGTTCATATATTTTATGAGATTATGCATGGGACCTAGAGGTTATTTGAGGTGTTTTATAATGTAATTTAGGAGCCTTAATTATCATTTGGTAAGATCTCCAATGTGTATTCTTTATGAACAATCCCTTAAGGGCTAGAAACTCCAAACCCTCCAAGAAGATTGATTTGAACCTGATAAGAATAAAAGGAAAAATAAAGAAATAAAATGGATTTTTAAATATTTAAAATAATTTGGATGGAATTTATAACTCTCTTGAGATTAATCCCATGCCACTGGTTCATAACTACAAGCATAGGGTTGTATAAAAAAGGCCAAGAAAGAGCATTTAATGCTAAAATAGGGGTCCGTATAAGTGATCAAGAGATCAAAACATGAGGGATGATAAGGAGGTAAAAAATGAAAAAAAAATCCATTTTTATATTTAACATTTGTGAGAGAAAAAAATAGGCATTTTTAGTCTTCTAGGCTAAAGAGGCCTAATTAAGCCTAATTGGGAGGACTAATGGATCAAAACCCACACTTGCCTTGGGTGTTGAACCATGAAACTTGGCATAGATCACAATGGAGAAAAAGGGCACTAAAAAATTATCTCACTTTTTCTTCAGTGTTCATACATTCTCATACACAAGGAGACTTGTGTAAAAATAGGGTTATAAGAATACACAGCCTAGTGAAGGCTCTATGTGCAAAATGGGGACTTGAAGAGAGTTTGATGGTTCTAGATGGAATTTTTTAAGTATAATATGATTGAAATAGGAATTCCATGAATAAATATTACATAAATTGAGCTAAATCCAAATTTTAGCTATTTCAGTCAAATTGGGCCTAGTGAGACAAAGAGGCCTTGTGACACGTAAGAGAGGAATTGATAATATCAAATGATGTGATAGTTTGAGATGCTTCAATATGATTTAAAAGTGTATTTTGGATTAAAAATTAAGTATCCAAGATATCTCATGATAAAACTCTTGCCTTTTGCCACTTTTTAAGAAGGAGTTTCAAGACTTAAAGATGCTTGTCAAGAGTTTCAACACCACATGTGAGGAAGGTGCTTAGTTTGGGATGGACACATGTAAAAATAAGTTACTCAATATATCCTCCACCTCATTTCAATTCAACACTTATCCCTAACCTACTTTTAAGTTCTCTTTAAATTCCATCATGAAGGTAGTTTCACAAGAGAGAATGATTGAGAAGATTGCTACACCACGAGGGTAATTTGGGATAGAATAATGTGAAAATAAGTATCATTACTCTTCCTAAACCTCATTCACATGAAGTTTAACTTATTTCCATATTTTTACACTTGTCCTTGTTCCTCTTCAACTTATCTTCTCTCTCTCTTCTTTCAAGTTCTATAAATGCAAGACATTTTAGATTTGCAAAGGGATTCCAACTCTTGGCATGGCATAAGCCCTAACAAAATTGTACCTTGATTTTTACTTAAGATAAGGATGAGTAATATGGTTGTACTCTAAGTACACTTTCACTATGTGTTGAAGTGATCCATCTTGAAATTCAAGTATAGATTGAGTTCATCTTGTTTTCATACAATCCTTGAATGTGTTGCTGCAAATGACTTCTCTCCTAATAGGTTTCATGAAATGTATGATATTAAAATAGACTCTTGAAGTGTGTATTAGTGTTTTAGTGTCATATCTGACCTTCCCTTCACTTACCTTCATTTTTGAGTTGTTATTTGCTTTCATGAGAAACACTAATTCTAGGGAGCTCCATTAATGGTGTTGAAGCTAGTTTGGATGTCTTAGTTCATTATGCAAATCCCAAGTGTATGAATGGAAGAAAATCTTGGTATAACACCTTTGAGTTTAGGTTTAATTTGTGTATATTTCTCTCCCTTTTCACCCATAATGGGTAGTTTTAGTAGCATAATCACATCAAGTCATATGTATGGAGCTAACCCTCATAATCTAGAGTTTCATCTCTCCTACAAGTTCACTCACAACTTGAGAGATGATTCTATTTTGTATCAAATTTTAGGAACCTCATATGGTATCCTAGGGTGCACAATTTTATGACAAAATTTACCTCTGGAAGTGGTTTGGTCAATATGTCTTCAATCTGATTTTGTGTAAAAACATATTCAA
Organism: Torreya grandis; assembly: GCA_037957365.1. Lineage (NCBI taxonomy): Eukaryota > Viridiplantae > Streptophyta > Pinopsida > Cupressales > Taxaceae > Torreya > Torreya grandis. The sequence goes on from JARHVA010007412.1 coordinate 357,276, forward strand.
GTTTGGCACTTTATTCACTTACCTTATCTCTTAAAAAATAATACCTAATGGAATGTGTTTGGTCCTTGAGTGCATGACAAGGTTATTTGAGACACTTATAAAACTTGTATTATCATAATAGATAAGGCTAGGAACATCATACTCCACCTTGTAATCTTTTAGGGTCTATCTCATCCAAAGAACTTGAGTGAAACATGAAGCTACTATAATGTACTTAGCCTCACAAGTGGACAAATATATTGATGGTTACTTATTTATTATCCATGAAATTAGGCACCCTCTTAGGAATAAGGATCCTCTACTTGTAATCTTCCTATCATCTATACTTCCTACCTAATATGCATCTATGTAGGTTTTCAAATTGATCTCCTTGCTTATTGTATACCACAATCCATACTCCATAGTCCCCAATATGTACTCGAGTGTCCTTTTGACTAATTGTAGATAATTCTCATTTGGATTTTCATTAAACCTTCTCACAAGTCCTAATACTTACCTGATGTTAGGTCTAAAGGTAGTGGTGTATAATAAACTAATGTAGAGAGGATTACATAACATGATTACTCAAACATTAATCTAATAAACCAAAGGAAAAATCCATAAGAATAAATTGAAATAACCCTATATAATCATATGGGAATTGATAATGATAATGAAAGAAAATTGAAAGAAATCAAGAAACCTATACCTTCCCAAGTGAATCCATGCTCCAAGAGCAGCTCAAAAATATGTTCTCCCTTGATCAAGCATCCTTGTCTTCATCAACAATGGTGTAAAATTCCTCCAATGTCTCAAGAACACTCCAAAAAACCTAAGCTCATGATATGTAACTATCTAATTTGCCTATCAAATGAAGCTAATCCAAATTTGAATAATATAATAATCAAAACACAAATGAGTTATGGAGAGATTTTAGTATTATAAAATTATAATACTTGATCTTAAAAGTGATGTTCATGGCCTCTCTATTTATATATTTTTGAGATTGATTAGGGTCAACCATGACCATCCATCTCAATATTGTGATGTGTGGCCATGAATTAATATAATTATATAATTAAATCCATAAATATACCTCATAAATATTTGGGATAGATGGGAATTTAAGAGGCATGAAGGGTCTTAATGAGGCATGGGAGACCCATAATCCTGATATTTTATGCATTTATGGCTTATGGATGCCATACCATATGATGATGTCACTTGATGATGCAATTTATAGAAATCAATTTCTAAAAAAGATTTATTCAACAAGCTCCATGTAAAATTAACTTAAGGACCTAATTTGGTTTAATTAGCCTAAAACACGATTAGTTAACTTTGGTGAAAATTTTGACCCTTGATGCACAAATTAATCAAAATGGTCAGAAAGCCATATTACTAGGTCATAATTTGACTAGAAAAGAATTGGAAGGTGATTTTAGATGCATTGGAACCATATTACCATTTAGGATGGTACCAACATAAAATAATAAAGGTACATGACGTGTACCAACAAATTAGAAGAAAAGAGTGATCCAGAGCACAAAAAGGCAAAATCATCATTTTGACTTGAAATGAATTGATCAAAGTTAGGTATCACATAAAATGCATTTCCCTATTTAGGGATACTTTAACCTAAATCAACACTTTTAAATGACAAGTTCAAACCATTTAGGGTGTTTTAATTATTTTGACCTAAAATGTGCTTTTGAGTGTAATTCAAGTAAGATTGATAATTTCAAAATAGATGGCGTTAAGAATTAAATGTATATATTCTACCCCTATTTGAGAAGGCATAACAAGACATTCAGAAGAAGCAATGTATTTTTTAAAAAAAGAGTTGTCAAGAATAAATTGGAATATACCCATGATTCCCCCTCGAGAGGACATACTAGGATGAAAGAGAATGATGGACTCTCAAAAAGAGAGAGAAAGTGAGAGATTAACCCATGGAGTAGATCAAATCCATATGAGCTAATGGTTGCACATGTGACTACCATAAATGATAAAAATATAATTAGAGGTATAATAGGCCCTAGTAGATAGGTGGAATGGGAAGGATGTAATCCATAAATGTAAGGGACACACTTTAAACATACCCAATTAGAGAGTACAAACTATGCACTTGTGACATTGATCAATCCTGAGATAAGTTATACACTAAATATTATCATCATTAGAAGTATTTTGGAGAGTTTTTAATGAGAGGAAAAGAGATAGAATTTTGGTTTAGGAAGGGAAACACTACTATAATGAGGTCTCTAAAGAGAAGATAATAAGAGGTGCCTTAGTAGAGAAAATATGATTGTGATAAAATATGTTTTCCCTAGTAAAACTAATTTTTATCATTGATAAAGAGTAAATAATGGTTTTCCCTTGTAGATTTGATTTGATTCTAATATTTTTCAAATGTTTCAACCTCATGTGGGAAATTAGTAAGAAAAATAACACAAGGATATAGCCCAAAAGATAGGTTAAAGTGAGTGGGTGAAAATGTACATACGATGGTGGAATGACTTAGAAACCATAAGAAACCAATCATATAAGAATACACAAAGTGATGAGAGAGATGAAAAGAAGAACTGAGATTGTTGAGTTGAATCTAGATGTATAATACAAGTGGACACTACCTATATAGTTCTATGGACTCATGTTATAACATGAACTTCATGACAATGTAGTTCACCCAAGTTTGGGAGATAATGGAATGAGGAATGATGAAAATTGACAAAGATTTGATTAGACTCATGATGTATGCAAAGAGATTCATGTCTAAGAATAAATTCAAGTGCTAAAATGCATGTTATCTAGATGCCTAATTCCATATCATGAGCCTAGATTATGTAAAGTGTTCTTGAGAATCATTCATCAGAGTTGATGTTGATGTTAAGACTTTGAAACTTGAGCACAAAGTGCTTGATATATAAAAATAAATTAGGCATTGTAAGTATGAATAACTTATAATGACTTAATATTCCAATTTCATTGAGTCAATTCAAATGTGAATACCTATAACTTAGGATAATGGTAAAACAATGACCAAAACTAGAGTTACAACTATTTACATTTAAACAAAAAATAAAAGACAAATAAAAAGAAAATAAGACATATTAGCAACATGATATCAAGATATGAATAATCAAGCTCTATGTAGACTATCAAGATGTACTTAGAAAATAAAACAAGGAAGCGAGACCAAATAGGAAAATAAAATACTAGCATGATAAACAACAATCAAATAAACACAAAATATTTTTGAGTTTTTAAATGTTTTACAAAAGATTTTAAAATTTTATAATTATATCAACTTGATTAAGGATTAAGAGATACAAAATGGTCCATCTTATGAAATAGTGAGAGTTAACCAACTTAAAATGCTCACAATATGCCGAGAGTGTATGATAAGAAGGACTGATTTGACCTTGATATGAATTGAGCATAGCCTATATAACCCCAAAATAATCCCAAGTCATAGTAATTTTACCCACAAAAAAGGTGATGAAAATTTAAGTAGGTCATAACAAGTTCACAAACAAAGGTGAACAATAAGAAAAATGATAATAGTAATTACCAAATGATGTGATAATGCATGATAAATAGGTATTGTACCTAATTTGCCCATAGGTTGTTATAATTAGGAAATAATGTCATGATGCTAATTTTTCCAAAGGTGGTTATAATCAAGGGTACCAAAACAATACTAATTTTCCCATAGGTAGTTATAATCAATGATACCAAATAAGATGATATATGAAAGATAAATTGCTAGATCAAATGTCATACTACTTCCATAGACTATCATTCAACAAAAAATTTAAAAAAAAAACTCTTGAAACTATATTAGAATCCCCTCGTAAAAAGTGTAGAATGAACTGAAGGAACCAAGATCAAAATGGGATGAGATAGGATGACTAAGAACAAGCTTTGGTTAATAGTAAAGAAATGGTATAAGAAAATGATCAAAAGATAATTAGCTACAGTGGAAACAAAGTTTCCTCCAAGTGATGATTGGATTATATTGCTCACAAAATAGCAAGAGAATTACTTAGGTTGGTCAAAAAATAGAAATAGTATTCAAAATTAGAAGAATTGCTTGTAAAATGATGATAGTGTAAAGAAGGTGATCAAGCTGACATTAATATAACTTGAGCACTACCTACATAGTCCTAAAGAACCTAAAGTTAATGTAGTTTAAACAACATGGTTCATGGAACACAATGGTACAATAATGCCTAAAAAGGGTCTATAGCGTTACCCCTAAGAGATGAGGCATGGTAATGGCAAATGGTAATTGGAAAAGTGAAAAATGGTTCTACTACTCTTATTGATAGGCATATGCACATCCTTGTCAATATGTGAGTCAATAGAGATGAATAGTTATAAAATTTGTTATCTAATTCCCTTTTGAAAAAGTTACTTTATCAAGAACTAGCTATAGATTTGGATCTCAATAATGTGTTTGTGATCTTCATTAGTAATCAAATCTACTTCCTTAAAATGTTGAGATAAGATAGCTTCATAACCTCTATAAAGGAAAGTGTTACCAGTGATAGTAAATAATGTTAGGATTTATGAGATAAGTTAGTAATAAATAGGTGGGTGATAATGGAATGTATAATGAATGGGAAATAAATTAAGATCAGGACTTTTAGTCAAATGTAATGTTGTTGATGCTGGATTCAACATAATTTTGGTTGTGGCAAGGCTAAATACCTCTAAAAATGTTCTCGATAAGACCACCAAATTATTTTGTTGATTGATATTGAGAGTAACTACCATCTGATTATGTTTCAGATTGGAAGCTATTCTGATTTGATCTTGAATAATATCTTCAGTAACTAATGAAGAAATTGTGTGCTTAGCTATTGGTGCCTCAATGACATTTTCACCAATGAATTTGTTCTAATCATCCCATAGTGCCTCCAAGAATGTTTCAAAAAGAGATGATAATATTTGACTTTGATTGTCTTCTAGTGCCTATGAAAAGGTTTCACTAGAAGATGTTGAATTTGAACTTTGATCATCTCCTAACACCTCCAAAAATGTTTCACTAAGATATTGTTCTTATTCTACATGAATTTGGTCTTAACCCCATTGACATTATACAAATGATATGCCACCATGGATGTAGTTTAACAAAGTTTGATTCTATCAATCCCAATTGATGTTTGTGGGAGGTGAAATGTCAATATAATGGCTATGTTGGGTGGTAATAATGGTGGGATGATGAAAGGAAGCCCAATACTTACAGAAAATATTAGGAGAACTTGTGTCAATGCTAGAGTAATCATCCTCAAAAACTACAAAAGGATCACAAATATATTCAAATTAATCTACAAGGCAATTGTAACCAGTCTTGTAACAACCATGACTATAATCTATTTCTAAATTTGATTCCAAAGTAAGGGACTCTAAATTGATGTTGATTCTATTTCTGATGTTAAATCTAATGTCAGTTCAAAAATAGAACCTGACTCTAATTATAATTCTTCATTTAATATGGTTATTTTGATAATGTTCAACTGAATGCTAAATGTTTGACGAGTAATGGCCTATGATAGCATAATGGGCTCAATAAAAATTGATTCATCTTGAAAGGGTTCAACATAGACTAGTTCATCTAAGTGAAGTCCCTTAAAAAGAGGGTACCACTCAAGGGATATCTCAACAAAATCATGTCTATCAAAGTGAGAATCCTCAAAAAGTGGGAAAATATCAAGAGACAACTCTACCAAGACTAGCTTGTTAAGGAGATAAGACTCTTTAAAATTAGGTAAAATATGAATAGGTAACTTATCACAGTTTAACTTGTCACAAATGGGTATTTCAACAATAACATTTTGGTTTTGGTTTAAAATTGGTTGTAAAAAATCAATTTTGAACACATTTTGATCCTCATAATATGGATCTTGAAGAGGTAATGGTTTTTCTTTTGGCTCAAATATTGACACAAAATTTCTAAGTGGGGAATTTTTGGTTTAGCACGAACAATGGTTTGTGGTTCAATAATGGGTTCTCCAAAAATTAAAATATTGAAGAATGGATCAAACACAATTGGTTCATCAAATGGAGGTTTGTCAATAATAGGTTCATCAATAATTGGTGATATGCCAAGAATGGTAATAATTGGATGCTTATTAGTTTGGTTGTTTATGCAAACCAAAGGAGGAGGTCCTAAAATGGTAATGACTGGATGCTTCTTAGTTTGGTTACTTGTGTAAACCAAAGGAAGAGGTCCTAAAATGGTGACGAATAGACACTTATTATTTTGGTTTCTCATGAAAACCAAATGAGTAGGTCCTAAAATGGTGATGAATGGATGCTTCTTAGTTTGGTTACTCGCATAGGCCAAAGTAGGAGGTCCTAAAATGGTAATGATTAGATGCTTCTTAGTTTGGTTTCTTATGAAAACCAAAGGAGGAGGTCCTAAAATGGTGATGATTGGACACTTCTTTATTTGCTTTCTCATGAAAATAAAAGGAAGAGGTGTTAAAATGGTGATAACTAGATGCTTCTTAGTTTGGTTGCCAAAGCATCTAAGTATTCTTGATAGACCCAATCATCCCAATCTTTAGTTGGATCATAAGTTAGATATTTATTTAGTTCCCATGACTAATGTTTGTGAGGTGGATAGAAATCTATTTCACAAACCATATTATCACCATTGGGGTCTTGACTAAAGTCATAAAAGTCATTTTGTGTGGCCATTATATCATAAGTTAGACTATTTGTGACTCTACTATAAGTGTAATAGACATATCCACATTTAATGAAGAAATATATGAAAATAAAAGGCTTAGATTTATACAAAATTTGAAAATTAATTCCCAAAAGACAAAGGTTCAACCTTGGTCAAAAGGGTGGAACTATATCTCAAAATGGTTTGTGCTAAGATTTGGCATAAAACAACCTAACATCAAATGTCTAATATCAAAGGATTTTAAAGAACTATTCTATTCTCCCAAATAAAGGAACAAACAATGATGATAATAGGCACTTAAACAAATAATCAATCAATAATCTTCAATTTTTGGTAATCATTTAACCGAACTTATGCAACCCAAAGGAGAAAGATCTGTGTATCAGCCCCACAAATTGAGGTGTAAATAGAAATCAATCAATGTTTGGATCCAAACTTGACAAGGTTAATTATAAATGCAAGATTGAAGACTAGGATTAGACTAAACAAGCTAGACAAGAGCAGACAACATGATGGCACATAAATGAGGTCCAAATGGCACACACATAAACATGTTTAACAAAAATTTCAAGGGACAAGTTTGGTGTAAAATGGATAGCATAACACCTATTTAAACAAAAGAGTGGCATATAAACAAACTAATTTAGACATGATTTATAAACAAACAAAAAAAAATTATTCTCAAAACATACCAATAAAAAATGACCAAAATACACTAAGTATAACCATCCAAATCCTAGCAAGGGTATGGCAATGTGGGGTTGACTAAAACTAGCAAATTTTTTTATCATTATAAATGGATCGATTGCATAATGACTTTCATGTCAAATGATGCAAAAGAAACACATTTTAATTATGTTTTTTGGCATTGGCTTATTGCAAAAAGGTCTTACCTTTTTTTCAAACACTACATCCATTGCTTACTCAGTGTAGTATGATGTCTAAAGTGTAGACACATCCCACATGCAACTTCATCACTAGAAGGTTGTTTAACCACTCAAACCTCCAATCCTAATGGGAGTGGATGCATTAAATTCTGGGAGATGAAATCCTAGGTCAAAGCCTCCCTAAAGAACTTATGGGAGGTAATGAAGTCCCTTCGCAAGCCAAGTTTGCATGAAAATAAAAAACATAAATAGAAATTCTTTAGGGTCATTTTGAAGATCACCCAATCTATTGTAATTTTTTGGGGAGTTCTTTAGATGACATTATTTTTAATCTTTGTAATAGGATTTTTTAAATAAGGATGGATTTTGATTCCAATGGTTCCCTAAAGGGGACAAGTGGAAGAGCATACATGCAACATCCCTCTCTTTGCCAAATAAAAACTAGTTTAAATAACTATTGAATGCAAAAAATTGGAGTTGATTTTTAAGCACCAATTTGAAAGATTAAGTGGTGCTATTTTAACCCCTTGGTCTAAAGTGATAAAATGGTAAAATATTGCACAGAAAAGGCCACATGAAGCGATAAATACCTAAGTTCATTTTAAGCCCAAATTGAAGATTCATGACTTATCCTAGATTCATGAGTAAAATACCAAATTTAAAATGTTGCTAAAGTTATGATGTGTTTTAAGAACTAAATGAAATGTATCTAAGATAACCACATCTTAAGTTTATTTTAAGCACTAATTCAAATGTGAGAAATCAAGCATGTTCATTTTAAACCCAAATGAAAGTGTGTTTGGTTAGTCAAAAGAATTCAAACCAACTTCCAAACTACCACCTAAATTTTCAAAAACATAATTATAAGGGCCTAATTTGAATCACTTACAAGTTTTAGAAAATGACATTAAGAATTTAGCTCTTAGGTTGATAGTTGAGCTGGGTTGATAGGCAAATTGGGTTGACAGGTGAGTTGGGTTGACAGTCAAGTTGGTTTGATAGGTCAGCCAAGTTGACAAGTGATTTGGTTTGATAGGCGAGTTGGGTTAGAAATTTAAGTTAGGTTGGATAAATGAGTTGGGGTGAGCCAAAGGTGAGTCAAGGTGATCTAGAGTAGAGTTAGGGTGATCCAAAGCTGAGCTAGGTTGAGCCAAAGCCAAGTTGATCCAAGCCAAAGTTGAGTCAAGGTGATTTAGAGTCAAGTTGGGCTGAGCCAGAGCTGAGTTGGGCCAAGCCAAAGCTAAGTCAGGGTGACCTAGAGCCAATTTGGGCTGATCTAGAGTTTATTCAAGCTGATCCAAAGTTGAGTCAAGATGAACCAAAGTCATGTCAAGGTGATCTATAGTTGATTTGGGTCAAGCTAGAGCTGAGTTGGGCTAAGCCAGAGCCAAGTTGAGGTAATCTAGAGCTGATTTAGGGTGATCTAGAGCTAAGTTGGATCAATCCAGAGCTGATTTGGGCTGAGCTAGACCCAAGTTAGACTAAGCCAAAGCTGAGTCAGGATGAGCTAGAGTTGAGTTGGGCTGAGTTGATAGTCTTGAGAATAAAACTATGGTTTTAAAAAATAGACTTTTATTTGCTCAAATGTTTTGCCTTCTTTACTTCCATACTCCAAGATCCTACATTACAGTGGTTAGTAGGTTGATTTTGGAAGCTTTGTGACAAAATTTGTGGTTTATGTCCCACTAGGCATGCCAAAATGTAGAGAGGATTACATTACACACTTAGTCAAACATTAGTCTAATAAATAAAATGAAAAATGCATAAGAATAAATTGAATTAAGCCTATCTATGCATGTGAGAATTGATAATGATAATGAAAAAAATCAAGAAACCTATACCTCCCCAAGTGAATCCATCCTCCAAGAGTGGCTCAAAAAAATGTTCTCCCTTGATCAAGAATCCTTGTCTTCATAAACAATGGTGGCAAACTCCTCCATTGTCTTAAGAACACACCATAGAACCTAGGCTCATGATATATAACTATATAATTTTCCTATCAAATGAAGCTAATCCAAATATGAATAATATAATAATAAAAACACAAATGAGTTATAGGGAGAGATTTTATCATTATAAAATTTTAATACTTGAGCTTCAAAGTGATGTTCATGGACTTTCTATTTATAGATTTTTGAGATTGATTAGGATCAATCATGACCATCCATCTCAAGATTGAGATGTGTGACCATGAATTAATCTAATTATATAATTAAATCCATAAATATAACTCATAAATATTTGGGATAGAGGGGAATTTAAGAAGCATGGAGGGTCTTAATGAGACATGGGATGCCCATAATCTTGATATTTTATGCATTTATGGCTGATAGATGCCACCCCATATGATGATGTCACCTAATGATATAGTTAATAAAAATAAATTTCCAATAAAGATTTATTCAACAAGTTCCATGTAAAATTAACTTAAATCCCTAATTTGGTTTAATTAGCCTAAAACATGATTAGTCAACTTTGGTGCAAATTTTGGCCCTTAGTGCACAAATTAACTAAAATGGTTAGAAAGTCATATTAGTGGTCATAATTTGATTAGATAAGAATTAGAAGGTGATGTTATATGCATTAGAACCATATTCCCATTTAGGATGATGACAATATAAAATAACAAATGTACATGACATGTACTAATGAATTAGAAGAAGAGAGTGATATAGAAAACAAAAAGGTGAGATCATCTTTTTGACTCGAAATGAATTGATCAAAGTTAGGTATCACATAAAATACATTGCTATATTTAGGGATAATTTGACCTAAATCAACACTTGTAAATGCCAATTTCAAACCATGTAGGGTGTTTTAATGATTTTGACCTAAAATATGCATTTTATTGTAATTTAAGTAAGATTGATAATTTCAACACTGATGGTGTTAGGAATTGGATGTCTACAATTACCAAGTATTGACCTATATGATGTCTAATTGACCTTTGAAGACTCACCTTCCTTTATAAACTTAAATATTCTGATCATGGTTGTACTAACTACATTGAAATCTTCCATCTCAAAATTATTTAACATCTCTCTTATGTACTTGGCTTGTCAAATGAATATACCTTTTTTAGATTGAGTGATTTGTAATACAAGAACGAATGATAGTTCTCCTAGCCTTGACATCTCAACTAATTTATTCATCACCTCTACAAAGGCCTTTATCATGTTCTTAGTATTTCTACCAAATATGATGTCATCCACATAGACAACTACTAATAGCTGATGGTCATCTTCTGTCTTGATTTATAGATTACTATTTGAAATTCCTATTTTGAATCCTTGGTTCAATAAATACTTGTCCAGCCTAGCATATCAAGCTTTAAGAGCTTTCTTTAGACCATAGCTAGCCTTATTTAATATAAAAACATAGTATTTATCATTTTATAGTGAGAATCCTTTAGGTTTATCAATGTACACTCCTTACAAATTCCCATTCAAAAAGGTAGATTTGACATCTATCTGGTATACCTTAAATCCTTTTAATATTGTATAAGCTATAAATAATATGATGGCCTCCAATCTTGTTACTTGTATAAAGTTATCCTTAAACTCTACCCCTTTAACTTGTGCATATCCCTTGCATACCAATCTGTCCTTGTTCTTAGTGACTTATCCATCTTCATTCAACTTTGTTATAAACACCCATTTTATGCCAATAACTTTCTTATTTTTAGGCCTAGGAACTAATTCCCAGTTCTCATTCTTCTCTATTTGTTCTAACTCCTCATTCATAGGACTTATCAAAAATTTGTCTTTCCTTTCTTCTATAAGACTCTTAAGTTCAATCTTGGATAATATATCATTATTTAGATTACTTAATGATCTTCTCCTAGTTTTCATACCTACATTCTTGTTTCCAATGATTTGAGATTCAAGGTAGTCTCTTTGAATCTGTCTTGAGGGTCCTTTTGAGTCCTATCTCTCTTTGACTTCTTTTTCTTCCTCATCAACCTATATAGTCTCCTTTTCATTCTTGAAGTCCACATTATCTAAAGTGTTCTTTGATTATGAATGAGATTTCCTTGTCTCATCAATCCTCACATTGGCACTTTCCACTATCTTATGCAGTTTATTGTTATAACATCTATAAGTTGAGCTCATTGATGAGTATTAATTCATCAAATCTAGAACAAAACTTACCCAAGCCTTTTTCATCTCTTTTGATGAAATAGTTTTTCCCAAACACTCTAAGGTGTTTTAAATTTGTATGTCTACCCTTTCATATTTCATAAGGAGTCTTTTTATGATTAATCCTTATCTATCCTCTATTAAAAATATAGATAATAGTTATTACTTCCTCTCTCCAATATAAATCAAATAATATAGACTCATTCAACATATTTATATCCATATCTTGAACTATCTTATTCTTCTTTTGTACTACCCCATTCTAATGAGGTGTCTTAGCTGTTGAGAATTGTCTCCTTATTCCATGAAATTCACATAATTCATCAAAATAATTGGGACAAAACTCTCCTCTATTATATCTTAGGAAAGTGATATTCCCATTCTTATCATTATAAACAAGAGTTTTGAATTCATTGAAATTTTAAATATCTTCTAACTTATCTTTCAGGAATAAAACCCAAGACATTCTTGTGTAATCATCAATGAGTAACATGAAGTAACTATCTCCTTAAATGATTTGAATTATGTTAGACCCATAAAGATCAATGTGGATTAACTCCAAGGATATTGTAGTAAAGTAATCTTTGGACTTGAACCTTCTTCTAATCTGCTTACCATGTTGACATGCCTTGAAAATTATGTTTACATGTTTGATGATCTTAGGTATGTTCTTCACAAAATTTTTAGTGTTAATCCTTACCAAGTTGTCACATTTTAGGTGACCTATCTTTTTTTTGCATATCCAAATTTCATATCCTTTTTTAATGAAACATTTATCCTTCTTGATATCATTCACTACATTTAGGTTGTTCTCAGTCCTCTTGGAATTGGAAATTAGCCTTCCTGATTTGGCTCTCCTTATCTCACACCCTTTATCATGAAAGGTTAGTGTGTGTCCTTGATTGAATTTTTGACTCAAACTAAGTAGGCTATGTTTCATACCTTCTACATACAACACATTTTGTGTCTTGGTCTTTCCATTATTCAAACTCAAGACACCCTTACCAACTATATTGGTAGTTGTGTTATCTCCAAACCTCACTATTAATGTAGCATTATTATTTAATGAGATGAACTTTTTTTTATCTCATATCAGTTGTCTTAAACAACCAATATATATATATATATATATATATATATATATATACCATTTCATGCCTTCATATTTAATGTGAAAGGTAGTTTGAACTAGCATAGAGTCCTCTTTGGTCTTTTATTTCTCCTTGGCAAATAGTCCATCTTGCTTCTTGAGCTCAATCTGATCCATCCTAGTTTTTTTGTATTCCATACTAATGTTAGATCCTTATTATGCATTCTAGGAGATTTATATGTCTTTTTGAATCTTGTGGACCTTATATCTCTATTAGATCATAATATTGAAATGTGCCATATATTGTGATAGATGTAACAAACAACATTTATGCACTTTCCATAGTTCTATGATGACTTATCTTTTATAGCATTGGGTTCCTTGATTGATATTTTTAGGTTAATAATATTGAATTATTTACTTATCATACTCTCTCTCAAACTTACTCAATTTGTATATGAGTTATTCATGCTCAACTTTCAAGGAATCTAGCTCTGTATTCAACTAGTCATACTCAACATTCTTTGACTTACACCTTGTGTTAACCTCTTCTAACTAGATACTAAGATCTTTGATAGTATTATTTTGATGTTTCAAATCATCAAGTGTACTTATGAGCTCAAATTTAGGGTCTACTTCAATTTTTCTTTCTTCATTATCATAGTATACTTCTTCGTCATACATGGTGTCTTATTTCTATTGATCACAAGACATTCTTGTGCTTATTAAGACCACCTTCAAGCTATTAGACTACCTCAAAAGACAAGGCTCTAATACCAATTATTTTAAGAATAATGATTGATAAGGGGGGTGAATCAGTCTTCAAAACTTTTATAACTTTACTTTATCATTCATGAACTATCAAAACAATAGACTGAACTAGGAACACATTAAGATCTATGAGCATGAAACAAAAGTATAACACAACCCACTTATTTTATTGGTAAATACTTAAGGGGAAGAAACCCACTAATGATGCAAATGGAATAAAGTATTATAATACAAACATCAAGGTTTAGTGAAACACCAAAATACTTAGCGCACCAACCCCAACTAACTAAGAACCAACTCATCTATTCTTTTAGAAAGAATCCACTTACAAGGAGGTAACAACCCCCTAGATGAATCAACACCAAATAAACCACATAAAAACCTTGATCACATTTAGAAATTTATTTATCATACAAAATATTATGATCTCTTTCTTCATTTATTCACATTTTCCTCTCTTTCTCAAATTGATCTATATCCTTCTTCACTTAATTAGCCCTCTTCTTAACTTGGTTAGGTCATATGAACTTGATAATCATCTAAAAAACCCATATCATATCTTAATGATGGTTTATTTTTACCTTCATTATGTTCTACAAGACCTCCTTCAACTCTTCAAAGTTCTATCTTATTTACTTCAAATCAGACACACTCACTTTAGATAATTAAGCCTTGTTGTTATACTAGGATCTTGCTCATACAACTCTTGGTTGGAAATACACACTTGGTGTATCATTTTTTTAAAAATGGGCCTTAGGATGTGAAAAAAATTATAATATGTCTATCATATCATATAGTACCAAAACCCCTTTTAGGCCTTAAAGAGACCTAATTCAATTAGGCCTTCATTAGCACATGTTACCCTTTGAAGACCTTGGAACAAACTCAGAGTTATTACATAGTAGGAAAATATCATATTTTAATTTAATATACCCATAAAAATATCATATTGGTTTCATGACACCTTTTATCTCTAACCACCACTTCAAGCATGCCATTAACACTGTTCATAATTAGGCTTGTGCATACCTAGAAAGTATGTCTTGAAAAACTAAACCAAAAACACAATATTTTAAAATAAAAATGAAAAATATATATATATAAATAACATTAAATACATAAAAAAAATTCACCAAGTTTATTAAATTTAATTACATAAGGAAAAAGGACTCAAACCCTCCTCTGCAAGTAGCTCACTCAGAACTATCAAATAGCTTCAAAACACAGTCATGGAAACATGAATTAATGATTCATTAAAGGGAATAATTAAGAAATTAAAATTCATGAATATTATATTTAAAAAAAATTAATAAAAAATATAATAAATATATCATAATATATACTATCAATATTGGTGACCAATCTCATGACTTCACTATACACAAACCTCATTGAGTTAGACAAGTCAATTTGAGAGCAAATTTATGATATATACAATCATATAAAAATATTAAATCCAATATTTACATGTATTAAATTTTTTTAAAAACATCCTAATTAGTTTTTATCCATCACTAATCCATGATAACATATCCCTAATCAAATTCTCACTTTTGCCTAGTTTTTTCACTATCTGCACCACTAGGTTTGTTAGTGATTGGTCAACTTGTATGACAAGTTTAGCACACATAATGAATATAAAATACTCAAAAAACACCATTTAAATATGATTAAATTCTAAATATTCAACCTTAATATAATATCAACTTTCACTTGGTCAACTCTACTTGTTACAATAAATATCTGAGATAAGGTCTTTCTTGTAGTGTCCACTCACTATCCCAAAAAAATCACACCTAGAGATGCCTAAGAGAGTTGAATTATTGATATAATATATAAAATATAAAAACCAATTCTTTATAATCACTTTAAATCAATTTATTTTACATCATGTCAATATGAGGGTTCTTTGAGGGTTTAAACCATCTTACAGTCTTAATGATCATTCATAAAGTTTAGCCCCTTATTCCAAAAACCAATTATTATAAATTTTATCTAATAAAATTCCACATATACCATGAATCTCTCATGTTCTCATGAAATGTTACACATGCCAATGAAAAGTTAAAAGTTCTCAGGTTGAGAACCCTCCATTTGATACACTCGAGAGACCTTAAAGCACTTTTCCTTACATTAATCTTTAGAATTTAACCTAAAATTTTTTCAAAATATTTGAAAAAAAATTAAATACATATATAAATTCTCATTTTTACATTATGATCTTAATATCTAAAACTCATACATCATTTAACCACTATCTCTCTCTTTGCTTGCTTTGACCTTGACCTACAAACCCCATTAGGTCTTAAAACTAGCCTTCAAGCCTCTTTTCATGTTCTCTCCACTTCATATAAATGCTCAATAAATCTATAATATGATAAAATACTATTTTTAATCATTCATATGTCTTGATAACACCTCATGTCACCTCATTAGGTTAGGTAGGGTCTAAAACTAGTCTAGTTACATCCTAAGTCTATAGGTCTTACCATTGTATGCTTAATATAAGACACTAATGAATGATTAAATGCATCATATTTAGGATAAAACAACATAATACATAATCTTATGCCTCCATTAATCCATTTTACTAGGCTACCATGCTCTTTCATGTATAAAACTAGGCATCTTGTGCACAAGCCTTCTCAAGTCTCTTTTTAGGTTCAAACACCTGACAACTTTGGCAACTGATCTAAAAAATATATTTGATGATTATACACCTTTCTCACATTAATATATGTTTCTCAACCAATTTCATGTATATCAAGGATGTAATCAAACAAATACATTTTTTAATGACCTCATTACCAACTTTTGACATCAATGACAATTTTAATGCCAAACCTCAATAATAGAAATAATGTTCAACATGCAATACCCTAAAAAATAAAAGTTTTGATATTATTGTCCAATTATTTCCTTTTATTCTTTGGTAAAAATACCCAAAAAAGGCTTCAAAAGACTTAAAAAATTGAAACATCAAGCTTGGTTTTAGACCAAGCCTCCTCCTAAGTTATATGCTCAAGTACTCAATGTGGTGTGCAATTTTTAATGTAGTTCAAAAATTTAAATACCTCTATCCAATAGTTATGAGGTAAATCCCATGAATGTATCATGTATTTAGCCATCTCCTTTAAAGTTTAATTCTTCATTTTTACTAAGTCATTCTATTGTGGAGTATGTGTAATAGAATACTAGTAAATAATACCATGGGCTGATAAAAAATTAGAGAAATATCAAATAAAGTACTTTCTCCATTATTTGTATGAAGCTTCTTGATGCAAATCAATGACTATTTCTCAACCAAATACTTAAAGAATTTGAAGTAAGAAAAGACATCACTCTTGTAATTGAGTAAATAAACCCAAGTATGCCTTGAGAAAATATCAATAAAGGTAAGTGCATAATTAGCTCCATTGAAAGGATTACGAAAGACCATCAAATCAATATTCACAAGATCAAATGGTGAAGAATCTCTTATGTACATAACCTTAGAAAATGGATCTTGGTGTTGTTTCCCTAATGCACAACTAGGTCAAACTCCATCAATACATGAAACTATAATAAGACCCTCTACCATATTGTGAATGCTCAACTCCTTTAAATATATGTAGTTTAGGTGTCCAAATTTCTCATTCCAAATCTAACTCTCAAAATCTGCATGAGAAACTACACGTCTTGAAATGAGGGGTATCATAGAAACCCTCAAAATAGTAGAGTCAAGAACTATCATCAACAACACCTTATGTAATGAGTGTGTGGATCTAAAAAAGCTCAAAACACCATGTGGTGTGAAAGTCACTATCTTGCCCTAACTAGAATGAAAAATTTGATAAATTGAAAGTAGATTAGTGGTGATGTCTGGAACATATAATTCATCATTGATGAATCAACCATATAGTTATATGTCTTATGATCATGCTAGCCTAAACTTAATTTTGATTAGTTTATGTATTATAATTTCTTTTCTTTCAAAATGTGGTGTTTAGCATGATGAAAGTTTTTAAATCCTTCAATTGTTTACATAGTATAATTCCTTTCTAAGGTGACTATTATATTTATCCCTACATAGCATTAAGGTTGAGTGTTAGATTATTTAAACATAAGTGGAATTATTGACCCTTAGCCTTGGTAAAATTAGTAAATAATAATATATTATTTGTTAACACAAGGTGTAAACCTCATGAAAATAAATAATAAAGTTATAATTATTTAATGACTTACCAAAATTTGATTAAATTATTTTATCAAGATGAATGGATGATAGGATCCTCCTACAACAAATTAATGATAGTGCATGAAGTAATAGATTTATATAATTAACAAAAACACTAAAATGATTATATTGATCACATGTCACTTCAAGGGGGAAACCTCCTTTGAGAAAATTCAATATAATAAATTCATGGATGCCTTTATTAGCATAAACACTTACTTATATACTAAGTCTAATATAAGCAACTACTACTTCCCATTAATGTGGGATAAAAAAATGCTCACAGAATGACTTACAAAGCATATGCATCCATATCAACTAATATACTAACAAAGTAAAGAGGAGGCATCACACAAGTTCCTAACATCCTCCCCCCTCTTCTAAAAATATTTGTCCTCAAAGCTTTAGATGTGGGAATTGGTATTGAATCTGAAAGAGTGGTTCCCATGCTGCATCCTTTCATTTCATTTCATGCCATTAAATTAATACCTATGTGATGAAGTGGGGCATAATTTATCATGTATTCTTGTCCAAGATTACCTCCAACTCAAGAAATATGGATCCTTCCTTATCAAGTTCTGGTACAATAGTTTGTACTCTAATTTTTATGCCAAGAACACTTTTAGATAAGAGACATGAAATACTAGATGAACTCAAGAAGAAGGTGAGAGATCCAACTTATAAGAAACCAACCCAATCTTCTAGAGAACCTTATATGGCCCATAGAACTTGGGAGCTAGCTTATGATGACATTTGAGTTTTAGGGAGGATTATTTTTATGGTTGCACATAAAGAAAAACTATATCACTAACTTGAAATGTGTGCTCAGAATGATAATGATTAGCCTATTGTTTCAATCTATTGTTTACCATAGTAAGATTTTCTTGTAGGGTCCTGAGGATTTGATCCTAGGTTCAGATAAGTGTGTCAACCACTTGAACTAATGAACTATTGGGGGTGTATATAAGGAAAACTGGTGGTGCTTAACCATAGACTACTTCATATGGAGTCATTTTAGTTGAAGTGTGATAGGAGGTATTGTACCACAATTCAGTGAGAGGGATTCACTTTTTCCACTAAAGGTGAAGCAATGAAATAAAGTTTCCAAGCATTTGTTGACACTTTCAGTCTGGTCATCTATTTGTGGATAATACATAAAAATCATATTCAATTAAGTGCCAGTGAATCAAAATAGTTATATCAAAAAATGGATTGTGAAGGTTGCATCACAATCTGAGACAATGCAAGAAGGAATGCCATGAAGATGGAAAATTTGGTCCAAGAAAATTTGTACGATTGTGGAGGTGATATAGGGATGGCCGAGGACACAATAATGGCTATATTTGGAGAGGTGATAAACCATAACCAATATCATTATTTTCCCTCTATATTTAGGGATCCCCTCAATGAAATCCATATAAATATCTATCCAAATCTTGGTAGGGATGGGTAAGGATTTGATCAACCTAGGAATGAGTGTTTTTTCACACTTGTTGCATTGGAAGGTATCTTATTCAGCCACCATCTATTAAATTTCCTTTTCATTCCCTTCAAAAAGAATTTACAGTGTGGCCACTCATATTTTTTGATAAACCTTGAGTTTTTTATGGATGGAGAAGCATGGAGTTTATATAATATAGCCTGCTAAAGATCTGTGGTCTAGGGAGGCATTAGATGACCCTTGTATATTAGAGAAGTAGCATCCCAAGAATAATGTGGTACTTCATAGGGGTTAATGGCCAAATATTGAATAATTTGAGATAGTGAAGAGTCATTTACATACCCTTGTTGTATAATGCCAACTAATTTGGAATCGGCATAAAAATAGTTGAAAGGGAAGCTTGGTCTACAAAAGTGCAAGTAGAGCATCATCCACAATATTGTCTTTACCCTTCTTTTAAGTGATCTATATTCATAACCTATGATTTTTTGACCCATTTATATTATGATATGGTAGAGTCCAATTGTTCCAAGAAATATTTTAGACTCTGGTGATTAGTTTTGATGTAAAAATGATTCCATATTAGGTATGGCCATCACTTATGTACTACATGCAAAATGGCCATCATTTCCTTCTCATAAGTAGAGAGTAATAAATTCATGCCAAAAAGAGATTTATTGGTGAATACAATGGGGAATCCTTATTGGAGGAGAATAACACCAAGTCCATTGACATAAGCATCACTCTCGATAGTGAAGGTCTTGGTAGAATTTAGCACAGCTAAAATAGGGGTAGTACACATAGCTTGTTTTAATTATTCAAATACACACTCAGTAGGCTATGTCCATATAAAATAATACTTTCTCAAAGCAACTATTATAAGAGATTAAATCTTCCCATAATATTTGAAAAACTTATGATAGTATCCAGTCATCCCCAAAAACCATAGAGGCACTTGAGTGTTTCAGGATGAGGCCAATTTTTCATGGTAGCTATTTTTTTAAGATATACCCAAACCCCTTGGGTTGAAACAATATGCCCAAGGTAATCCACTTCATCTTGAAAAAAACACATTTGGACTATTTTGCATAGAGATGATGATCAGAGAGAAGTTGTAGTATAATCTCCAAATGTTGGAGATGTTTAGACCATGTTTTACTATAGATGAGGATATCATCGAAGAAGACCAAAATGAATTTCTATAGGTAGGGATAGAATATTTTATTAATAAATTCCTAAAATGTTGAAGGAGCATTATTAAGGCCAAAGGGCATGACTAGAAACTAATAGTGACCATCATGCATGTGAAAAGTAATCTTAGGGATACCATCCTCATGAAGCTAGATCTAGTGATATCCAGAGTGGAGATCTAACTTGGAGGAAAAATGAGTGTCATGAATCTCATCAAGAAGATCATCAATATAATGGATCAAGAACTTATCCTTGATTGTGATGTAATTAAGTGCACAAAATTCAATTTAGAGGCACCATGACCCATCTTTTTTTCAAACAAGGAGAAATAGGGAAGAATATGGGTTGGTATTAGAGTAAATAATGCCTTGCTTCAGTAAGTCTCAAATGATCATCTCAATATTATTATTTTATTGAAATGGGTAGTGGTAAGGCTTAATTTTAGGAGGAAAATTTTTATGAAGGAGATAAATATGGTGGTCCTCTATCCATGAATGTGGAAATCTAACTAGTTTGGCAAAGACACCTACACACCTCTATAGAAGGTTTGTAGATCAAAAGGAGTAGTGGAGACCATTGATGGTTGTATTTTAATGGAATGGATCTAGGAAATGATATTGTGTGAATTATTCTTAAGAATATTTTCCATTAAATTTGAACTTACAATGATAAGAGACCCCTATTGTAAGACTTTTAATGTGTGTTTTTACCCACTATCTAAAAACTACATCTAAAGTTCAGTAAAATCCCATAAGATGGGTCTAAATATGCATAACCATTAGGATCCTCAAACAACATCACATCTACCTAAGGGTAAGGTAAACATGTTAGAGCCTAAGTTATAATATCCAATAGAGATACAAACATTGAAACACCTCCCTTTATAAGGTAATGTTCCCCCATTGGCAATCATGACTTAAAAGTTGGAGCAATGATGGATATAACAATCATCATGTTTGGTGATCTAAGGGTCGATGAAGTTATGAGTGCTAGTCAAATCAATGAGCATTGTGAGAGAGAGATTCTTAAAGTAACCCTTGACTCACATGGTTTGTGGAATGTTGACTCTTACTAAGGCATGGAGAGAAATCTCTGGTTAGTCTTTCTAAGAAGTAGGTTCCACAACTAGTGGAGCTTCATTTAGGTCATTTTCTATATCCTAAGCATCTTCAAAAAATTTAGTTTTAGGTGGAAAATCCACATATAATAGGTAGAGATTTTGATCTACACCTTCATTTCCTAGAGTAAGTTTATCATCATAATTATAATAAATTCCTTTTTCTCTACTGGCTCACATCTCTGCTTCAGTCAAATTCTTGATAGGAGTGATTCTAGGGGATAGCATTGTTTAAGATCATTATGTAGTTGTATTTATAAATAGAGAAAATTTAGATTTGAATCAATGTCGAGTTATGATTTTTTCCTCTGCCAACTTAACCAACCCCAAGGCTTCCATCATTGTGTTAGGATGGCATATTTTGACCTATGATCAAATCACATCCTTTAGTCCATTGACAAAGAAACTCTTAAATAATTTATTGGATAATCCCTCTATGTGAGTGGTTAGTTTTTCAAATTGTATTTGATATTCTCTTATACTTGTTTTTTGGTGAAGTTTAGTGAGTGTTCTAGTAAAGTCATCAAAAGCACTAGGGCCAAACTTTTGAAAACTAAGGGTGTAAAAATTGGTCCATATGGCCTTATCATAAGCCTTCGTATACCAAAAATACCATTATAGGGCTTCATGTTCCAAGTGAAAGGATGTAAGTGGGACGTTGTTGGCATCAAAATTATTATGCAAACTAAAATATTATGTTTCTTAATAGATCCATCTAGTCAAATCTGCACCATTGAATTAAGGAAAATCAAGCGTGGATCCATGAAAATTGTTGGAAGAAGAAAACTTGGTGTCTAAAGAGGACTCTGGATGCCATCTATTACTCATGGTGCTATGTTGAAGACTGAGGCCAAGAATTTTTTCATCAAGATCTTTCATGTGGGTCTTAAGGGTGACAATTTCATCCTCCATTTTTTTCTCCTATTCAAGTTTCTACTATGACCAAAATAAGTGATTTTTTTGGGTGTTTTTGGTTACTATTTTATGTATGACAAGTCTATTAGAAATATGCTAAAATTGATATGACAAGTCTATAGATCTGATATGGTAGTTTTCTAATACTCTTTTGGTAATATGCTAAAACTAGTATGGCAAGTCTACTGATACTCTACTAAAAATATGATATGGTAATTTTTAGATTCTCTACTTGTAATATGATAAAAATGGTATGGAAATTATATTGATACAAGCCACCAATGTCATTTAAGAGAGTACCACACTCAAAAATTTTAATAGCCATGGATTTACCTCTAAATGATAACTCTTGGTTTTCCTCATGAATGAGAACTACTCAATTAGGAAGGGCCCATTTCCCATTTCATTGGCAAGTCCTCTCAATGGGCCAGATACTTTGGGGTTCCTATGATACTCCTCATAATGTGTTTTAGGGATTTCAATCAAACACTTACCATAGTTATGTGGTCAAATTTTTACCCTAATTTAAAATAGATAATTTTTATACAAAAAATTACTTAAATGAATTATGCAATAGAACAAAGTTAAGAATTTCTAAAAAATTATTAAAATGAATTATGAAGTAGAACATAGTTAAGACTTTTTGAAGGAAAAAAGTTGGCCCTAAAAATTTATCTGATACTAGATGAGAGGATTCTCCTACACAAAATTAAATACAATTCATGAAATAACATATTTATATAATTAACGAAAGAATCAAAATGATTATATTGATCATAGGCCACTTTGAGGGGGCAACCTCCTTTGAGCAAGCTGAATACAATAAATTTGCGGAAGCCTTTATTGGCATCAAAAATTACTTATATACTAAGTCTAATATAATAAACTACAACTTCCCATGAATGTGAGATAAAAAAAAATGCTCACGGGATGACTTACAAATCATATGCATCCATATTAACTAATATATTAACAAAGTAAAGAGAAAGGGTCACATGGGTTCTTAACAATGGACCCATTATTTTTACAATGGTAACCTCCCTTGGTATTTCAATATAAATATGGTTTTACCCCTATCTTTAAATAATTTTAATAAGAAATCATTTTTTCATATTCAACCTATGAGTTTTGTGAAGGCCGTTCTATGAAGAAGTGAGAAGTAGAAGAATTTGTAATGGGGTTCTTATTGTTTCTCAATAATTGAATATCACTTGTGGATTTTTTACCTCTTGGAAGTTTTCCCACTTAAAATACTTGTGTTATGTGTAAATTTATATGTGATGTTATTATGCTTTGCAATTGACCTCTCTCCTAGAACTTGTACCTATGTGTATCACTTCATATATCTATATATGAATTCTTTCATTGGAAATATGTAGTTATGGTATAGAAAAACTAAGGTAAAAGGTGTGGCATACAATAACATATATGGTAATATTTTACACAAATGTGCATGTATTATTGTCTATGACTCAAGGTACATAGAATACAATCTTAAACTATGCATCTAGAGGATGGGATCCTATATCATTCATAATATACTAAAATATGGTACATGAAACTTGTGCACTCTAGGTATATAAATGCTAATAAAGAATTTAAATGTAATTAGGCTTAGTCCATTATATTTTTAATGACTGATTGGTTATATAAATAATGCACATACAAGATAAAAATTATCATACAAATATTTAATTTATATTCATTTTGCTTTGTTATTTTCTAGTTAATAAGAGATAATTTTTCTAAAGTGTTATGGTGTACAAATATTTATGTGTGCACATGTAGGTTAAGATAAAAATGAATTTCCTCAACATGTACCTTTTTATAGTTTAAAAAATAGTGAATAAGTTATGGATAACCTTACAACACAAGAGGAAAGGAAATTTAACCATGTAAATTACCACACACTATTTAAAAAATACAAAATAGTGGTACATGGGTGAATTTTTATAAAATTATAAGGTGTATTTGTTGAAAGGAGGACCATGTGTATAATTAATTTGGAGAAGGATGGAAAATAAAAAGGATTGCGCTAATTAAATTTTTTTAATGGATGTCCATGTGTAAACAAATAGGTATCTAGATGTATGAAGTTTGTGTGGTACAAGGACATGAAAAAATTCACTACTAAGCAAGTCATAGGAGTGAAATAAAGAGTAAGAAAGGTCAATAATACCTAATTAAATCAACATAGGAATATTTAATAAGGAATAAACTATTTTGTATGACATGTAAGCTTTAATGATGTTGGTGTAAAACGACACCATCTTTAGGGAAACTAACATTGACAAATGGTTATAAATATTTCCCTTGACTATTCCATGTGTCACTTTTCATTTTAAATTTTGAAGAGAGAAATATTGTCAGAGAATAAAAATCTAATTTTTTTATTATAAAAAAATCACGAGAAAAATATATACATTGAATAACTATGAATCACAAATTAGACATTAAAGGCATTGGAAAACCATGGACAAGCAAATTCAGGTTGATATAATGTAAATGAATTCAAGAACAAGAACATTTTTTTTAGTTTCCATGGATGTAGTTAAAGGTCACTTGAAGTTTAAATCAAAGGAAAATTAAAATATAAATTTATAGAAACCAAAAGATAATTGTGTGGAATGACACTAAAATTTAAAATTGTAGATACTATAGAAATGAAGGGAAGAAACATAAGATAGTTGACATCATATGTGATATGATCATCATCTCAGAATAAATACAAGATAATACTAAAGTAAAATCCTTAAATATAATGGAACCAAACTAATGAAAAAATCCTCAATGAAATTTTTAGAGACCATGGTGTATAGGGAGAGATTAATTATGTAGGTAGTTATTAAAATATTAATAACTTTAATCATCATACACTTAAATATGAGTATGGCCTAGAAGAAGAATACTATATTGATACCATTACCATGGGGATATATAGTTTTCTACACAAAAATGTATGTGTATCAAGAATGTGTTAGATTTAAATAGGGTGTTAAAACTTTATAAAATACCAATTTTGAGTAAATTAATTTAATTGGTTAATATATTCCTATCATATGTGCATGAAGTCATATTCAATTTCATAATGAGATGAATGAAGTTTAATCTTATGTATTTCAAAAAATATACTAGTTTTATAAATATTGAAGAAACATGAGGTCAAAAATTAAAAAATGGTGTTGAAGAGGTGGTCAAATATTTGAACTACCTTAAGGAGAAGATATGATGTTTGTTAAAAAAAAATTCAAGACCGCACAATGAGAACAATTTACACTCAGAGCCTTGGAAACATATGTCTTTAAATGTGTTAATGATACACAAAACATTAGGGGGTTTTACCTCACAAATAATATTTTGTTAGATAATGTCTATTAAAAATTTACACATTTCATTTGTAAAAGGATGTTATAAAATATGTTGTAATCCCACCACTAGGAAGGAGTATTCAGGTGGGTAAAGATTATAATTTTTATGGTATTGTATTTAATTTTATTTACAAATAACTATGATGACAATGTTTTTTATTTCCCAATTTGTAATAAATCTCATACAAAAATATATAAAGACTGTACATACCCCAATCCCATCACCAAGAGTTAAAGAACCAATATGGACTAGTGGTATGATAATCTCACTATAGTATTTGAGGATGAATGGAGAATTTACAAATGTATTATATAATATTATATATACTATTCAATATTGTGTGTATTGAATCACCACTCATTTATAAAAGTGAGACTAAAAATTAGAAAGATGACTAGATGACTAGATGGTGTATATTTCCACATGGGGTGAGTGTTGAATATGTGGAGCATGGAATGGATAGGATGTCTAAATTTTAAAAAATAAACATTGATGATAAGAAGTTTGATGAATATATATTATTTTTTAATTACATACTAAAGTTTCCAACAAAGGATATGTAAGATGATGATGATGATTATGATGAATTTGAGGATGAATGTACAAAAATTGACCCTCCATATGTTGATATTATGAATTATAAATAAAATAATTTGATGTATATATTAAATTATATAAATAATAATAATAATATTAATAGAATATAAGTGCACAAAAAGGAACCAACCAATCAAAAGTAAAAGGTGCAAAGAGAAAATCATGAAAAAAGAACACACTCTAATCAGGGAAACAATCCAAAATATTTTAAAGTGGCTTTTATAAGAAATTAAAATAATTGTACATGAAAAGAAACAAATCTTTATACACCTATATTTTTATTCCTTATCATATTAATGTGTTATATATTTTATGAAACATCAACATATAATCCTCCCTAAGTCTATGTATTAAGGAGTGTAATGGGAAAGGGGCAAAGTGGATCATGGTTCTTTAGAGATATGTTTCATACTATTATGTCATACCTTTATTGCTATTAATTCAGCCTCTACTAAATATTTTACCTTATTCCTTATCCTTACCCTCTATGTTCATTATTCATATTGGCTTATATTTCTTACTATATTATCCTAGTTGATATATTATTCTTCCTGACTATTTATCCATGTATTGTATAAGCCTAACTAATATAGTTTTGAGTCTAAATGTGTCTTTTATACAATATTGACACTATTGATACAATATTACGTTAGTCTATATTGTTTTAATCTATTAGTATGAATTGATATAATTAGATTAGTTTATTTAGTTATTTATATGTTTGGATTCATATATAGGGATAATATTTACCATTATAAACATACAAAACACTCATATTCTATACTTTAAATTGAATTTTGTCCATTAAATAGTAAATGAATTAGTTATAAGTTAAATTATTATTCTTGTGGAGATTAAGTATTTCCTAAGGTATTTGAAACTCAATAGGAAAAGTTAAAACAAGGAGAGATTCATATATTTAGAGTTCATAGCTAATGACAAATAGGTATTCATATATTCCATTTGAGATCTTCACCTACTGTATCTCACGCAAAGGTCCACTAGATCTAAAGAGGAGATTGATGTTCCAAATATTCAATCCAAGCTATATTTATCCCTATTATCTTTCCTCTAATTTATTTAGTACATAAATATGTTTGGTTTATTATTATAGTAACATATATGCTTTTATCCTTTCTTATTATCTCCTTATACTAAATATTTTGGTATAAAATGGGTGTATACTACTAAATTTACTCACTCCATTTATTATTATTATTATTATTATTATTATTATTATTATTATTATTATTATTATTATTATTATTAAACACTAATATCACTTATCTCATCTAATGTAATTTATATCTTCTAATTCCATTCTAATATCACCTCTTCTAGTAACTTATCTAGCATCCCCCTTCATTAGTCTTCATCCACTAACCTTATTACTACCGCATAAATCAATTAATTCACCTAATTCCCTATTATCCATTAACTAATCCCACTTGTCTATTATATTAGAATTTTAAATTTCAATCCCACCTACCCTAGCCTATTCCTAGTCTATCCTACATCCCTAGTCCCTAATCACCTAGTTAATCACCTCATTTATTGTTTATTATCCCCTAATATATTTTAGAATTATCCAATTATATAATCCTCTCCATATTATCCCTCCTCTCTAGAAGCCTCCAATTCTAGATGTTTTTAAGGAATTTGTAATTCCTTTTAACTTTTCCTCTCTCTCCTCTATTAAAATCCACCACCCCTCCATTGACAAAAGAAACCAAGGGGAATGTGAAATAAATCCATGACACACAAATATATCTTGTATACACATAATATTTTTATGTTTTATGGATTATTTACACTTTGTATCTTTCAAGAACCTGTTGAGTCTAAATCTCTCTAAGTGTATGCCTTAAGGGGTGCACCAGGAAAGGGGTGTGTAGACCATTGGTGATTCGTAAGATTGTTATTCCTTTTACCACTTTCCATCCACACTATCCTCCTAAAACCATTGAAACCAAGCTTATTATTCTTAGTTCTACCTATTCTTATCATTTGCTATGTTTCATCCTACCATTCTACTTGGGGAGTAAAAATTTAGGGTTCAATACTTTCTTTGAAGATCTAATCTCATCTTGTGGATAAGTATTGTGGATGTTTGGATAGGTTGTGTAACCTAGAGCTAATTTATATTATTTATCCTTACATACCATGACATTCTCTTGTGATGCACCTTGGCCAAGGGGGAGATTGAGGCTTGGGAAGTTCATCTTCAAAGGTAAGTATTCCTAACTTTATTCCTCCTTTGTAAGAGTAGATAGATAGATCATTTATATTCTTATCTTCTATGTATTAAGATTTTGTATACATTGACATGATTATATGTCTTCTATACATGTTTAGTTTAGTTAATTTATTTTGTTTTGTTTCTAAAACCTCCACTTTGTTCCATAATATTTGTTGTGCATTGGATTAGATTTAATTTTATTGTTATTAGATTAGTGAAATATTAAATCATATGAATATTTTAAGGTTTTGCAATTGTGTTATACTATAGGATTTGGAAACCTATCTCACATGGTGTGTTATGATAAGTTATCCCATAATCAAGTCTAGTGGAACCTCACATTTTTCATACTCTTGATTAACAATTATATGTTCCCTAATCAGAACTGTAGGTGTGCTCTATCCTATCTAATCCAAGATTGTTTTATGGACATAATGTATTTTTTATTGCATACATTCTGCTGAATCCAACATGAATCAAACCCTTACAAGATTTCTTTCTCTTATATCATTTTTACTCATCATTATTTTTATCATATCTTTATTATGTTAGATCGACCCTATCAACCTATTTATTTATCTCTATGTGTAGGTTTGTAGGAATACACAACTGACTCAACCAACTCAACCCAATATTGGTTTCTAGAACATTAAAAAAAATTAGACAACTAGATCGACTAGATCGACCTAGTATAAGTTTTTTAGGTTTTCAAACTTCATATTTAGCCTACTAGGTTGACCTATTGTATTTTCAACACTTTTTTAATAGGTTACTGTATAGCTTGATTGACAAACTCAACCCAATTTGTAGGTTTTTTCTATTTTTCTCCAAGGTCTCATATTAGTAATCTTTTCCTTTTCATCTCTAAACCATTCAAGTTAGTTTCTATTTTTATTTATCTTTCCTTTTCTATATTTCATTTTATAGTATGTAGTCTTTAAAATTGCCTCCGTATAGTCAAATAGGTTGACCTTGTGAACCAAGTTCTATGTTTGTGTTTTTTGAAACAACTAGGTCAACCTGAATAACCTAGTTGAATTTCATACTTTGCTTCCATAGTATAGGTTTGACCTTATCAACCTTGTTATGTGTAATTATCCATATATTTTCTCAACCATACCTTATTTCAAATTTGGAATGAACCATATATGTTAATCACATTATTTATTTATTTTCTTACATGCTTAGAATAGCTCACATAGTCTAATTAGGGGATTTTAAATTAATCACTTAGTTGCACTTTTTTTTATTCGTTTGCACACATGGCCAAACCATATAAGCATCAACAAGTATTTAAACATTTGACTACCTAGGTCTACCTACTTGGATTTCATCACCAAGGGGTAAGTTGAGTTGATGCTTTGGTCAAGCATAAATCATGGTTAAATGGTATATTTTATTACCCTTATTGTTGTGGTATGTGAAGTGAGGGGGTAAGACCCAATACCAAGCTTGTATCATTGCCATTACAATCCCTTTCATCCTAAACTTACATGAAAATATCCATAGATTGTTATTTAGTACCTTTCTTATATCCAATGTCACTTTACACTTAAAATAATTATTAATAATCTAATCAACATTCTAGGTTAACTAATTAGCTAGCTTTACTTTTAAGTTGTTTGCTTGTTCTTTGATTAATTATGTGTGCGAAACCTTGCATTAACCAATGTTAGTGTAAGAGTTTTCTTTGTGTGCATATTTTGAACTGGCCACCATCAATTCAATTGATTATTTCTTTCCACTTTAGTACTTAATTATTTCTTAAATTACTTGAAATTATCTTTCTTTAATTCATAACTTGTTATCAACTTTCTTTTCTTCCTTGTCTACTGTACATGGTTGACCCTATCAAGCCTATATCATTTTCAGCCCCTGTACACTATGAAAAACATCTTTTCCTCTTTCTACCAATCACTATTCACTAAATTAGGTTGATCTTATGGACTTTGTATAGTTTT
Source organism: Torreya grandis (assembly GCA_037957365.1). Taxonomy (NCBI): domain Eukaryota; kingdom Viridiplantae; phylum Streptophyta; class Pinopsida; order Cupressales; family Taxaceae; genus Torreya; species Torreya grandis. The sequence goes on from JARHVA010007412.1 coordinate 387,891, forward strand.
ACAGTCCCTATTTTGCACTAGGTCAACTAGGTCAACCTAGTACTATTTTAGTCACCTTCTAATTCTTGGATTTTTCATATTTCTTCTTTTCCTTTCATCATGGAATTTATGTTTAGTGACAATACTGAAGTTTAGTTAATAAACATGATGGAATTCACCAATCTCAATAGGGTCTCCCATAGACAAAGTAGGGCTCCTTTTTTGAATGCTAGTAATGTTCATATTGCAACCCACATGATGAACTATGGGATGCCTCCTCATACCCCTTTGTAAAACCCTCTTCTTCTCTTAGAGGATAAACTTTAGTTAGAGTATAATCTTGAAATACTCTTACTTATCTTGAGATTCCCCCAATATAAAGGGAAGGATCCTTCCACCAACTATAATCTCATGATTAACTATCAATTTAAAGAACTTGATTCTCCTACTCCCACTTTCTCAACTACATTTGGGGGTGCTGATTTATTTGCTTCTTAACCTCTTCCTTCAATAATTACTCCTTTTTATTCCATAACATCTTCTTCTTTAACTTATTCCACCTTCATGCCTAGTATCTCAACTAACATGGTAGGCTCTACATCTAGTGGGTCTCTCATAAGATACCTTCCACTAGTTCATCATTTTATACCTAAGGAACTTATACTTCTAGTGATTGTTCTTCTCAACCATTTACTAGTTCATATTTTTCTTAATAAGCAAATTTTTCCACTCATACCTCAAATTCTCATAGATCTTCTCAATCTCACATCAACACTAATAGTTGTACCTAAACCACTAAGACCAACACAAACACCAGTAATAATTATTCTAATAACACTAATCAAACTCATCAAATATTGTTGAAAAATCTCAATCAAATGAACACATTCCAAGTTCATAATATGAATTAAATGATGAAAATGCAAAACTACCTTAGTAATCTTCAATCCAATCTTTAACTAATGACTTGCGGCACACATAACCAAAGTGTTCCTCCTCCTCTTCCTCTTTGAGATTCTCAAGGTAATATCATTCCTCAACCTCCATTAGTTAATAAAGTCATAAAGTATTTACAAAATGAACCTCTTACCACCCAAATTGCTAACATTGACATTGGAGGTATAACAACTAAAATTTCTTATAATGGATCAACCAATCCTACCCTTCACCTCAAGACATTTGGAAATATTTACAAGGATTAGGCCAAGTTAAATACCTTTACCACTACCAAAATCTTAACCAAAACCCTCACAGGTGGTGCCTTGGATTGGTATAATCAACTTTGAATACAATCTATCACTAGCTTAAAGGACTTAGTAAATGATTTAGTACAAGAAATTCAAACTAGTGATCTTCTTGAGAACACTTTAGCCCATTTCATCAATTAAAAATAAAATGAAAATGAAACCACTCAAGCCTTTGTTAAGTGAAAGAGGACTTTGTCAAATAAATGTACATGTAACATGGTAGATGACAATATTTTAAATCTCTTTACAAATGCTTTATTTCCTAAACTACAATATCAAGTCTGTACCCTTTCTCCATGTACCTTGGAGGAAGTTATCAATCAATAAAAAAGTTAAGATTTACTCATGCATCAATTCAAGCTACCAAAACCTTCTATAGGTTCTCACCTATTAGTAAAGAATAAAAATTGCAATATTACCAATTATGGTGTTATTGATTCATATGACACCATTCATAATGTTCAAATTGTCATTCCTACCCCTTCTTTAGAACTAATTCCTTCTCAACAATTCACTAATCCTCATTTCTCAACAAATAAATTTAATGTCCATGAACCTTTATCATTGATTTAATTTCTTAAATGTCTACCCAAGCCTCTCTTTTGATAGCTTGACCCTACTCAACCTATGAAATCATGGTATGATCCTAATAAGTTTTTTTAGTTTCATCCTAGCTAGGGTCACTCTCATGAGACTTGTAGAAAACTTCATAATTTAGCCATGTACTTTCTTCTTGGACCAAATTTTGATAATGATTCTATTATTCACAAGCATCAACAAGCCTATGAGATTGATTTTAAAGATTATAAATCACATGATAAAAATCAAGCCTTAAATCAAGGAAACGCTCATTTAGATATCTATAAAGAACTCTTACCTAATCATAAACCAATCCAAGAAGGTCAAGATAATCCCACTTCTTTTCCGAATAATGTAAAAATTCTTGTTGAACTGAATTCCAAAGACAATGTGGTTATATGACCAATATGTGAAGAGTGGCGACTTTCATTAATTCACAATCTATCTACACTCCTTCCCATAAGACATATCATGATATCCAAGATTCTTCTCCAACTCAATTAAATGATTTGAGTAAATAATATCTTATTTATTTTCATGATTTTATTTATTATTCTCCCTTGCATGACACATCTCTTACTATTTCTACTTTTGTCCCCTCATCTTCTAATACTAATAACAATCCAATTTATACTAACACTTCTTCTTCCAAACTTTAAGATCAATCTAAATCAACTACTTCTTCATCCCCAAGATATTTACAACCTTATTTTCAACCTTCTCATTCTTATCAATATAAGTTTCAATTCTCTTTGGATCCACCTTTCAAAAATATTATTAATCATTACACACCTATATCTAACAATATACTTATGGGTTATGATGAGTGGGATCTAATTGCAGAAATTAATAATATTACATTTCAAATACCTTTCCTTGAACTCATGATGACATATCCATGTCATAAAAATCACCCAATGCAACTCTTATTTGAGATGAATATCCCTTTCCCTCTTCTATCAAGATGAGAGGATACTTTATCTAGATCTAAGGATAGTGTCTTACATCAATGTAAAAAGATGTCCTTTAACATTGATGAAACTATAAACACTTCTCTTTCTTTCTGATTCCTTATTGCTTCTATGATTTTAGATGAGATTTTGCTTCATGAAGATGATCTTCTATTATTTATTAGCATCCAATTCAGTGATATCCAAGTTAAGAAAGCCTTGATTGATGAGGGTTATAGAACCTATGTCACTTTCCTTGATTTCATTAAGACTTTTGGGTATTCTAAATGTAATTTCAAGTCTAAATGCAACACATGCCAAGGATACAATAGAACTGAAATGCCTCCCTTAGGGTGTGTGTGGTTTCCATTACCATCACACCTATCATTGTTCATGTGAAAATGATGATCTTCAAATTTCCCCTTCTGTATACCATATTGCTTGGTATGTCATAGATTCATTATATGTGAGCCATTACATCTTTCACTTGTCAATGCATTAAATTTACTCACAATGGATCCATTTATAAGATTTAAGGAGATACCAGCCCTTGGAATTTTGAACAACTACAAGATCGTAGTGTCTTCAAAAACTTTAATCTTGAAACTTTGCCGAGTGTTCCATTTTATGAGTTTCAACATCTTAACTTTTTCGTCAACTCATCTAGAGTTTATAATCAGAATCTTGAGCTCATTGGTAACATTCCTTCCAAATTTTTAAACTATGATGATGATGAACCTAATGATATTAACTTAAAGATCAAAACTTTTGATATCTCACCTCATCTCATCTCATATCTTCCTACTTCCTTGTAGCCTCATTCTTGAAAGACTATTTATGATGAAATTCTCATATTCTTAAGAAAGACTAGGGACTTTATTCACCAAGCTTCTCCTAGTGACAAGGTCATCCCAACCTATGTCATCGATCTTTATAATCTAGATTATGATGATGGCTATTCTTTAGATGATCCTCTTTAAGGCAACCTTGTCTAGGCTCATGATGCTAAGATTATTTATTACCACTCTTATTTACTTGAGTCTTTTCATGAATCTCATCATTCTCTCTCATTTATAGTTACTGATTCCTTTATTTTTCCTCTTTATTATATGGTAGAGATGGCATCGATACCTCCAGTTTCTAAGGATCCACTTAGGACCATACTCTTAGATCATGCTTTGATTAAACATTATAAATTTTTCACACCTAGGGTAGTCCTACTGAGACCTTATAAAAATCCTACCCCTCCTTCACTAGGGATATCTATAATTAATATTGTTCCTTTTTCCACTCTAGTTGGACTTATTTCTTCTCCTCTATTGTTGAGCCTCTTATTTCTTCTCTTCTTAGTGTTCATCCTATTAAGCCAAGTTCCACTCCTTCCATATCATCACCCTCTTGATGATGGTTTTCTTCCACTACCTAAGATTGTTACTTTACCCACCAAATGGACTAATGAGTCCTCTTTAACTCCTTCCATTCCTATTTCACCTCCTTCTATGAGTACTCCTAAAACCACTCACAAGCCTATATGTTGCTTCCATGGGAAAGATAATCACTTCTACCCATTATCATAAGTTACAATAATACCTTGATACCTTGAGTCCTTTCCTATCATTAGACAAAGCCATACCTCCCCAAAGGTACTTCTTGAATATTTACCTAAGTATGGTAGGGTATATTATCTATGGCACCTATGTGGCATGCATCACACTAATCATTGCCACATTATTCAACATCTTAAAGATCACCTTGTAGCCATCCTCTACCATTCCTCCCATAGGTCATTATTATAAGAAGGATCCTCCTTATTCTCCCATGGCTCCACCTCTAATAGTTCCATCACTTCCTATGGTCCCTTAACCACTTTTTGTACCTCCACCTATGATTCCTTATTATCCTATAGATCATATTTCCACACATTCTCCTAAACAAACTTTACCTAACTTTCTTTCTCAGCATGATCCTTTGAGTATTCCTACTTTTTAGTTGATGATATTAGAAAAGAAGTATTTTCCTAGTATTCATCTAAGATTGATGAGAAATTAGCATAAATTTGATTAAACCTTCATAAATACTTATCTAATGTATTGGATAATGTGTGCAAAAATATTTACTAGTATTTATGAGCACATGCATGGTGCTTTCTCATTTATGTTTGGATTGGATGTGTGTTCCAATCTTATTTATATATTTGATTATATCATTTGACACTGTGTAAAATTATTTCTTATCTTACATCATGTTTCTCCTTCTTATTGTAATATATTTAGCTTATGTTATCATTTTACATTTCACATATATTTGTCTTTTCCTTATCATTGATATATTCCCCTTATCATTTCTTTCTTTTCCTTTAGAGTTTTTCTCAAAACTCTTCCCTTGTATCTTCATGATTTTTTGATTTATTATATTTATTTTTCACAGATAGTTATCATGGTGACTTGGTTATATTTACCCTCTTACCTTTAGTTATTATCTCCTATTACCATGTGATCAGTTTGCAAGCAATCTTTCTCATTTCTATTTCATTAGACTGGTCCTCATTTGGATTTCTTTTTTCCCTTATTTATTTTTCCACAAACTAAGAATATACATGATTGAGACTTGAGATCACATGCTCATTTCATTTTCAAACCTAAGAGTTCTAGTCCATTTTTTTTCTTGGGTTACTTAGCTTCCTTTAGCCTTAGCCTATAACTCATTCATGTATATCACTATCTATCTCATGATTGGTCATTCCAAATACATATGGAGGAGGAATCTTAAAAATACTTCAAAAGAAAGTTAAAATCAAAATCATTTAAATAAAAGGAAATCATATCAAAAGACAAAAATATTGAATATTATTAAAAGTCTAATCATACTAAAAAATGTGATTCAAATCACATCTCCTTCTATTCAAAGATAAAACTCCACAATTGGCCTCATAGTAGAGTTGAGGTCCTTTGGAGTATATTAGGCTAGTATATTAGAAAAGGATAATAATAAAAAAATCTTTTAGTGTTACCTACTTTCTCATGCAAGTACCCAAATTTTTTAGTAGACTGATAGCTCTATAAGGGGTCCTAAGGAGTGGGGAACATGTTGTGGGAAGGTAGGTCCATTTTACTTTTCCTTGTATCAATCTACCATCATGATTTTATCTTGGTATTACACCTATTTGACTAAAAATATTTGTCTATAACAAGTGGTTTTCCTTTGTACATAGATGACCACTAGTCACTTAGTGTATTTTCATGTCCTTAATATGTGTTTTGCATCCTAAGGTATTCTCATAAGATGCCTAAGTATTACTTCTTACATTTCCTTTTTCATTCCTTTTGCTTCATATTTCCTCTTGGGAAATATTTTTTTGCATACTGATCACTCCCCATGGGATATCATTTGTGAGTTACTTTAAAATACCATGGATAAGACCCGACATCCCTCATAAATTACCATTTTTCCCATCTTATTACCCACATCAGTGATTTACCATTACTTATCCTTTATCTTACCAATATTTATTTGGTACCCATTGGGTTTTTATTTTATGAGTTGCAGTGTAAGACCATGTATAGGACCCGACCCTCCTCATAAACTTTTCCAATAATCAAGTCACCATCCAAAATTACATGTGTCAAATATGAGATAATATTCAATTAATTATGAGTTTACATGTCATTAACATGCTTCCCATCTTGAATTAGTATATTTATAATTACTTCATTTTTATTTTGCCTTTTATTTTCTTATTTTTTGAGTGCTTGTAAGATTACAACCATTTCTTGAATTTCTCATACTTCCTAGCTTGAATTAGTATGATAAATTTAAGACCAATTTTTTGAAATTTTTTTTCCTTTTGTACTTCCCATCATGATATAGTATAATTGATTGACTTAATTTTTATTTGTTTTTATTACCATTTGTGCCCTTTTACATACCTTCCATTTTATTACATTGTTTGTCATACTTCCAAAAGGGATATTTAGTATGATTTTACTTATTTTAATTTGATGAAAAAATATTTTAAATTGGTTTAAAAACAAATCCCTTTTTATCATCTTGTTTTCCATTTTATTGGATTTGTATACTTATTCATTTTTTGTTATTACACATTTCCCAACTTGAAATAGTGTGTAGTACACTTCTTTAATTGATTATATTTTTCCAAGTCATTTTCTACTATTTATTTTTAACCATGCATGTGCAATCCATAATGCTAGCAATAAATCACATCACATATATTTCCTATAGAATATAAAACCAAGCTAAGTACATGTGATAAAAAGAAAAATATCCAAATTCATCCATAAACACAACCAGCACTAATAACCCAAAATGATAGCACTAATAACCCAAAATGATACATCACACACACACACACACACAAAAAAATATATATATATATCCAAATTCATCCATAAACACAACCAGCACTAATAACCCAAAATGATGGTTGTGTTTGTGGATGAATTTGGATATATATATATATATATATATATATATATATATATATATATATATATACATATATATATATATATATATATATATACATATATATATATATATACATATATATATATATATATACATATATATATATATATATATATATATATATATATATATATATATATATATATATATATATATACCATGAGTTTGATACAACATGTACAACAATATATAAAGCATCAACACTAGGGTTACGATCCATCCTATCTATCTTGTGGCCTAACCATGTTTCCTACTGAGACCTTAGTTTGAATCATATAAATGGTAAACTATAATGACGTAGTCTAAGATATCAGTCCCTTTACCTATCCTTATAGGTGTGTTATCTACAACTATGCCTGCACCAACTCAGCTTGGGTCATTATATATGCCTATATCAGTTGAGTATGCATCATTATATATTTATATATATATATATATACATCATCTATGTCACTATCTCTAGATGCATATATATCTCATCTTCCAAGGCTTACCAAGCCTATCTCTTTTATATTCCCATATCTTTTGGTGGCTACATCCTCCCTCTCTACACCTATATCTACCTCACTACCTTGCCAACTAATCTAAACTAACTCACTTGAGCTAGGGAAGATGAAACACTCATATCCTCTAGTGTCATGGGGTCATATGGATATAGAGTCTCATCTAGGATGTCATGGAGTGTTCTCCTCACTAGGGACCTCCATATATCCTCTACATCCTTAAGTATGCCTACAAAATCACACCAAATAGATATTAGATCACTGTCAAATCTCATAATATCTATCTATATCTCTCTAGTATTAAATAACAACTTAAGAAATAATTCAACCATATTCATACCTATCTGTGTCTCAAATCTTATGATATCATCATCTACATGATTACCTAGACAGCCTCCCCATTTATGTGGCCTCTTAGTACCTCCTTAGTAGGTTGCCTCCTCAACTCAAACCTAGTTATTATGGCTCAAGTCCATCTCATCCTCCATTTGAGTGGTCTCTCTATCATCTCCTATAGCTCATCTATGTGATCATCTAGTATGTCTATAATATCCACTCTATCTTATCTCCATTATTATCATGTCCTTAGTGGTCATTGATCATCTCATTATGGGGATGGTAGTGGTACATATGGTATCTCTACCTCCTCTGCCTCCTCTAACACTCATCATGCTTGACCAATCCATAGTTTTTCCTAACATGGCCTTAGTATTAGCCTCACTATTAATGGTATAAGTCCCCTCTTCCCTCATGTGTCCCTCATATTCCAATCCCACTGGTTAAACATCAATATCAATGTCACCACGTATAATGTCTAATCACCTCTCTCCTCTCTAGTGCTAGTGTAATCATGCGTTAACTCACCCATATAGCTAGTATGTGCCTATACAACTACCACATGATGTTGGAACATGGGGCATGGCTTGTGCTACCTAGTCCTACTTGCATCTCCACACTTGAGGCAACCCATCATCAATCACATGGGGTAACTTAGCTAGTTGATACATGATAAATATCTCATATATCCATGTTGTTAGTAGTATGATTGATCCCATAATATTTTCCCATCTAAATAGCATCTCAAATAGATCATGAATGAGGTGGAACCACATGATATAACCTGTATCATATAGTGCTTTCTCCTCCAACATCATCCTACTCAAGGCTACCATGAATAGTGGTACCTTGTTGTCTAACTTGTGACAGAGCACTCACTATGTCACAAGGCCTATCATTAACTTCTATAGGTCCAAAATCTATGATATATACATATCATCCATCATAACTCTCCATCCTCTTAATATTATATATGAGCCTATAGCCCACATGACTAAGGCTCTCTTCTCTTCTAAGCTATTTGGTATCTATGTGGTCACCGGTGTTCTTGCTATGGGCAACCCAAAGATGGCATGGACATCGTCTAGTGTGATACTCACCTCCATCACATTCCCATCCACCTTTCATATAAAGGTGTTAGTCAATCATTCCTAGCATCCTTAGAACATGACTAATAGGTTAGAATTGAGGGGGATCTTACACATATCAAATATACCTCCTATACCCATGGCTACTAGTCTAGTTCAATCTCCATTTGATAATGTATCCAATAAGTCTGAAAACTAAGACATGTCTACCAACCTCTAGAATCTTAGCCATCTCTAGAACTAAGAAATAACAAAGGATGTATTAGTTCTTCCATGTCATGTGTTGTTCCCAAAATCCATCACTTGCTTTTATAGATAATAAACTAGCCATTTTAGCCATGCATACCAAAACTCTCTTTTTTCTTTCTCATAAATGTTTTGAGTAGTTAAGTTTTTCAAATATTCAATCCTTTTTAGCTAAGGAAGTCACAATTTAAATAGGTGGACTTTCTTCAAAGGAAGTTTAAAACACTTAAGGCATTTCCTTAGTGTTTTGAGGAAGGTTCAATGCAAAGGTTTGATAAAAAGGCTTAACAATGGGCTTCAAAGAAAAAGAATGAACCAATTTGAACCATTGAACCATTGAACCCCACCTTCACAAGGTTTAAAGAGATAAGGTTAAGCCATTGAATCGTTGAACATTGAAAGACTTAGAGAAAAGGGGTCAAAGAGATAAGGTTAAGCTGTTGAACCATTGAACCTTGAACCAAAATGGTTTAAAGGTTCAATGAGTTCAAAGGTTCAATGACTCCAAAAGACTTAGAGAAAAGGAGTCAAAGAGATAAGGTTAAGCTATTGAACCATTGAACCTTGAACCAAAATGGTTCAAAGGTTCAACGAGTTTGATAAGTTTGATGGACTTAGAGAATAAAAGGCTTTAAAGAAAGAGAATGAATTTTTAAACCATTGAACCTTAAACCAAAATAGTTTAAAGGTTCAAAGGTTCAATGGGTTCAAAGAGTTCATACATTTGAATAGAAGCTTTGAGCGAATGAAGGAAGTGGAATATTCCAAAAAGTGGTTCAAAGAAATGGTTCAACCAAAGAATAAAACAAAGTGAACGTGGCCCTTCATAAACCATTAAACCATTAAAGCTTTGAACCAAAAGAGTTCAAGGTTCAAAGAGGTTCAAAGGGACTAGTGACATCTCTGTAGACATCAAATTTAGGGTGATGGAATAACCATTGATTCTCAAAATCCTTACGAACAAACTCAATGACCAACCCAAAAAGGAGTCAAAGAAGCCAGCTAAAAGTGAAGAGATATCCCTAAGAGCTCAGATCACCAAGAAGAGGAAAAATGTGGCAAGGAAAGAGAGAATAGCTATAGGAAGTCTAGAAATATCTACAGGAGAGTTATTTTTAGTAGGTAGAATAGTTCACCAGGTGGACATCAGAGAATATAAAACATTCAATGGCATGACCTATTTTTCTTCATTAAGTAAAGGAGAATGGACATCTATGTAAGCATCATAAAGAAGACCATACAACCCATGCTTAGGAAGAGACATTTAAGATGATTCAAAATGCCAAAGTCAAGGCTAATGACCTTTTCTAGCATGGCCTTTTCATAGATAATCAACGCATTCAATTTAGCATGGGTCGTCTTTATGAAAACAAGCACCCAAGTCTTTCTTATGAGGCTATATATTATAATCTCTCATTTTGTATAAGAGGGATCTCTTGATTATCAGAAGTGAAGCTCTACCCAAATTGAAAGGCAATCCTAAGACTTTGAGCTTAGACTATTAATCATATTTTGTTAAATGAATGAGAAAGTAAGTGACCTTTCAAACATTGTGTTGGAATAAGCTTGTGTCTTTTAGGAAATTGTTCTTATGTTTGTTTCTTAAATACAATCTTGTCCATTTGATTAAATAAGTAGAATTAGTGGAAATAACCTAGAAGGTGTCCTAAATTTGACTATGGGAGACTTTGCGCTACCATATTTATCTTTAGTTTGTTGTGTGTTTTGTGTTTTACTGCAAAGGATATTGGAGAGACTTTGAGCTATGTTTATCCTTTGTAACATTTTTCTCTATTGTAGTTGAAGTGGAGACTTTAGGATATGTTTAAAACTATTGTGTTCCTTTACCCTAATTAGTGGGAGAAGCAATGAAAGACTTTGTGCTTTCATGGGTTTCTTATGGTTACAGTTACTACCCAGGAAGGATTCTACTATTGACTGAATATCACTTCTAAAAGAAGAGAAGTGACTTCAACAATCACACCAAAATTCTCCTCTATTTTGTGAACATCATCTCTAAAAAAAGAGAGATGGATGGTATGATTTCACCCTTGTGTGTATTTTTAGCTTATATATAGAATACTATAAATTATAGGGAACCTCCCCTTGTTGAGAGGAGATATTTGTCTCAATCTAGCTATGGTCACCACACCCATTTTTCCACATAAATATCCTTATGCTTTGGTTGATGTAACCATTTTTCTATTAGTCAACTGGTGACAAAATATTCACCCAATAATTTTTGGTGACTCCACTAGGGATGAACGAGTAGTTTTGATCTTTTTTTAGCAACTCCATGCCAATAGTTTTTGGTGACTCTGTTAGGGAAAAACATGCAATTTAAAGCCTCAAGTTTCAAATTAAAGTAGTTTCAGTTATTTTCCATATCTATTTTACACTCTGGCAAATCCATCATACACATGAAGCCAGAGAGCTCAAGGTATTGTTGACCTTTTATTTGATATTGTGTAGCAAAATAATTTGGATCTTTCCCCTCCACAAACTCATCTTTAGCAAACTAGGAGTTTTCCTCCCACCAACATTAGGTCCCCAATACTAGGCAAAGCTACTCTTTCCTTTGCTAGTAGAGCTTTGTCCATACTTATCCCATAAAGATTTATTATCCCTCCTTTCAACAACCATATCATGGCAGCTTGAGGCCCCTGGGGTAATAATTTTAGTCCCCTGAATTTGACCCCACCTATACATGAGCTACCCCATAGCTCAAGAAAAAATTTCCCCAAGTTTTATGGTGATGGGAAGGTACATCTTGATGAACATATTGTAGCCTTTTACATAGCCTGTGGTGTAATAGGCATTGAATATGATGACATTGCAATTAGACTATTTGTGGAGACATTACAAGGCACTATTGTAGACTAGTTTTATCATCTAGAAGCACAATCAGTGACTGACTGGAACGATATCAAAGCCAAATTTGAGGCTAGGTTCAAACCTATAGAAGATGCACATGCACTATTAGCTCAACTTACATAAATGAAGAAGGAGCCTCATGAACCCATGAGAGACTTCATTACCAAATTCAACAAGTTGAGGAATTGGATTTTCACAATTGCTCAGCCGATGCTTGAGAATCTCAAATGCTTTTTCATCAGTTCTTAATGTCTTGAAGTAAGTTTCTAATTAAGGTGATCTAGCCACATAGACCTTGTTGTATCTCAAATTTTGTTGACTGAGGTTGAAGATGACCTTATCTTGGTAGGAAAGATAAGAAGATATCCTAACAGAGGTAAATCTTCTTCATCTTTTGAATTTTCTTCTATAGGCACCACTAATCCTATGGTATAAAAGCTAGCAAATGCATTAATAGCTCTCAAAAAGTAAATAGAACAAGGGATGTCTACTCCTCCTTCTTATTGGGATATACCAAGGAAGACATTTCCCATGTAGTCTTATCAGGGTAACACTACCAAAAATCAAGGGCAACCAAATCGCCTTCCTCCCCCATCGGGGAAGCTTGCCATTTACGCAGCACTAACTAACTCAACAGTTGGTTATCTATAAACTAAATGTGAATTTTCTTTCCAACCTAAGTTGAACCAAGAAGATGACGCTGATCTCTTTGTATAAGGCCAAGAAGAATCAACTGGAAACTCCAACATTGGTTTCCTAAATTACTAGGATGAACCCAGAAGTAAGGAAAAAGCATTTGATGGATCATACGCTATATTTATTAGATCATAGAACTAGTCAAATCAACAAGAAAATAAAGAAAAAATAGGGGAAGAATCTTAACCAGCAATTTTAATTACTAAATGAGGAACTTCGCTACCTTTCTAATCAAAGGAGCCGATGAGCAATAAAAAAGTAAGTACCTCAAATATTCCTTCACCTTCTGCTTCAAATTCGTAGACCAGCCCTGCACCCTGTAAAACCTAGATTGATGGACTACCTTCCTCTATTTCAAGTTCATTTCAGTCATTTGATATAATTAACCATGTTAAGAAGACCAAAATTCAAATGTCTAAGTTTGAATTCTTGCAACCCAACTCTGAGCAGTTGGATAGGTTAGTTCAATGTGTCAGAAATAAAACTATCCCTATAGGATACGAAATTTTGAAAGTAACCCATGTTCCCCCAAAGAACACAACTACCTAAAATAATCTTGTGATTACTCCTTCAGCTACTCCTCGAAAGACAGAACCATTTTATGTCTCCCTGCTAATAAATAGTCATCAGCTAAATAATTACATAATTGATTCTAGCACATCTGATAATGTCATGCCTACCAAGGTGGCATAATCTCTTGGTCTCACACTGACTAAGACCTTTGGGAGATGTTTCTCCATGGAAAACAAATAGGTACCTCTACTGAAACAAATCAAATATGCTCAATTTGAATTTGTAGCCTTCCCAAATAAGAAATTCAAAATGACAGTCATGGTGGCCGACATCCCAGCCTCCTACAACATTCTTCTTGGGTGAAATTTCTATAAGGACATTGGTGGAGAATTAAGCATGGACCTATCTAAGGTGAGGATCCATTTTAAGGGTGTCATGCAAAAGATGATTCTTGAGAATGAATTGAAGTACATTGTCACTCAAACGTTAGCCCCTGAAGCTCAAATTTTTTTTGAGTCTTCAGGCATGGGTAATTACTTCTTGACTACTGAAGACATTCCTATTTCAATAGACAAAATATTACTAAGTGAAAATCTAAAAAATTAAAATAAAACATTAGAAGAATTGATAGGGTGTAGTACACATGAAAAGGGACCTTCCCTTCCTGATGAATAAAAATTTGAAAGAGGATCAAAATTTGATGACGTCGAGATTCTAGAATTTGATGGTAGCAATTCTTCTACTAGCTCTAGAGCTGGAGTTGTTTTAATATCTCAAGGAGATATTTTTCCATATACATATAAGTTGTAGTTCAACAACACTAATAACACTACTGAGTATGAATCACTACTTCTTGGATTAAAGGCTACTCAAGATAAAGGTGTTAAAATATTTCATGCCAAAGAAGATGCTGAACTAGTGGCTTCTCAGGTGAGGAACCTGTATCAAACCAATAATGAGAGATTTCAACATTATCGCAATCTAGTGTGGGATTGCATTGAAAGCTTTTATGCTTTTAGTATTTCTTCCATGCCTAGAGAGTTTAATAGCTATACAAATTCATTGGTCATCTCTACAACTCTCTTGGTTCCTCACAAAGACTTTGAAGAACACAGGTACACTATCGAGCTAGTTTTTTGACCAAGTGTACCTAATAATGCCAACCATTAGTAGGTGTTTGATGCTGAAAATCAAATCATGTGCTTCACTAGACCTAAAGAGCAATGAAATATGGTAGTGGACCATACTACTACACATCAATGTCAAGCAAAGAAACTCTTTGGCAAAAGTATAAAGATTTGTGGTAGAGATTGAGTCTCATTAAGGGGTAAGAAGAGGAAACCAAAAGGAAGGTATAGAAAATTGGATTCTTGGTGGAGAAGTCCATTTTCCAATCATCAATTTTGGGGTGAAAATAGTCTCTTGTTAATTTATCAAGATGAAACACCATTTTCTCTGCCTCACAGTGGGCAGCATCTGAAGCACTTCAATCCTTAAAGTATCATATAAGTCTATTTATATATATATATATATATATAGACCTTTCTTTATTTTGTGTTTTTTGTTTATTTTGGCACTATTTGGTTTTTTGTGCCTTTCATTTTTGGGTGAGCATGACTCTGTAGCTTAATTGCATAATTAAAGGCACTAAGATTCTAGTTTTTACTCCCTTTGATTGCTTTAGTTTTTAATTGATGGAAGTTCCCCAATTAGAGCTAGCTGTTGTTCCCAAAATCTGTCACTTGCTTTTATGGACAAAAAACTAACTATTTTGGTCTTATAGACCAAAACTCTCTCTTTTTTTCTCAAAAATGTTCTGAGTAGTTAAGTTTTTCAAATATTCAAGCCTTTTCAGCTAAGGAAGTCACAAATTCAACAGGCGGGCTTTCTTCAAAAGAAGTTCAAAACACTTAAGGCATTTTTTTAGTGTTTTGAGGAAGGTTCAATGCAAAGGTTTGATAAAAAGGCTTAACGGTAGGCTTCAAAGAAAAAGAATGAACCACTTTGAACCATTGAACCATTGAACCCACCTTCATAAGGTTCAAAGGTTCAACGACTCCGAAAGGCTTAGAGAAAAGGAGTCAAAGAGATAAGGTTAAGCCATTGAACCTTGAACCAAAATGGTTTAAAGGTTCAAAGTTTCAATGAGTTTGATAAGTTTGATGGACTTAGAGAATAAAAGGCTTTAAATAAAAAGAATGAATCATTGAACCTTGAACTAAAATGGTTCAAAGGTTCAAAGGTTTAATGGATTCAAAGATTTCATAAGTTCGAATGGAAGCCTTGAGTGAATGAAGGAAGCGGAAGATTCCAAAAAGTGGTTTAAATAAATGGTTCAATCGAAGAAGAAAACAAAGTGAATGCGGCCCTTCATAAACCATTGAACCATTGAACCAAAAGAGTTCAAGGTTCAAAGTCATTCAAAGGGACCAGTGACATCCCCATGGACGTCAAATTTAGGGTGATGGAATAACTATTGATTTTCAAAAGCCCTGAGAACAAACTCAATGACTAGCCCAAAAAAGAGCTGAAAAAGCTAGCTGAAAGTGAGGAGATAGCCCCAAGAGCTTAGATCACCAAGAAGAGGCAAAACATGGAAAGGAAAGAGAGAATAGCTATAGGAATTCTAGAAATATCTACAGGAGAGTTATTTCTAGTAGGTATAATAGTCCACTAGGTGGACATTAGAGAATATAAAACATTCAATGGCGTGACCTATTTTTCTTCATTAAGTAAAGGAAAATAGATAACTATGTAAGCATCATAAAGAAGACCACACAACCCATGCTTAGGAGGAGACATTTGAGATTATTTAGAACACCAAAGTTAAGGCCGATGACCTTTTCCAACATGGCCTTTTCATAGATAATCAATGCATTCAATTTAGCATGGGTTATCTTTATGAAAACAAGCACCCAAGTCTTTCTTGTGAGGCTATATATTGTAATATCTCATTTTGTATAAGAGGTATCTCTCAATTATCAGAAGTGAAGCTCTGCCCAAATTGAAAGGCAATCTTGAGACTTTGAGCTCAGACTATTAATCATATTTTGTTAAATGAATGAGAAAGCAAGTGACCTTTCAAACTTTATGTTGGAATAAGCTTGTGTCTTTTAGGAAATTATTCTTGTGTCTATTTCCTAAATATAGTCTTGTCCATTTGATCAAATACGTAGAATTAGTGAAAATAACCTGAAAGTGTGCTACCACAATTGTCTTTAGTTTGTTGTGTGTTTTGTGTTTTATTGCAAAGGATAGTGGAGAGACTTTGAGCTACATTTATCCTTTGTAACCTTTTTCTTTATTTTAGTTTAAGTGGAGACTTTAGGTTACACTTCAAACTATTGTCTTCCTTTGTCTTAATTAGTGGGAGAAGCAAAGAAAGACTTTATATTTTCATGGGTTTCTATGGTTACAATTACTACCTAGGAAGGATTCTATTGTTGATTGAATATCACTTCTAAAAGAAGAGAAGTGCCTTCAAAAATCACACCAAAATTATCCTTTATTTTGTGAACATCATCTCTAAAAAAAGAGAGATGGATGGTATGATTTCACCCTATGTGTATTTTTAGCTTATATATAGTATACTATAAATTATAGGGAACCTCCCCTTGTTGAGAGGATATATTTATCTCAATCTGGCTATGGTCACCACACCCATTTTTCTACATAAATCTCCATATGTTGTGGTTGATGTAACCATTTTGCCATTAGTCAGCTGGTGACAAAATATTCACCCAACATCATGTATAATAACAATCCATTATTTATACATCATATTTTATAATTTTAATTAAAAATAAGCCTAATTTCTATTAACTTATTCATTTTATCTTATTTCTATCTTTTTTGTTCCCTCTTTCCCTCTTTTGATCATTTTGGGCCATTCTTTCCCTCTTTCAACTTTCTACACACTTTTCCATGCTTACTCTAGTTTCTTGGTCAACCTAGTTTGACCAAAATTTCCCTATTTTTTTCATAGTTGACTTCAAATTCTAACTCAACCCTCTTATTTTCCCCTCTTTGGTATTGATTTTTTCATTATGGCCCTTCTGGACTAGTTACTCACTCCATTCTAGTTTTTCAACCTACAGATTACACTAGGTCAACCCATACCTACTGGGTCAACCACATGGATTCTACCATGTTTTATCCTACTAGGTTGACTTGGTTGACCTAGTACATTTTATGTTCTAACTTAATACATTTTACCCAAAATATGTATTTCACTCACTTTTTCCCTAAACCCTTCAAACCCATTTCTCGTCTTCCTATTTATTACCCTTATAATCTAAGTTTGTTCAATTTTGACATATATAAATGCTTAAAATCAAATTTTATCAAAAATTCATTTAATTCAATACAAATTTCAAAAATTGGTTTGAGATCCGTAGTTGCATACTTGTAGTGCACCTCTTGCTACCTTTGGGTGTCTTCCTTATCTAGCATGTCATTCCCTTTCCATCCTAGACTTGTTTCATCTTATATCTCTATCTTCTCTCTTTCACAATTCAAAATAACAAATAAATTCTCTTTTTACCTATTTAAAAACAATTTTTAACAAATCAATTCTTTCATTTATTTTCAAGTAGATTCCTTGTTTTTCCTCTATCTTTATTTCTAATCATCCATTTTTTAAACCATAAAATGCATTAAAATCATGATGATGTAAATATTATTTTCCACTATTATATGTCTATCTTTAAAAAAAAATTATTTTTGGCTATTTTTTGTAATAACTTCTATAGGTTCACCTATTGTATTCTACATTGGACACCTTCATTTCTTACAGTTTACTTCTTTATCAATGGAACTAAGGTAAGTTAAAGGTTATTTTTTTCAATATAGTTATTTCATTTATATTATTTATTGTGTACTGCACCATACTTATGATCAACACTGTGTGTTTTCATATTTTCTTCCAAAGCACCATCCCATGTTGTACTTACATGACACATGATGAGATTTGGTTGGGAAGTATATATAAACATAATATTTTTAACTTTTATATATTACTAACACTTTATATCTTGTAGGAACCTATCGATTCTCAATCTCTCTAAGTGCATGTTTTAAGGGGTGCACCAGGAAAGGGGTGGGTAGACCACCAGTGCTTTGTAAGATTGTTATTCCTTTTGCCACTTGCCATCCACACTAGCCTCTTGAAACCATTGAACCCAAAATTATTCTTCATAGTTCTATCTAATCCTATCATTTGCTATATTTTATCCTTCATTTCTTACCTTAACACCCTTTTGATGTGTCAATTTTGCTACGTTGACTAGGTCAACCTAGCATAGTGTAGGGACTTTTTCTTTCTAGATAAAAATAGTCTCTCAAGATAGTCTATCACCCTATAAAATCCTAGAGCTTGTTATAGCTCACCCAATTGAATCTAGTCAAAATCATAAAAGCCTAGCTCACATCTTAAATTGGTCTACTTAAATATTATCTTATCTCATCCAACATATCATTTAGTCAAAACTTGAAATCAAATTAAAGCAAGCCTTTATCTAAATTTATTACACACATTCCATCTTCATCCCTCACTTTTTCCATTCAATCCCCTGCACCTACTAATTAGGGTTAACAAACCACATCACCCATAATGTTTACCATCTTCAACCATGGTATATATAAAAAATTGGTCAACACCTTAATTGAGCAATGACTCATCTCATACAGGTATGTACTCCTTTCTCATCTCCTTAAGATTAACACACCATGTCCTATAGGCTTTGACCTTATTCACTCAACATTACCATCAGTCTTCACTGATTCACATTGATCAAATTTGAGTCCTCATACTACCCAATCCCATTTAAATCCCCCATCCACTAGGCATATCCAATCATCTACTCATTAATATATTAGAGAATCTAATTAAATCTTATCCATATCATCTACTACTCATCTACCCACCCAGTCACATCAACAACCATCTGATCCAAATCCCAATGCTTCCACATCTAAGTCACAAAGTGAAGAGAGGACATATACTCATCTTCTTATTTCCATATAATCCCTCTTCCACCAATTTTTTCCAATGACATGATGGTTTATCCACTCATACAACATCTTAGTCCCACCAATCCTAAGCCCTCTTAGTATGAATAAAACCATTATTGTATATATCATCAAACTTGGGGGCATTCATAATTTTCAAACTTATGTCTAAGACCTCATTAACCATGGTGATATAGAAATTAAAAATGAATCATATGATATTCATATATGGGTGAACAAGAAGAGGAGTGGCAAGATTCCATTCTTTATTATGGTTGATTCCTTTCCTTTCTAAGCTAAGGTCAAGATTCCACATCCATATTCCATGGTCCCCCCATATTTGAAAAATCCTTCATTGAAGATGAGTCCATTCCCCAAAACCTAGTCGTCCCTTATCTAATGAGTCTTTCCATGGGCCTATCTTTGTCAAATCCATTATATCCTAATAATGACATCAAAGACCCCATGATAAGAGGCTATTTGTATATAATGAATCATTAATTAATAGTATTGCCTCATTAATGTCACTAGTACCTCATTAAAGTTAGAATTAGAGTCAATAAAAGTGTTATCTACATCAGGATCATGTTCAACACTAGTATCTAAATTGGATTCCTCATAAAAAACATCATCCTTCATAAATATTATAGTAGATGATGACTATGCTTACCCTTTTGAAGATACCTCCAATTTAGATGATAATCAATCACCAAAAATATCTTTTGATCCCAATCAAGATGATGAAGTCATAAAAAAATTCTACTAGATTTATCTATTGAAGATAGTCTGAGTGGATCTAATCCCATATTAGACATGTGTGCTACAACTAGTCTTAGTGGTCATTTTGATAATCTTGAGGATATTTTCTTTGATGTTAAAACTAGGTATCCTAGGAACCATTATGAATACCATGTTACCCCATCACCTCTCATTTACCTCATCTTACCATCTCGATTGCCTTCATCCATCATAGATCCTTTCCTTCCCATCAATAATCATTTAATCAGCTCCATCCATGGGGGAAAATTAGGAATACACATCATTGGACCCTATCTTGAGTAACATAATAAATGACATAAATACATATGTCCAAGATAATATTAAAAAATATATGCATAATTATAAAATCACCATTCATCCAAAAATTCAAAATCAAGAAAAGTCAAATCATCAACTTAATCAAAAAATTTCTTCCCTTAGTGAAACCCTCTTTGAATCACTAGGAGACCATTAAAGTCAAAATAATCATCATCTCTCAAGTCAAATATCAATCTCCTCTGGTGAGTCCTAAACTAAATAAGGCACGAGGGGGTAGTCAAAATATAATCAAATATAAAAATCAAAACAATTTGAAAGGCACTATCAAGATTGCCTAGACATAATTAGATCAAAGATGAACCATAAAGTCAAAGCGTCTTGGATCTCTTATAGTCTTTTGTCAAATAGAACTAATCAAATAAAAAACATCTAACATGTCCAATGGTCTATGCAACCACTCATCCCACTTCCCAATCACCATTAAAACCTCCTTATCATGATCTTATCATTTAATTAATTCATATACTCTACCATAAAATCCAAACACTAAACCCATCTATTACACACCTTTAAAACCTAGGTATCATTTTCTCATGTAGGGGTGATGAAGATACTTGGTCTAAATGTCTAGAGGGGTCTCAATAAATAATTATGAAAGGTCATAAGGACATTAATACATCCAATAAAGACAACATATTTTGAGAATCACATCTCTCCAATATAGGTATATTTAAAACTCATGAAATTATTGGCATTATTGCATCTCACATCTATATCTAATAAATCAAGATGTTAAAAGTTTAAAAAAGTCAAAAATATCATTCATATAAAGGCAAAAACCATTATTCTGACATCTTTGGTAAGAACCATGATGAAAAATAGTTTCTAACATCATGGTAAACTAATCTATGATTCAGATTTTACCTTGACACTTATGGGGAAATCCACATAATATCCCTTATCAATCCCATCCATGGCATCTTAGTCTATATTTTCCCTATTTCCATTATTTATACCCATAATTTTCCATCATATAGTTCATCCTAATATGGCTATCCTTTTTTCCATTCTTGAACTTCATAAGGGAGTGAAATATGTCTTGAGAAATGTCTTAGAATCATCTTGGCATATCCTCCAATGGATATTCTAGCAATTAGATATCTAGTTCCTTCATGATGTGGTCATTGGAAATCCCTAGTCCATTCTTCCTTTGTCCTCATCTCCTTTTAAGCATCATCCTTATCCTTTTTTCATCTCATCCATTATTTCCTCCATCCTTATCTTTGTTGCCAGGATGTGTATTCCCTTTGATAGTAACACCATTTGTATAGTGCACATACATATTCTCAAAAGACCTTAAAATTGTAATATTTCAAAAATTATAAAAAATATAAAATTCACAAAATCCCAAAAACCTATAATTTATCTTATTGTATGCTAAATATTTTTTCTTTCAATTTTAGCTTATTTCTATGTAAAGAAGTAAGAAACTAGTAATAAGGGTGTGGTATAAAAACCCATTTATTTGTGCGCAAATGATCTAGATTATTATTAAGAGATCCTCTTTGTCTTAGGAATAATTACCTATAAATAAGAAATCACTCATGAAAAAGGGTTGTTAGATGGGTGGCAAAGTGGATTGCCTAGCATGAGCTAGATCTAAGAAGCATGAGCTTACTAGGAGGCTATCAATCCACACTCTTAAAATAGTTAAGTTAGAATAAATAAAGATAAAGTAATTTCATCAAATGATAGAAATACTAAAAGAGAATAAAATAAGAAACAAATGCCTAATAAAGTAAAATAGATTAATTATAGAAAATAATGGGTCATTACTAATGCTAAATAGGTTAAGCTAGATTTAGAAACTAGGTGAGGTCTGTATGAACAAGCAAGAACATAGAAAGTAGAATTTATTTAAGGGTAAGTATAAATAATCTTTTTTATTTCTTACCATTGTGATCATCGACAATTAGGGTGACCATTAACGGTTAAGCTGACTATTGGTGGTTGGGTGACCGTCAACAATTGAAGGTGAGCATTGGTGGTTTGGGTGACTATTAATGGATCTTATGGGTTTTGAAGGATTTTTAGAAAATGCTACAAAATGGGTTATTAATGGTTTTAGATATAGTTAAGGTTGAAGGTTTAGGAGATAAGATGCATAAAGGTCTGATTCAGGGAGGGAAGTAAGAAACCAAACATATAAAACCTAAAATACAAAATATACCTAGCTTGTTGCTTGATGGAAGATGGTTAATCCTAGAGTAATTTTATCATAGTAATATTAATTTTCCTTGAGAGAAATTTTGGAAGAGGGTTGGGTCTCTATTTTAGTTTTTTAATTGATGGAAGGAAGACCTATTAATTGATATCTTGATTACCTATGTGCTAGAATGCTTGATTATGGATTATGGATCCCTATTCACGTCCTGCTCCCCTCATTTTATAGGGAAAGAGAGATGGAGGTGAAGGTTAAATAATAGGTTAGGATAATAATATATATGAATTATGATGTGTTAGGTTGAGTAAGGCAAAATTTTTAAATTATGTCATATTAGCTTGTACATCATGAGTTATCTTTGTTCAGGTGGTGGGAAAGGGACTTGATTGACAACGATCAAGTTGACCATCAGCCATCAAGGTGACCATCAATGGTTGAGTGTCAAAATTTAAGTGGGGTAAAAGGGTGGATATTTTTAGTTGGTCAAAATTACCATTATTAGGTTTGTTTAGGGGTCAAAGGGTCAAAAAATTCCCAAGTGGTCCAGGGGTGCTTTGACATTCAAAACTATAGTGTGCATAATTTTGGTGTCTACGAGTATCTTAGTTATTATATCTAATGTCTTACTCATATTATCATCTTGTTATCCTACCTTTCCTTATGTACTAGTGGCCTTATTATTTTTTCATCTTGTCTTATCTTATGTCCTAATATTTGTACCCAAATCCTTATCCATAACTTTATCCTAATCTAAGTCACTAGTCTAGTTTAACTCCATACCTTTACAATTTATCTAAATTCACATAATAATAAATGAATTAGTCTAACTCATTACCTAATAAATCATCCCATCAAATATCATATATAAAATTATAAAAGACACAATGTCACTAAATGTAGATACTTATGTGTGTTTTCTCTTTATTGTTTAACTTGTTTGCATCATGTATATATCTACATATATGTTTCATTTGTTAGTCTGTGTTTATTTTTAGTCTTTAATCATGTATATTTTTGTCTATTGGGAAATGAATGAGTATGTTATGATGATACCAAAAAATATATAATGATGCTTCTATGTGCCATCAATGATGTAGAGTTCACCCCTTTTTATAATCATGTAGTTCAGCACAATGTCTTATTGTTCATACTTATATCATGGGGCATATTTATTAGTTCTATATTTACATTGGATTACTTAAAATATGATGAGAATTATTAAAATAATAATGGATTGATAATAGACACACTCGTCATTTCTTATATCCTCTATCACCTACCTAATCATATAATCATATTTATCCCAACAATTTGATCATCCAAGTCCAACCATATAACCCAACCACATGTCATCACATCTAACATCCCATATCTAATCATTTATCCTAGTCCTCTATATTTAATCATGTTATTTAGGTCCACTCATATAATATCCAATCATTACTAAAAATCATTTTTCATCCAATATATATCCTCTACTTACTCATGTATCAGTAATGTCTAACATCCCATATCCAATCATTTATCCTAGTCCTCTATCTTTAATCCAATCATCTAGGTCCACTCATATAATATCCAGTCATTTATAAAAATAATTTGTTATCCCATATATATCCTCTACTTACTCATGTATCAGAAACATCTAACGTTTAATATCTAATCATTTTTCCTAGTCCTTTTATCTTCATGTCTGACATCAAAGTCACATCCTTTATCTAACAACTAACATGAATAACATCCATCATCATCATCATCATCATCATCATCATCATCATCATCATCATCATCATCATCATCATCATCCTATTCTATTATATATTGTCATCTATCCTCTAGTTTAAAATACATTAGCCTAAGGTCTTTTTAGACTATGTAGGTAGTACTTAGACACATAACATGTATAAGGTCAACTTGAACACTCTCTCCTCTTTCCCCATCATTCATCATTGTGTGTGTGTGTGTGTGTGTGTGTGTGTGTGTGTGTGTGTGTGTGTGTGTGTGTGTGTGTGTGTGTGTGTGTGTGTGTGTGTGTGTGTGTGTGTGTGTGTGTGTGTGTGTGTGTGTGTGTGTGTGTGTGTGTGTGTGTGTGTGTGTGTGTGTGTGTGTGTGTGTGTGTGTGTGTGTGTGTGTGTGTGTGTGTGTGTGTGTGTGTGTGTGTGTGTGTGTGTGTGTGTGTGTGTGTGTGTGTGTGTGTGTTTGTTTTATCCTTCATCATCCTCAGGTCTTGCATCAATAAAATACTTGGGATATAACATCAATCATTATATTGATCAATCACCATCCATGTACTTATCTTCCTAATCTTCTCATCAATTAATTTCACCTATTGATTGGGCCTAACAAAACACAACATCCATCTGTTCCTCCATCAGTCATCCATTATCATGGATTTGTAAATTCATCATCTAAGGTTAATATTTTCTTATTTTAATTATGGAATAACTAGAACCATACTTTATTATCATCTCTCATTCCCTACCATGTGTCCTTGCTAGGAACATCATTTCTATTAATCACATTATGGCTCATTCATTTGATGCATCACACTAACTAATTTTTCCACTTCACATTTTGGTCACTCAATGATATAATTTTTTTCTCTCTCGTCTCCTTAATAATATCACTATACTTTATCTTTGAGCTACACTCATAATTAATATTATCAAATTAGTCTTATATTGGTTTGTAGTTCTCCTTAGCATGTGTCTTCACTTAGGATACATTTAAAGATTTTAGAATTTTGTCTTATTTTCATCATTTTATGGTTAATTCCCCTATTGTAACCAAATATTTCACCTTAGAGGAATTTTTTCAATACTACTCTATTATTTGGGAAATATTGGAGTACTTCCAGGTACGTGGGTTACTTATAATATAAGTAGACCTCTAAGTTTAAGGGCTAGCTCCCTAGATTGATATCTAAGTACTTATCACCTATATGAAATTATTTACTTGCATGAAAAGGGGTATAAATTTGGATGAAATTAAACTAATATAATTGGGTGACAAACCATGTATATTTCCATAATATCACCATACTCCTTGTACTAATAAAGAAGACCTAAAACATGAGCTTCAAAGTCTTAAGATGGTCTAACATTAGTATTTCATTATAGAGGTGATATGCATGAGACAACTCAAGGTAAGTGGACTTGAGGTTAGTTTTCAGACTATAAATACACTTTCACACTTAAAGGGAGCCAAAAACACTAGATACACTCCATATGACTTATTAGAATGAGAGCTTCATGCACTAAACATGAAAGGATAAGGAGGAGAAAGGAGAGAAGCTTATCACTAGACCTCACCATTCATCACTTTACACACTTAGACAAGATTTATATGAAATTATAAATAGATTTATTTTAGTATTTAATGTAAAATTACAACATCAAACTAGCAGGGCTTCACCATACTAGGTGTGGTATCATAAATCAAGAGCCAAAATGGCTAGTACTTATAGAATGTGAAAGAGGGGAGAGAAAAGTGGATCTAAATGGTCATAATTACACTTATCAAGGCATGAGAATCAGTTATGTTATATAGGTCTAGAGTATGAAATGAATCATGTAGTATTATTCTAGACAAATGTCCCTTCAAACCATGAAAACTCTCCAAATTTGGTGTGAGACCCTTCAACTAGCTCCTTTAAAATTGTCTTCATCATTGGCTTCTCTTGATCACTCTGCAATAGAATATGAAAAATTTACACATGTGAAATGTGATGGGTGGGATTAATAAAAATATTCCACATGAATTTTAGGTGCCCCTAATCATATATCTTCTTCTAGATAAGTGTTCTCACTATCTATAATTATTATCACCCTCTTTTCACTAATATTTTACACTTATCATTGAAGTGATCTTTAGTTTTCCAAAAAACTCCATAAATGGGATGGTATGACACCTTTAAATATCTCTCCTATCCATACATCAATAAATTAGACCTTAAAATGCCTCCCAATTAGAGTTATTACCTTCTCACTTGGTGATCACTTGTTATTCACTACACCAGTTTGAACTAGTTGAAGTGAAGGTGCTTGTAAAGGTACTTATGTGATTTTATGGAGAAATAAATGGATATGAAGAGTTAATTAAGGTCTTACTTGATCTCCCAAATTGATATTCATTCTTTTAAACTCCTTTGCACTTGAAAAAAACCAAAATCTATCAATAAAACCAAAATTTTACCCTATCTATACAAATAGGGTAGAAATCAACTTGGTGGGAAGGATCCTAGGGAATTATTATACAAGTCATTATCACTTTTCAAGTCCAAAAAATTCATTTAAATTCCTTTTCTTCTTTGTTATTTCCATCGGGTCATTAGCAAGGTTCTAGAAGGTTTTGAGTGGTTTAGACCCTTAAGGGTTGTTCATAAAAATATGATGTCCAAACCCTAGATAAATTCCAAAAATTAGGGATATGGGACACCCTCCAAATATTACTGAGTCCCTAATTTCCCATTCTAAGCATCCATATAAATATGATCTTCTTAAGGTGGATTCTCAAGTTCTTTTTTGTGTTTTGTATACCCTAAGTTAATCTAAGCCCAAGAAATGACCTTTTATGTGAATTTATCTACAAAACAAAGGATTTGAATCACCTTATAACTCCAAATGAAGGTCCTCTAATTATTTTCAAGTCTCATATAGATCTATAAATGATATTAACCCTCCAATTGGGCTTTAGGCTTAGTCATGGCCTAATAGGCCTGACTGTACCTTTATGGATTTAGGCCAACATGTCTGGCCTTTAGAACCTATGAAGAATTTTTCATGTTCATCCATGTGAAATACAAATTCCTAGGCCATTTTTACATTTTTTCAACAGCTCCTAACTCACCTTCTTTCTTAATTATGACAAACCTGCAAAGTATGGTTCTTTGGGAGTGCCCTCTATCTGAGAAAAATAGAGGGCACTTACCCTATTATCCTAGCCAAGATGATTAAATGGGGGGATAAATTATGTTTTAATTACCTTATTTAATTATTTTTATAGCTATATCACATCAATAGGTCATCCAATTCTTCAAACATACCAAGACAAACTTCTCAAGCTCATTGACTATGTATTAGGCTAGTGTACTGATTATAGGTTATGTGTTGAACTCTTTTTACATGTTTCTCTATTTCCATGTGATGAAAAAATTATGATATTGTATTTATAATTTTTAAATGTGTGTTCAAAACATCAACCATTGATAAATTCCTCAATGTGTACCTTCCACTTTAACTTGCCTAGTTGGCAAGTTATGTAACTGTGTTATTTATTCATCAAATGACATACATGTAGCTATATACTATAGTATTAGGTATTTTTAATTTCCATAAGACCTTATTTTATTCCTTTTATTTTTTCTCATAGTTTAAATTATCTATACTATTCCTTAAGTGAGACCAACGCACCCATTATTTAGTCCAACTTGCATTGTCACCCTACTGTCAACTTGTAGGTGTATATTATGAGAGCAAAAGAGGTACTGTAGGTTATGATATGAGTTGAGACCCCATAATTCAAATCCTATCAATTTTAATTAAAAAAATTGTTCCACTTAAATCCCAAATATGTAGTTATATGTATATTTATGCCTCCATTAGATCCTATATCACCATAAATCCATTTGGGGTTCAAAATTTTGTAGATAACATTAAAGGACTGCAGTAAAATATTCCATGAGTTGGGATCTATCCATCATAGAATTACTTTGGATAAATAGACTAATTATCTTTTCAAATAATATCCCATATGATATGTCTCCATGATGGAAATTTTTATACTTTCCAAGACCTTATGGATTTCACCATGGGAGGATTGAAAGAAGGGTGAAAACCCTATTTTGAAAACTTCAAGGTAAATGGTCCCTTAGGTTACTTAATCAACATAATATCATGGTTTAAATATTTTTTTTACTAAATTTATTCACTAATAATTTATATGGAACCTTAAACACCTCAAGGTCTAGATAAATTTCAACATATGAATTACAATTGCTCTGTACTCTATATGAGCCACCTGTAGGTGCATATTGCATGACAGATGGTAGTGAAGGTGAGATATTGACAATATGCATAGTGGATGACCATATGATAAATTTCAGGACTCCATAAATTCTTAAAATTTATCCTTTCCATCTTGAATTACTTCAATCCATATTCAAAATCTTCATTCTAGCATGATTTGTCTCTTGTAAGGCACATGTAGGTGTCTATCAATGATATATGACTATGTTTAGAGTTTGAATTGGTTGTCAAAATATATTGTGTGTTATTTGAATTTATTTTATTGTTTTTTAATGTTCTAATAGTACTCCCAACTTCTTTAAACTCTTAAATTACCTCTCCATGACTATTTTCATAACTTTCATTCACTTGACTATAGGTGAACACATGTAGGGAACTAACTATGTTAGACTTTCTTAACTTCTCAATCCCCATGGAGATGAATAAGGAATCATAAAGTATTATATATTATTATCATCATGTTTTTATATTATTAAAACCACATCAACCTTGATTTAAACAACTACAAGAAAGGAAAATCTTTGTCGCTGATGAACATGCTTGAAACATAACATTGAAGCTCCCACAAGACAAACTGAGATGTTTTGTTCCTCAATTCACTTCCACACATTAAATAAAATATGTAAAAAATTATAAATGTATTTTAACATATTATATAATCACTTTAATTTATTATATTATATGAACCAATGTAAATAGAAGCAAAACTTGTAGGGTGTGGGCATTAACATGCATAAAGGAGAAATTAGATTCTTAACATTTATTCATAAAGTATAGGAAACCAATATTTAAAATAATATCATGAATCTAAAGTATAATAATGGTGATAACATCCCACAATATATTTTTTCTTGAATCATCCCCTATAGTCTATACTCAACAAAAATTGGTTGGCCACTTTTGCATGCCTAATGTAACAATGGAGGAGTGAAATGGTTTTAAGACATTTTTGGGACTTCCAAGGATGATCAAGTGTCAAAGTGAGATAATGGGAGATAAATAGTCACTAAAATGCCTTCCACACATGCCACAAACTTTGTATAAGCCATACAACTACCCAAACTTCCTCTTTTCTGACTATTTTCTTGATTTCAATGTAGTACCTACATGTTTTTCAGTTAGGACTAACATGAATGAAAAAATATAACATATGGGATGTTGAGAAACACTTGGAAACCTTTTTATACTTAGTAAAATCATACAACATTCATAAATGGCTTAAATATGACCCCTTACGATATGAAATGGTACAAGGACTAAAAGTTGACCATGAAAAAATGACATACCAATTAGCATCAAATAGGACTATTACATACCTCATAAGATCCCTATAAAAAAATTTACTATAGGGGGTTGAATTTTTTTGACTTGTGGTCAAAATAGTTGACACTCTTTGCAATTTCCTAGTTGTGGTATGATTACTACACCAAGACCGGTAGCCTACTCCTGTCCACTAGGCTATAGAGTCACCTATGCACAAGTTTGACACTAAATTGAATTTGAAAACACAACAAACAATAAGGGAAGAAATAAAACAAGACACAAAACACACATTTAATTAAACACACATGTTTTTAAGAACACTTAGGGGGTACACACTCAACAAAAGAAAAAGCACACACATATTCTAGTATTTATAAGAATAACCTTCATCTCATCAATATAATAGATTTAAATGGATCCCATTCATATGGATAGGTAACTCTTCTCCACTCATTATTTATAATTATAAGGAGTTTATTTGTTTTCACTTGATGATGACATATAGCCCACTCTATAAAGTATCAAATTTGGTATGTTTCCCTATATTTTCTCTATCTTCATCACATTTTAACACTATGTCACCTTCTTAGAGTATTCTTAGAGTTACCTTCTTATCAAAAGAACTCTTCATTAGCATCTAGTTATTTTTCATAGCTTTATGAGTATTGTCTCTAGCCTTGTACATTTCTATCAACTTTGTCAACCTCACCTCCATTGGAGTGTTCTCAAGAAAATCTAATTGATGTACCAACTCTAAGGAATGTAGCTCTTGGGATATAGACAACCTAACCTCTCTCCCATAAAAAATAAAAGGGGAGAGTTCTTTATTGAACTCTTGGGATTTATTCTATCAACCCATAGGGATGTATTCATTTTAGTATGCCAAGCCTTTTTATTATCCTCCAAAGTTTTATTGATGATTCTAATTAGGTTCTTATTAGTAGATTCAACAAACCCATTAGCTTGATGGTAATAGTTAGATGATGTAATCAAGTATATGCCATTTCTATTTTCCCAATCAACTATTTTAACACCCATGAAAGTAAGTGCATTATCTAAAATGATGGTGGAAGGGGTTCCAAACCTTGTTATGATACTTTCTTAGAACTCTAAGATATCATTTTCATTGGATTTCTTTAATGACATTACCTCAACCCACATAGTGAAGTAGTTAGTTGTTGTGACTATCCATTTGTGACCAACACTTGATGGGGGATTTATCATGCTAATGAAGTTAAGACCCTATGGCATGAAAGGTTGATCTACTTGAATAGGCCTCAAAGGGAGAGCTACACAATAAATTTCCTCTAAAGAAAGCACATTGTACACACCTTCTCACCCAAGAATATTAATATTTGAAGAGGCTAGGGCAATAATATCTTTCCCTTATGATCTTGGTAGTTATGGTTTTTGGGGAGAAATGACATCTTGCTATTCCATCATGAAACTTTTCAAGTAACACTCCAAATTGGTCATTGTCAATGCATCTCAATAATACACCATTAGTACCTATTCTAAAAATCACACCATCTACAAGATAATAAGGGATAGCTTACAATCTAAAATACCTCCTTTTGGGTCTCATCAAACCATTAGGGTGATCACCACTTTGAATAAATTTGATGACATCTTGTGTCTAACTTTGTAGATGCATGGAATCAACTAGTTAAGAGCAATCATGATTGACTAAAGATTCTTATTTTAACTCATGGAGGTCTGAAGCTAGGTGTTCATCAAGACCTTTACCCTTTATCAGCTTTATCACTTTGATAACAACATCATATTCTATTACCTTGGTAATCCACCCTGCCCTTTTTCCACTAAGGTCTTTTCTCAAAAGAAAATATTTGGTACTAGGATGAGAGACCATTAATATGAATCCTATTGTTTGAAACCATATGCCTAAAATTATTTAGTCCTCTTACAATAATAATGAATTATTTTTACAAAAATGTGTACTTGACCTCATAATCTTCCAAACCTTGACTAAATAATGTAATTTGTTGTTCCATACCTTCATCATTATTTTGCATTCACATAGCTGCGATAGTATGAAGGTTAGAAAATGAATACAACATTAAATATTTATAAAAATTAAGGTTCACAAAATTGAGAGCTTGTTTAATTTCTTAATTTATGGCTTCAAAACTACTCTTATCTTCTTTAGTCTAAGAGAAAACTTGGCTTTTTTTTAGCATGGCTATGACATGTTTCACCAAAGATGCAAAACTAGGTATGAACCTTCTCACAAAATTTATCTTACATATGAATATTTTGAGTCCTTTATTATAAAAGGGAAATGATAGGCCTATAATAGACTCTATCTTTCTAGGATTAATATTTAGACCATATTTATAAATAATATGTCTTAAGATCTTGCCTTCATGGATAACAAAGATGCATTTTTTGAGGTTGAGAGATACTCTATACTACCTAAACCTTTCAAACACTTGACTTAGATGTTTCATATGCTCATTATCATCCATATATAATACTATTATGTCATCTAGATATACTAAAAACATTTCATTAATTGGACCTTTGAAAGCCATGCCCATTTCCCTTTGGAAGGTGGCACCAACATTTGACAAACCAAAGAGCATCTTCTTATAAGTAAAAGTCCCCCATTTTCTAGTGAATGTTGCTTTTAACTGATCATATTTATTTACTAAAATATTATTATAACTATAATAACCATCTAAGATATAAAAACATTGAGAACCTAAAATAATTTGTAATATTTTCTCTATTAAAGGTAGAGTATAGTGATCTTGAAAGATCAAATGGAATTACATTAACAAAATATCTATAAGAGGTGATTATTTATACAATAATAAGTGAGATTAGATCTCCTAATTTGTAGGATATTATGACTCATAATAACTAATCACACATAGCAAATAGCCCATCTAACTAACCTAAGTTAATCAAAGGGGTAAATCACCTTTAGACATTTATTACAAAAGGATAGGAAAAACTAATTATTATAACATTACCCCCTTTATTAATCATAGGTTGAAGAGAAGAATAGAGAGAATTTTTAAATGCCTCAAAATTATCACATGCAAGTGACTTCATGAAGACATCTACACACTAATCTTGAGTGGGTCAATACCTGAGATGTATCTTATGTTGTTGAATATGTGTGCATATGAAATTAATATAAACCTATATTTGCTTTGTTCTCTCATGAAACATTGGATTGAAAACAATATGTAGAACACCCTTATTATCACAATTTAGAACTATAGGCTGAGTCTATGGAACTCCAAGTCCTAAAAGAATGTAATGTATCCATATCACTTTGCAGATATCTTCTGTTGTAGTGCAATATTCTACCTCTATGAAAGATATAGAAACATAATTATGATTATTACTTCATGATGAAATCAAACTAGATCTTAGAAAGAATGAAAATACAAAAGTGGATTTCCTATCATCAATAAAAGTTACATGATCTGCACCTATGTATCCTACCAAGAAGAAATTATCATTCTTCTTGTACTCTAGTCTATACTTAACTATACCTTTGGTGTATCTCAATATCCACTTTACTACTTTCTAATGTGTCATCTTTCATTCCTACATGAACCAAGAAAGATAGGTAATATCATAGCTAATATTTATCCTAGTATATGTCAAGTAAATGAGACTCCCAATCAACTACTAATAAAGAATTGCATTTACTTCTAGTGATGGATTTGTATGAGACAACTAGAGTCTTCTCTCCATAGGTGTTGTAGTAGGCTTGTAGTCTATCATCCTGAATTTATTGACAAATGTCTTGGTGTACTTCATCTATGAAATAAAAATTTAATGTTCTTTTTTCCATACCTCTAAAC
This sequence comes from Torreya grandis, assembly GCA_037957365.1. Lineage (NCBI taxonomy): Eukaryota > Viridiplantae > Streptophyta > Pinopsida > Cupressales > Taxaceae > Torreya > Torreya grandis. The sequence goes on from JARHVA010007412.1 coordinate 421,786, forward strand.
CAAAGTAATAGTGTAGCAACCTAAGATTTGTCATGTTGAATAATCACTTGAGATCATTCTTAGTTTCATTGATCATCTTCACTATGTTGTTAGTGATGACTAGATCATCACCATAAATAGTCACTATAACAAAATCCCCCCATGCTCTTTTAGGTAGAGGTTAGGATCATATGGACTCTTATTGAATTCATGTTGTATGATATGCTCATCAATCTTGATGTACCTGGCTTAGGGAGATTTTATTAACCTATAGAGAGACTTGATAAGCCTACACATTTTTTATTCCTGATTCGATGCCATAATTCCTTCAAGTTGAGTCATGTAGAATTCTTTTTTCAAATCTCCATTGAGAAAGTCATGTTTTATGTCCATTTGATGGACTTTCCATCCGAATTTTGCATCCATAGCAAAAACCATTCTAATTGTATTTATCTTAGCTATGGGAGTAAAAGTCTCCTCATAGTCAATGCCTTATTTTTTAGCCTACCCTTTTATAACAAGCCTTGCCTTGTACTTATCAATACTACCATATGATTTTTACTGGGTCTAAAAGACCCATTTTCATCTAATAGGCTTTTACCTAGTCAAAGATCAACAAGCTACCAAGTGTTATTCTTCATCAATGACTGATATTTAACATCCATGGCATCTTTCTAAGGTCTAGACTATAGGTCTTTTGTTACTATAAATGGCTCATATATTTCTTTCACAATTCTCATAAGGGCCATATTAACCTCTTCTTGATCCATGCCTCAAGTCCTTGATCTTGAAGTGTATGTATTTGGTAATTCATTCAATTTAGCATCTCATATATTACTTTTATACAACGTGGACATACGTTGAACTATAGGTGGTGGTGTTGGAGATCTTATTTCACTATCTTCCTTTTCACTTTCACCATCAATATCTAAAAAGATTATAGGAATTTTGCTTGTATCATTTTTCTATATATAAGGTGGATTGATTCCACTCTTTTCATCAAACACTACATCTCTATTGACTAGTACCTTCTCTATTTCTAAATCAAGAAGCCTATATTCCTTTGATTATGTACTATATCCCACATAAATACATTCCTTTGTTTTCTTATCTAGCCTACTCCTTTTATTTTTAGGAACATGCATATATGCTTTGCAAAAAAAAATGTGAAGGTGAGTTACCTTTGGTTTATTCCCTATCCAAGCTTCATGAGGTGTGATTCCATCAAGAGCTTTGGTGGGTGATGTATTAAAAAAGTAGAATGTAGTGTGACTAGATTCTACCCAATATGTATTAGGTAATTTTACATCCTCAACCATATTGTGAAATATTTCCACTATGACTCTATTACATTGTTCTATAACTTCATTCTACTGAGGTGAATATGGAGCTGTCAATTCCCAATTGATTCCATTCACATTGAGATAGGCTAATAATTATTTATTGGTGTATCCCACCTTGATTGAGTAGAGGGTCTTGATTTTCCTACCAATTTCATTTTCAGTCATGGCCTTGAATTATTTCAATACTTGAAAATATTGATCCTTGGTCTTAAATGAATATACCCACATTTTTCATGAGTAATCATCAATAAAAGGCTGAAAGTATTGTACCCTCTGAGATTGGGAGTAAAATGTCTACAAAGAGTAGTGTGTACCAAGTCTAACTTACCAAGTGACTGATACTTAGTCTTTCCAAAGGGATGTCTTATTTTTTTCTTACTAAGTAATTGGTACATATATTAGAAGATTGATTGAGTTTAGGAAGACCATGAACAATTTCTTATTTTCTCAATTGTACCAAATAACCATAACTTAGGTGATCATATCTTCTATGCCATAAATTTCATACTTCTATATCTTTGACCAAAAGTGCTTGATGATCATTACAAAAAAAATCAAGATAATTTTTTTTGCCAATATTGGAAGCCTTGGTAATCACTTTAAAATTCTTGTACTTGTCTTTGATGTTGCAAAACATTTGACCATTTTGGTTATCAAATTAAACCATGACATTGTGGTGAAGTATCTGATTAATAGACAATATATTTTTTGTAAGTCCTGGAACATAAATAAAATTTGAAATGTTGCAATTCATGTTTCCAAGTTGAATATTGATGTCACCACTACCTTCTACTATAAATGAGGTATCATCTCTAAGTGAAACATTTACATTTGATTCTATTTTTGTGAAAGTAGAAAACCATAGTTTTCTTCCTGTCATGTGTTTGGTTTCTCCTAAATCAACATACCAAACTATACTAGATTATTGGTAGACTCATGTGTTTGAGTAGCTTAACCATATACCTCATTTGAAGAATAATTATCTTCAACAACATTTCCATGTTGTTTAGGCTTGGAATTTTTTTTCCATTTATTTTGTTATTATGGTGTTTTTCTGAAAGAGGGCTTCTTGCTTGATGAATGCTATTTTCCACAAATTTGAAATGTTTTAAAATAATTTGAATTGTTCCCTTGTTGGTTTTTTTGTTTATTATACTTTGAAGATTTCTTTGGACCCTTCATGGGTTTCTTCTTGTTTTGATTTGATGCAAGTGCATGCTCTTAATATACTTCCTCTAAATTATGTATAGCTTCCTCTTGTTGTAACAAGTTTACCAAAACACCTTAAAGGTTATTTTTTATCCTCTGACATTCAAAGTCATCACAAATATCCTATATGAGGGGGGAAGTGCTCTAAGGAAATAGGGACCAAAGAATCATCTGTCACTAATTCATCTAAAGATTAAAGTGAAGCCCATAATGTTGCAACCCTTCTAAGGAATGCTTATACTTTTTCAATTGATTTGAGTTTGAGAGTGTGCAATTGGCTCTAAAGATGTAAGATTTGATTTTGATTCTTAGCTTTATATACTATTTTAAGACTATCACAAGCATATTTTTTAGTTTTAACATTATGGATATGAGGTTGTATCTCATTCAAAACTCAAAACATGATTATTAACTTAGCCATTTTACTAGCTTTGTCAAATTTTTGTTGTTGATCAACATATATTGCATGTCTAACCCATGTGCTTTCTACAACTGATCAATTGTATTCAAACTCAATATGTGTTTGCACTTTTATTTTCCATACTACATAATTATCACCATGAAGCAACTATGTGTTAGGAGAGATAAATCTAGGTCTTAAACTAGACATTATGAATATAAATTTGCTTATGACAAATTACAAATGTGTTTTTTAAGTGTGGAAATGAAATGTTCATTTATAAAATGTAAGTGATTAAAAATTCAAAAATGTATACACAAAGAAAATAAATGACACACCAACACACAAAAATACATCAGACTCCACTAAAAATGCATCCAAAAATCTAATGGAAAATGAGGAAAGTCGATGTCAATTTCAACCAAAAATGCGTCTAAGGAGATTTACAATTTTTCCATTGCAAGATGTGTTAAATAATGGTAAGAAAATGTCCCCCCCAATTGATAGTCTTTGTAATTATGGGAAAAATGGGATTTTCTCCTTAAAATTTACAATGTTATGATGAATCAATAAATTTCACCAATGAAGTTTACAATATAATATATAATAAAGATAAATATATTTTACAATTATTAACATCATGGAAAAACATCAAACTATTTTTTTTGGAAATATGGGTGATCAAGATGTAAAAAATATCCTTACCATTGAATAGATCTCAAAAAAATACCTAAGGTGAAAAAAAATCACCGTCTCAATCTTCATGGATCAAAAGTTATGATCCTTGGAAGAAAAAATCTTCAAAGATGGCTCATAGTGGTGAAGGACAACCCCTTGCCCAATAGGTGGTAATATGGAGTGAACAGAGGTTGAAAACTGATAGTGGTGTGATGGTGGTAATATTACTAGAAGTGTGGATTTGTGTGTTGCTCCACCCAAAAAAATGACCCTGCAACAAATGAAAACTTTCCAAATTGCCCTTTACCTTCAAACGGTCACCATAGGTGTCTTAGTGCTCCCTTTTTAGAAAATAAATACTTTTTGAAAATATCTCAATGAGAAGAATCCAATGATAAAGTATTTGATCCATGATTATATAAAAAATCATAGAATAAATGCCATTTTTGTTTTTTTCTTCATTTATCCTACATAATTAAAACATAAGAAAAATTGTAGAAAATCACCAAAAGCTTCAACAATTCAGATTTTTTTAAAATTCATATTTTTATGAGTAGAATTTAAAAAATTACAAGATCATTTCTAGATATTCTATATTTTTATATAAATTTTATTTAGGCCATTTTATTGATTTTTTAAAAAAATTAATGGATCTATTTGATAAAAAAATTATCAAGAGGGTCAATGGAGTCATGCCAAGACATATAACAAATCTGTAAATAAATATTATACCAAATTTTTTGATATAAATTTTTTTTTATATTCATATATAAATAGGTTTTATATATCTACCAAATTTAGATCAAATCGAGTATTAAGCAGTGTAGAAAATATATGGTGTATGCTATGACAACAAAAGAGCAAATTTATTCCTCCAACGATTAAAAATAGGAGCTTGACTAGAAATAGTAGAAGCAAATTCAAATCTCTAAAACTTGATCTTAGATATTTTTTCAATCACATTAAAAATTAGATCTGAAATTATATGGTCAAAACTAGCTCAAATTGATGCTAAAAATTACCAAAATTTTGCAAAAACAAAAACATTTTGCCTGCATTTCAACTATTTTCCTTCCAAAAAATTAGATAGAATTATGGTAGTATTTCAGATTGGGATGGTTTAAATTTGAGTATCATGATGGATCTAAGGATTTCCTATACTTTTCTCTTGATCTCCATCGAATCTCCAATGCTTCAAAAAAACTCTTCAAGTTTTCTTGCTCTGGTACCAAATGAAAGATGGAATGGAATTGCATTAAATAAAGCATTACAAGATATGCTTATTTATACAATACTAAGTGATATTATATCTCCTAATATGTAATAGATTATGAATCAAACTAACTAATCACACATAGGAAATACCCCATCTAACTAACCTATGTTAATCAAGTAAATTACCTTGAGCCATTTATTATCAAAGGCTAGGATAAATTAATTAGTCTAATAAATATTTGAGTGAAATATGTTAATATCTATAAAATACACACAAATTATTATCTCCCCATTATATTTTATAATAGGCACAAGTTTGGCTACCCATGTTTATTGCTTGATAGGAAAGACTATTTTAGATTCAAGGAGTTAGGTAAGTTTTGTCCTCATGAGTTGTTCAACCTTGGGGTTGATGGGCCTTTGTTTTTGCCTACCCAGTTTAACTCTAGGTTCCAATTAAATTATATGATGTGATAGGATAGGATCAAACCCTCTTATGTCATTATATTCCCAAGTAAATATGTCATGGAACTCTCTACACAAATCAATGAATGTTTGCTTCTCTAATGTAGAACATATCTTTCCTAGTTTGAAGAGTTTGTCTTTTAAGATCAAGACCCTTTCATAATTATGTTCATTTGTAGAGATAATTATTTTTTCATTATATTATTGGTCATATTAATTAAATATACTCTCTAAGGTCACCAAGCCCTTATTCATCTTGTTTGTTTATAGCTGCACAATCTAATTATCAAACTTTTTTTGGAGTCTCTTCTGGTTTCTTGAGGAAAACTCAACTTTATTTTACAAGAAGAGTGAAATGTGTTCATCACTATAGAAAACTTGAAAAGACACCTAATTATTATGTATGTAAGGTTTGACAATGTTCTTAATGTGGGATTTACTTCCTTCTTCTTTTATAGTATTAGGTGAATCAAATTGTGCTCATATGGTATCTAGTCTATTAACATGATTATTATACTCCCTTGGGACTGATTGTATGTTGAATGCATTAATGTATTAAAAAAAAATTGATACCCTATGATTATAGGACTTAATAAAATGATTTTTTTAGAAACCACATTTCTAACTTTATACACAATTAGTTCACTATCTCCATATACTTGTAGAATCTAGATTTATTTTCTCCTTTCCCATTGAAGGCCATGAATCAAACCTTCATACTTAACCATTTTTCAAATTCAACTAAAATGGAACCTATATGAATAATAGTAATATTTTTTATATTTTTAAACCAACATAGCACCATCGCCTTCACCAATATTACTTCTTGATCTATTAAAAACATTTTCCATGTTTCATCATTCTCACCTTCCTCTTTGGTAAGTAAAGGTATTGGCATTCCTTCCTCATATAGGTAATACACTCCCAAATGAGTTTACTCCATGAAGGCATGAGGGTAATTTTAATAATTTTTAGTACCATAATCATAAATAATCAAATCATAAATGCCTTAAATCTTGGAAGAAGCACCATCATCCATAATAGGTTCCTCTTTATCATTGATAACACAATTCAAATTGGAACTATATTCAACATAAGGTTCAATATGAAATTTAGAAAGTGGTTGAGTCCTAATTATTACCTTTTCTCCATACCTTGTCATGAAGGCAAAGAAGGACAAATCATATAATATGTATCATCCTATCTTGGCTTTGAAATCCTTTGAAAGGAAAATAACAAAGTGGGAAATCAAGTCAACCACTACAATGTCTTGGAGGATGGGGAAACTAGGATAATCATGTAATAAAACCTTTTGATCAATTAGTAGGTATACCATCTAATTAAATCACCCCATTACTATGTGGTTCATATTTTATACCCAATTTATAAGCTACAACCTTGGGCATCACTGATGTTCTAGCTCTACCATCAACTATGCAATTATCAACAATCTTATCCCCCATAATGAGAGTGAGGTTTAAAGGTGGAGGCTTCTCAAATTTGGTATAAGGTTACAAAATATTATTATGAGCATTGGTAATATAAACATATCTATAACCATGACTTGGTGATGGATGACTAACATTGATAGTGGACAACTATTTTTATAAAAACTCTTTTTAGCCATGTATATGAAGGACATCCCAAAGAGAAATGGATGTCTTGAAATTACTCAATGAGTCAAAAATGTTTATATTATAAATAAATACTTTTTATTGATCCCTTGGAGTCAAGGAAGTGATTTTAACTTTAATTATGGAAGCACCTTGAGCATACTTTCCAACATTCTAACTTGAAGGAGATGCATGATTTGTAGGGACTACCATGTTTGTAGTCATATTTTTTTGCCTTGTAGGAGGATTAGATGAAATTTTAGGCACACCATTAAAATATCCTAAATCCTTATTTTTAGATATATTATTATTTACAACTGAATTCCCTTGATTAAGCACAAAATTATCTTCAACTAGGAATTTTGTGAAGTTTTCTCCTTGAGGCTTCCAACTTTCATTTGTTTACATGATGACTTCATCATCTGTTAATAGCTTAGGATTGAATCCTCATTGAGAAACTATAGATTAATATCATCCTTCATTAACATCCATGAATTTAAATTTTTTTCATTATTTTCCTTGGATTAGATTGTTATGCACTGGTACCATTAGTCTTATGTTGGAGGTTGAAGTAGGATTTTTTGCACTGGCAAGACTATTGAAATTAATTTTCCCTTGACCTCTCCCTTGCTCATATTATTGACCATATTTCTGATGATAAGGGTAAGGATTTTTATGAGAAACTTACTAAAGATTATTTTTCCTAGTTTGAGCCTCTAAGGCTTGATATCTTATCTTCTAATCAATTGTCTCTTCCACCTTCTTAAGAGCAATGTTTGGCTTTGTGTTAACATTATGAACTTAGGAAACATTAGGGGTATTAGAAAAAATATTTTATATCATAGGAATAGACACCTTTTGAGGAAAAATTCCTTATTTAATGAGGCCATTTTTAGGTATAATGAAAAGGCCATATGCCTCAGGTAAATTGAAACCACCCATGGATTGTAGCATGATGGCTATATCAGTATAAATGTCCCTCAAGTATGTAGGAAACATAAAGCTATCAGTTGTTCTCATGGGAAGAGGAAAAATATACCAATTATTTTGGAATCTCATTAAAATAATGCATTATTTCCTTGGGGGCTCTTTGGATGAACTGAGTTGGTGTATGAGAAAATTTTAGTCACTCTTATCTTCAAAACTTTATATTAGCATCACTCTAAAATCATCCCAAGTTGTGATGCAACCATCAAGAAAAGTCTTATACCAATAAAGTGATTTCCCTATAAGGGACATGGTAAGGATTATAATATTAATGCTGACCTTAGTGACATTGTGAAAACTATATAAGTTTGATATATCACTAATGTGATGACTAGGAGTGACATAGACTTCACCATTCAATGTAAGAACACTCTTTATACAATTAAGGGGAATGCCATCATATGCATCAAAATGAATTGGATTTTTAGTATTAAAGGTTAAGAAGTCATGCTACCTAGCCATGTTTTCTTCAAATTCTTCCTCACTCTCTTGGTCTTCTTTGATATAAAATTCCTCTTATTCTTCAAAGGGTAGAATATGCTAAGGATGTTAAACTTCAAGAAGAAATTTAGGTTGAAGAGGTGGATTAATGGGATAAAAAACTCTAATAGAAGATGACATAGTAAGTAAGATGAAGTATGAGCATAAATATATGACAAAACAATGGTCTAAGACTATATTTTACCTTGAATGGAGTCACCAAATGTTGAGTAGCACACCATATGTAGCTAATGTTGTCAAGAACAACATTCACCTTGATAAGTTGTATTTAAGACAATTGTCCCATTGACCATGCTAGAAATATTATCATAAAATATTGTAACCTAGAGGATTTTATTTAATACTACTCTAATATTTTGTAAAAATTGTAATACTTCTAGGTATGTGGCTTACTTATAGTAGAAGTAGACTTGTAAGTTTAAGGGCTAGCTCCCTAGATTGATCTTTAAGTGATTATCACCTATACTAACTAATTTGTTTGAATGAAAATGGGTATATGTTTTTATGAAATTAAAATAATATAAGGGGGTGATAAACCATGAATATTTACACAATATCATCATACTCCTTGCACTAATAAACAAGACCTACAACACTAGCTTTAAAGTCCTAAGATAGTCTAACATTAGTATTTCAATATAGATGTGATATGCATGAGGAAAATCAAGGTAAGTGGAATAAAGGTTAGTCTCAAAAATTTAAATAGGATTTCACACATGAAGGGAGACAAACACACTAGCTACACTCCATATGACCTGTTAAAAAGGGAAGTTCTTGCACTAAACATGAAAGAATAAGGAAAAGTAAGGATAAATTTATCACTAGACCTCACCATTATTCACTTCACACAGTTATACAAGATGTTTGTGAAATAAAAAAATAATTTATTATATTATTAAAAGGCAAAGTACAACATTTAATCATTATGGATTCACCATATTAGGTGTTTTATCAGAAATCAATAGCCAAAATGGCTAGTACTTATAGAATGTGAGAGAGGGGAGAGGGAAATTGAGATCAAGGGTCACAATGCCACTTGTTAAGGCATGATAATTAGTTATGTTGCATATGCATAGAGTATGAAATTAACCATGTAATATTACTTTATATGAATTTCCCTTCAAAGTATGAAAACTCTTCAAATCAAACATATGACCCTTCAACTAGATCCTTTGAAATTATCTTCATCATTGGCTTCTCTTAAGTGCTCTAAGGTAGACTAGGAAAAATTTAAACATGTGAAATATGATATGGGGTTAATAAAAATCTCCCACATGCATTGGAGGTATCCCTAATCACCAATATTCTCTTGGATAAGCGTTTTGACTATCTACAGTCACTATCATCCTCTTTTCACTTATCCTTTACACTTGTCATTGAAGTGATCTTCATGTTTCCAAAAAAATCCACATAGGGTATGGTATGAAAATTTTAAATATCCCTCTTATCCCTATATCCATCAAGTAGACCTTAAAAAGCATCGCAATTAGATTTATGACCTTCTCTCTTGGTGATCACCTTTCATTCATTATGCCAAGTTTGGATTGCCTGAAGTGAAGGTGCTTGTAGAGGTAATTGTGTGATTTTATGAAGTAATAAATGGATATGATGAGTTGGGTTAGGTCATAATTGATATCCTAAAGTTATCCTCATCCTTTTAAACTCCTCTATACCTATAAATCACCAAAAACTATCAATAAAACTAGTTTTGTACCCTATCCATACAAATAGGGTAGAAACCAACTTGGTGGGAAGGAGTCTAGGGTTTTTTTTTGCAAGTTAAAATCACTTTCCAATTAAATAAAATGCACTTAGATAAATTTTTCTCTTTGTTTTTCCCATCAGATCATTAGCAAGGGTTTGGAGGGTTTTGAGTGGTTCAAACCCTTAAGGATTGTTCATAATAACTATGACATCTGAACCTTAGATAAATTTCATAAACTAGGGATATGGGACCCCCTCTAATTATTACTAACTCATTTACCTCCCATTCTAATCATCCTATAGATATGAGCTTCTTAAGGTGGATTATTGAGTTTTATTTACCCTGAGTTATTCCTAGGCCAAGAAATTACCTTTCATGTGACTTTCTATGCAAACCAAAGGATTTGACTCACCTTATAACTCCACATAAATGTAATATAATTATTTTAAAGTCTCATATAACTCTATAAAATATATTATCACTCTAATTGGGCTTTGGGCCTAGTCAAGGGCTAATAGACCTGATTGTACGTTTGTGGGTTTAGGCCACCAAGTCTAGCCTCTAAAACTTGTGAGGCATTTTTCATGTCCATAAATGTTAAATATAAATTCCTATACCATTTTTCCATGTTTTTAGTAGCTCCCAACACACCTTCTTGCCTTCCTTATGACAAACAAGTAAACTATGGCTTTCTAGGAGTGCCCTTTGTCTAAGATAAAATAGAGGGAACTTCCCTTATTATCCCAACCAAGATGATTATATGGTGGGATAAATTAGGTTTTAATGATCTTATATACTTATTTTTAGGTATGAATCACATCAATAGGTCATCCAATTCCTCAAACACCCCAAGATAGGGCTCTCAAGATCATTGACTTTGTATCATGCTAGTGTATTGACTATAGGTTATATGTTGAACTCTTTTGACATACTTCCATATTTCCCTATGATGATAATTTGATGAGATAGAATTTACAATTTTTTAAGGTTTTCTAAAAACATGTTCATCATTCCAACCATTAATAAACTTCTCAATGTGTACCTTCCACTTTGATATGCCTAGTTGGCAAGTTATGTAACTGTGTTGTTTGCTCAGAAAATGGCATACTTGTAGGTATATACTACAATATTAGGTCTTGGGAATTTACTTAAGACCTTATTTTAATCCTTAGAGTTCATCTCATAGTTTTTATTTTCTATACTATGACTTAAGTGAGACCAACACACCCACTATTTAGTCCAACTTGCATTTTCACCCTACAATCAACCTGTAGGTGTTTATTCTGAGAGCAAAATAGGTCTTATAGGTTGTGATATGAGTTGAGACCCCATAATTAAAATCCTCTCAATTTTCCTTAGACCATTAGCTCCATTTCAATCCCAAAGAAGTAGTATTATGTATATTTATGCCTCGATTAGGTCTTATATTACTATAAAGCCCTTTGGGGTTCAAAATTCTATAGATAACACTAAAGGACTATAGTGAACTATTACATGATCTGGGGGTTCTCCATCATCATATTCCTTTATAAAAATAGACCACTTACCATGTAAAATCATATCCCCTATGATATGTCTCTATTATGGAAATGTTTAAACTTACCAAGACCTTATGTATTTCACTGTGGGAGGACTGAAAGAAGAGTGAAAACCCTGTTTTGGATAATTTAAGGTAACATGTCCCTTAGGTTACTTAATCAACATAAGAGCATGGTTTCAAGATTATTTTATACTAAATTGATTCACTACTAATTTTTATGGCACCTTTGACACCTCAAGACCTTAAGAAAGGTCCAAATAAATTTCAACATATGCATTCCAATTGCTCCATACTCTATATGAGCCACCTGTAGGTGCATATTGTAGGACACAGGGTAGTGAAATTTATATATTGACAATATTCATAGTGGATGAACCTATAATAAATGTTAGGCCTCAAAAAATTCTTAAAATTTATCCTTTCCATCTTAAAGGACTTCAAACTAGTTTCAACATCTCCATTCTAACATGATTTGTCTCTTGTAAGTGTCTGTCAATGATATATGACTATGTATAGAGTTTGAATTGGTTGTCATGGTCTATTTTATGTCATTTAAGTAAGTTGGATTTATTTCTCATGTTATAATAGTGTGTCCAACTTATTTAAAATCTTCAATTACCTCTTCATGACTATGTTCAAAACTTTCATTCACCTGATTATAGGGGAACTATGTAGGAAACTGATTGTGTTGGCCTTTATTGACTTGTCAATCCCCATGGAGACTAATTAGGTACTAAATATTATTTAATAGGCTGATAATAATGTTTTAATAAGTTTAAAACCACATCAACCTTGATTTAAACCACTAAAAGAAAGGAAAACCTATGTAGCTGATGAACATGCCTACAACATAATAATGAAGCTCCTACTTGAAAAACCAAGTTGTTTTTCTCCTTAAATCACTTCCACACATGAAATAAAATATATAAAATATGAGATAAGGATGCACACCTATTATATAAGTACTTTCATCAACTGTATTGTATAGACCAATGTAAATAGAAGCAAAACTTGCAGGGTGTGGGGATTGGCATGCAGAAAGGAGAAATCAACTTTGTAACATCGGTTCATAAAGTATAGGAAACCAATATTTGAAATTATGTCATGAATATGAATTATAATAAGGGTTATAAAATACCATAAGAAATTTTGTCTTGAGTAAACATTTGTAGTCTATATTTAACCAAAATTGGTTGGCCACTTTTGCATGCCTAGTGGAGCAATTGAGGAGTGAAATGGTTTTAAGCCATTTTTGGGACTTTCAAGGCTAAAAGTGTCAAATTAAGCTCATGGAATCTTAAGAGTCACTAGAAGGCCTTCCACATGTGCCGCAACCTCTGTAGAAGCCATACAACTACCCAAACTTCTTATTTTCTAACTATTTTCTTGATTTCAACATAGTACCTAAAAGTTTTTTAGTTAAGACTGACATGATTGATAATAATCAAACATAATTTATGTTGATAAATATTTGGAAACCTTTCTCAACTTAAGAAAACCATACAACCTTCGTAAATGGCTTAAATATGATCCCTTATGACATGAAATGGTACAAGGGCTAAAAGTTGATCATGACAAAGTTAATGACATACCAAATGATGTAAAATAATACCATGACACACTTCATAGGACCTTATAAGACCCATATATCATTTGTTTTACTATAGGGGTTGACCTATTTTGACTTATGGTCAAAATAGTCAACATCTGTCAACAACTATGACATAGTCATTTTTTCTCTTGGTATATAGGTCTTTGCTAGGGGCATCCTAAATTTTTATCTCAAAACTCATGTTGAGTTAATTTTATTCATTACCTAATTCACATCCAATATCCCATCACCTTATCTCTTCATACATCCCATCCCTCATTTCCTCTTTTGAGTGGCCATCCATCACCTTCCTCCCTACATGTCGCCTCAAGGGGGCATCATATCCACTAACATCAGTTACTAACATCCATACATAAGTGTCTTTCTTCATTGAAATACCATTAATCCCACTTCATCCACTCACAATTCCCTTTCAAAGAGTGGCAAATTGTATACATCTAAAATTACTCTCTTTATTTATCATCACTAATAGTGTTATTAGTTAACATTAATAACATTTATCTCATCTAATATCATTTATCTCTTCTAAATCCATCCTAATATCACCAATTCTAGTCATTAATATAACATCCCCCTTCATTAATATTTATCCACTAACCTTATTACTATCCCACAAATCAATTAATTTAACTAATTCCCTATTATCCACTAACTAATCTTGCTTGTCTATTATATTAGAATTTTAAATTCTAATCCAACCTACCCTAGCCTATTCCTTATCTTTTCTACATCCCTAATCCATAATCACTTATCTAAGCACCTATTTTAATCTTTATTATCCCCATAATGGATTTTATAATTCTCCAATTCTAGTATCCTCTCCATCTTAACCTCCTCTCTAGAAGCCTCCAACTCTAGAGGATTCTAAGGAATTTTTAATGCCTTTTAATCCTCCCTCTCCTGTATTTAATACACCACCCATCCATTTCCAAAAGGAAAATATTATAAACTAATTTTTCACCCTAAGGATGGATACTCTAGTCTCCTTAAATTTGGAATAACATTAAAACACCTCATCTACTATGGGTGATAATTCTTAGAGGTGAATCTCTAGTTTATGGGTTATCTCCCATGCACAACACCTATAACTAACTACTATCTTATTTACTTTGAAGTAAAATGGATAGAATGATATTAAACACTAATATAATGTAGGTGATATACCAAGACAAACTCCACAATCCTACTTGAAACTTCACTATGGAAGACAACTTATAAAATTAATCTCAAAACCTAAGGTTCTCCTAATAAAAGTGTTTCAACATGAATGTCGAATGCAATTTATTTCTGAAGGTAGATTAATAGTAGGTCTGATAATAGAAACTATTAATATTATTTAAACTTAAATACACATAATTTAATTAGTTACACACCATGTGACCTGTTAAAAGGTAGATTTCTCATATAAAACATGAAAGAGTGAGATGAATGCAAGGAAGGTTAACTATCACTTGGCATCCAGCAATAGACTACATGACACACTTATGAAAGAATTTATTAAACTAAACCAGATTGAAATATTTATACCAAATTCAAAATTAGTATTCAAATTACAAGGCTTCACCATACCAAAATGCATATGATTTATAATGTCAAAAAGGCAACTTATATAAAGAAAGAGGAAGAGAGAGAGAGATAGAGGCATAGATGAAGGATATTTCCAAGTGTATATCATGATTTACAAATAATAAATTATTTATATAACATTAATTAAAAAATTTAAATGAGATGTGTTCCTCTTTTGAAGATGATTCATCATCCAAGTGGTGTAAGAGTTAGATTACTTGCTTCACACCTTAATCTTCTTCTTCAAAATTGCCCTTTTTTGCATGTGAGAGTGAAAAATGGGATTATTCATCATAAATTCACCATGAAATTATTTTATACATCTTATTAGACACTTATTACAAATTTAGAAACCCACTTCCTCTCATATTTTCATGGTAATCATCACCCAACTCCTTAGGTGTTTTGAAACCCCTTGGTCTACTATGCCTAACTTTGTCCAAATGGCTCAAAACTTGATTTAACCTTCATCATGACACTATATCTCTATGAAATGAATTAAAATACCTTATAAAACTTTAATCAACTCATCTAGTTTCATGGAATAACCCCTAAGACTACATCTTGCGCCTTCTGATCTTATTGGGACTCAATCCCTTGTAGCCCTAAAATCATGTAAAATTCCTTATGTAGGATAGTGTATATATGGTAATAATATAATAAATATATATTTTAGGACCTATTATGTATTTATAACTCCATGACAAATTTCATAGACTGATTCTGAGTGGAAGTGTGTTTATTTGTCCCTTTTCTCTTTCTAATTAGGCCTCCATGCCTAGAATATTGTGTTTCTTATCTAGACTTATCCTATACATTTTAAACCATAAAAAAAATTAATTAACTTTAAATATAATATAATCAACCTCCATTCCAAATTTGAGGTCCTGAGACCCTATGGAAGTGTGAGAACCATGAAATGGTCCAAGAAACTAGCATTTTCTTAAGCTTGTTTTAGACTGTCTTCAAAAATTAGACCTTTAGGATCATTTACATGGTTTATTATATATATTTTTGTCTTTAATATTTAAAAAAATAAAAAATCACCCTTACTAATAGTTTTTAATTTTTCCATTTATCAAAATGCTAAAAAACACCTAAAAACCATGTAAAACATGGCATTAAATGCAGTTCATACAATTGTAGGTACAATCAACTTACATTTAAGGACCTAATTGGAGTTAATAATTATTTAAAATAGTTTTTAGTATATTTACAAGTCATTTAATGTAATTTAGAGGCTTGTCTATCTTAACAGGTCATTATTAGGGATTTGGGAGGGTTTAAACTTGTTTGGGTTCTTAATGATTGATCATAAACCTTGGGCCCTTAATTATTAAACCAATGACAAAAATATAAATTTAGTTATACTCATAAAATTTAACTAGGATAATAGGATCCCATGCAGTTTTTCCATACAAATCCAAGTTCAATAAGTTCCTTCTTGGGTTATAACTAGCTAATTAAAGAGTAGTTTGCAGTCTTAGGCATTGTTCATGAAGGTGAGGGGTAAAAATGTATAATTAATGCCAGGAGATTAAAGTGTAGGTATCCTTCACCATCCATTAAAAACATTTCATTCCATTCATATTTTCAAGGTCACACCAAGTGAGAGAAGATTGGTCTTGAATTGTATTCTTGAATTAGAAGAGCTCGAGGAGGTTTTATAGACTTAAATGACACTTTATTTATCTTTCCATACACATAGATGGTATTGTAAGTTTTTTTCCAACATTTTAAACTCATAAATTAATTTATGTCCTCATGTTACCTTATTAAAACCACTCCTCTCAAGATTGTGTATATAGGTTTACTAGTGTAGTCTTGGGCTCTTTAGGCCTAAACAAAACCTATCAACATTGCCACCCTTTCTTATTGACTCTGAGGAATATATAGAGATTGTAATAAAATTATAACATAATTACAATGTGAAATAATTCTTCTTGGTTATTTTTTCTCTTCAGATTATTCAATCACCTCTCATGTATGTAGGCATGCTTGTAGGGCTATGTGTATGCAGGGTCAAGTAGGTATATCTTAACCAGTCTCCTTGATTATTATTTTTAACTCCCTTTTGATATCATATGAATATTTTGATTTTTTTTCTCACATAAACACCCATCTCACTATGTGTGTGGCATCTTTGTTTCAAGTCTATAAATAACTTGAATGCAATCCTATAGGTGGTGATTGGAGTTTTGAATGCATTTTTGGGTTTTCAATACAAATCATTGGGCATTCAATAATATTTATTACTATAATGAGAACTAGTTACTCTCCTTTAAAACTCTTCCACATTTTTAATGACATTTCATCTTCAAAATGGCTATTCAAATATCTTATGTCTGTACCTAGAGATGGTTGTAGGTGATCATTTGATTATTGGAGTATTAAGCCCTAAAAATTAGCCTTCTTTAATTAATTCCTTGACAACTTGAAAGTAACATAAAATTCATTCAAATTTCTTCCTCATTTCTCTACAAGATTCATTAACTTCTCATATCATTAACTTCTCATATCATTTTAAAAACATTTCCTCTTACCTTCATCCATAGGTCTGGGTATGATTATTAAGCCTGCATAATCTTTTAGTGTTTTGACATTAGTCATTTCAACCTTTTTATGAATCTCAGATGGGTTCGATGTCTTAATTGGTTTTTTCCTTCTCTAATTTATTTATGGATTCAAGTTTCCAAATCTATTCTTTGTCACATAAAAATTGGCTTTTATCCAAAAAGAGGACCTATAGATCTATAACCTATAGGTCTATTTCTTTACTTGTATGGACTATTGAAAATAATTTATTGAGTCATATGCTCATGTACATTATATAAACTCATGTAATATATAATATCATCCTCATAGTAGTCCTATATACTTCAAGTAACACTATGCAATCTCAAATTGCTCATTTCTATATACAGGCATGTGTATGAGATCTACTCATATTCAAGTCTCATGCATGGAAGTTGGAGTCCATAGTTTGTTCATGCTATTTGATGATGTAATGGGGTTTTTATATATAAAATTAATGTTTATTAGTCTATACCAAATCTCTCTATTGATAAATCATCTTCAACATGAAACCTAGACCAATGAATATTCACCTACAAGTCTTCAGACCTATGGGTGGATAAAGCTTGTCTAAGTATTTGTTAAAGAGTGCCTTTGAACATCATGCTCATTAAATTTGGATTCCAACATGTTAAATAGTGATATATCATGCTACCATTGGTTTATCATTTCAATTTGGTCTAGGTTTAGCAGTCAAGATTATATAAGATTGCTTATGAACTGTACCATGCTTCTAAATATTGAGAAACATGACACCTCTTGAAGGATTATGTACAAAAACCATTTTTTAAGGAGAGATCACATGAATCGTAAAAGAGTGAGGGGTTTTTCATGAACAATTATGTATTTGGAAACTTTTGAGGGTGGTAAAACTTCAAACCAACCAAAATTCTTGTAGTTGGAATGATATATTCCATACACTTTAGACATTAGTTACTTTCATAAAGACACCTCATATAGTTGAGTTGATTTGTTAAATTGACATTTCAAGGAATTGTTTTATCTTTAAAAACATCTCACAAAATCCATTCTCATCCATTGAACTCTAAAGTGAAGAAATAAGAGCAAAACTAAACCCTACTTGAATGAATGAGACATAGTGGCATCCTTATACTCTTTGAAATTGTTCATAAAGGAGATAAGATGAATATAAAAAATAATGAAACATAATTTAATCTAACTATTGACATTTCCTAAAATTTAATCCTCTAACTTTCTCTCTTTTGGTCATCCCATATATTTTAAATTTACCTTTATGAGATTGTGAAGGGAACGATGGAGGAGAGAGAGAGTTATTGGCATATATTAGACATAAAACTTTATTTAAATAATGATTCTAACTTGTGACAGCTTAAAAAATTCCTTTGAACCATTTTCAACTACAAATGGATCTCTAAGTTCATACAAGTGCCTATAACTACCTACAAAAGATTATTTATCTCAATTTATGTGTTGAAATGCAATTTTATCAAGATATAAACATAT
This sequence comes from Torreya grandis, assembly GCA_037957365.1. Taxonomy (NCBI): domain Eukaryota; kingdom Viridiplantae; phylum Streptophyta; class Pinopsida; order Cupressales; family Taxaceae; genus Torreya; species Torreya grandis. The sequence continues at coordinate 440,658 of JARHVA010007412.1, forward strand.
CTAACCCCTATATTAAATTATCTACAATATGACACTTATTTAAATGTTTGTCTTTGAGATTGGTATGTACAATTTATTAAATTTGGCCTATAAAGGTGACTTAAGAGTTTTAGGAATAAATAATAAAAGGTTAATGGATGAATATATGAATTACAAGACATATTAAAAACCTTATATAAGGATTCAATCCAATGTTAAACTTTGACCACCATGACAAACACATTGACTCATGAATGACCTTGAGACTATATAGGTACATATGAGATAAAAACTCAAATAATGTTAATCAATTAAGAATGTGACCACATTAAGACCATTACAAGATTATTACAATAATATACAAGCTCGAATAACCATATGATAAAATTTCAACCTATATGGGTTGACCATTTTTGCTTAGGGGTCAAAATTGGTCAACAAATTAGTGATTTACAAGGGTACCATGCCTATAATACTAATATTGTTATAAGTAAAATCACTGAGGGGGGGGTGAATCAATGATGAAAGATATTTTAAAATTTAATTGTAATCCTTTCAAACTCTTACTTAATAACCAAAAACATTCATAAAGAATACAAGATGTTCATAACAATGAATAAGAAAGATAATGCAATATCACACACATAACATAAGATTTACATGGGAAACCCTCTTGGGGAATAAAACCCACTCTCAAGCCTACAAACACATGGACTAATTATCCTATAAGATGATAAAAAACATGATACATTTTAGTGAAGCACCCATTTCACAAGGAGCATCCACCCCTAAGTATGAACAATCACACACTTGTTCTAGATGTTGAGCTCCGACACAAAGCCTTATGAAATCAACAAATCTAGAACTCTAATTACATTTAATGTGATTGGATAAAAAATATATAACACATCTCTTTACAATATTCACACATACTAAAACATTCTCATATTATAAATTCATCTAAACACCCCTTTTAGATCACTCTAGGCTTCTTTTCACATCCTCAATTTGCTCTATACTTCATGTTAAGCATGGGATATATTGAGAAGGGGGGATTGAATCATTATATCATATATCTTATAAAATTTCACTTAATCATATATTAAAGATATGGAATAAAACTAAAAAAATAAAAACCACACAAGATAGAGAGACACCAAATTTTAATGTGAAAACCCAATATGGGAAAAACCATACAAAACAATCTCAAGTATATGAATGAGCACCAATTCAAAATAAAATATTCATAAATACAAACTTACAAGAGCACCAACCCCTTTGTTGAGCACCAACACAACAACTATTTGTGACCACCAGCCCATAGGAGCACCAACCCCTTTGTTGAGTACCAACATAAAAATTATTCGTGAGCACCAACCCATACGAGAAACAACCCCTATTATGTATACCACATAACTATCTCTCAATTTTTATTTCTCAATAAATGATAGCACATTACAATATCTCTTTTGTTTCTCTTGTTTTCTCTTCTAAGATAGATATCACAATTACAAACCATGCTCTCTTCCACACATTAAAAATGGCTTCCCAAGCCTTTATTTATATCTACCAAATGACCTTTGGCATTCACCCTTTGTGACCCTTCAATCCTCATGTAAAATGGTGCCAAACTTATATGACCCTTTGAATCCTTGCATTTGAAAAGTCACATGGTGGCCCTTCATGAGCAAATACATCCTTTCCCCTTTTGTCTTTATCTTGGTGACTTTTCATATTTCTCAAAGTGTCCTTTCATGAGAAATTGTGCCCTTCCTCTTTTTTCTTCACTTGGTGACTTTTGGAGTTCATAAAGATGACTCTTCATGGGAAAATGCATCTCATATATCTTTTGTCTTTACCCCATAACTCTTTGACTTCTTCATGGGCCCTCTTTTGACTTTATGCAACCAAAAGTATATTTATTAATATTAAATAAATATTAACACACATTAACCAAGATATGAACATTAAAAACACCATTAAATTATATGGAGCCTTTGTCACCAATAATGGTAGACCTTTGACATCAATGCCAATATTTCCAAAAATCTCCCCCTTTGTTAATGATGGCAACCCCAAACTAGAAATACCACAACCTAAAACCTGTACTACACATGCCAACCTACATATATTGTCAAACTAAAAAATATATAGTAATCCCCCTTAATATATCATCATGTACCTATTCCTTGTACCTATTCTTATACTTGTACCTATATTTGCACTTCTCCCCCTTTGACATCAATGGAAAAGGGCCTATCCTAGAGCTAACACTTATCTCCCCCTCAACTGATGTTGATCCTTAATGGAAAGAAGTAAAATAAATTACTCCTAACTCATCTCATAGATCCTTGAATATGTCCTTTGATTGTGCCTTTATGAAGATATTTGATAACACATATAAATTCTTTCCTATCCTCTAAGCATCTACAATCAACTCATCTAAATCTTTTCTTCTAATCTCATAACCTTCTGCATAAAAATTTAATGTTTATCCCTAATCACATATTTAACTTACACTCAATATATTATTCTTAAGACCTTCTACATGCAATACATTCTTGGTCTTGGTTCTACCATTATCCAAACTCAAAGTACCTTTTTTGACTATCCTAGCAGTGGTTTTATCGTTGAATTTCACTATTCCACCATTGATCTTCTTTAGAGTTATGAACTTGATCTTATCACTTATCATGTACCTCAAACATCTATTATCAATGAACCATAGTTGTTCTTCATTTGTTGCATGTAAAGATGTCTTAACTAACATAGAATCTTCAAGTTTTTTCTTCTATCATGAATTTTTCTGACCTTTTTTCTTGATCAATGGAGCATAGAAAATATGATCCTTCTTGATTTACTAAAACACACTTTTAAAATACCAAGCTATGTGTCCAAAATTATTTCACTTGTAGCATATTATGGCCTCTTCATCAAAACCTGACAGAGGAACAAAAGAGTTGTGGCTTCTGCTTGACTCTACATGAGTTTCCTTCTCCTTGTTTCTAAAATTGTTAGCTCTTTTCTAACATTCTATTTTATTATGACCATATCCATTAAAATAAAAAAAAATAACCATGAAAATAGAACTTGTTTATGTATTTTTTTCTTGATTGTCTTTTGTAGCTCTATTCCTTCCAATTTTATTTGTTTGAGATGTCCTCTATATTCTTCACATCTTCCCTTTTTGTTTCTTCTTTTGTAAAAGCTTCAACATATATATTTTTCTTTTCAAATCTAATACCAATCTTATCTGATATTAGATTTTTAATTTCCAATATCTTATTTAACATGTTAGTGCTATCCTCAAATTTTAAATCACTAACTGTTTGATCATTTATTGCTTTCTCAATATCTTCTTTTAAAGAGGTAATTTCAATAAGATACCTTTCACATTCTTCACTTACTTTTTGAAACTATGTTGTTAGATATTTTTCATTCCTTTTGGATTCTTCAAAGTGTGCTTTTAGATCTTCAATTATCTCCTTTGACTCTTTTTCATTTTTCTCAATTTGACACTTTAATCTTTGATTCTTATTCTCAATAACTTCTAATTATTCTAAGGCATAAATGAGTTCTCCTTCTAGATTCACCTCAGCTTCATTCTCACTTTCATCATATTCTTCTTCTTGATCATCTTTACTTTTACTTGTAGAGGCATCTTCATCATCACCATTATTCTTATTTGGATATTTATCCTTCAAAGAACCTAACTCAACCTTCAACTAATTACACTCTTCTTCTCTTGATTTCAAACTCGAATATGCAACCTCTAGCTAATTCTTAAGATCCTAAATAGACATCTTGTCTTCTTTTGCTTTTATGTCCAACTTAGAATCCAAGATACACCTTTGTTCCTTAAGAGCCTCGATAATAGATTTTAACTCTTGATTCTCCTTCTTTGGCTACTTGACCATCTTATGCTTTCCTTGATCTACCTTCAAGCTATTAAACACTTTTTAATGGAACCTACTCTGATACTAATTGTTAAGCATGGGATATACTGAGAGGGGGGTGAATTAGTATATCTTATATCTTATAAACTTTCACTTAATCAAATTCTACTTAATCATACATTCAAGACATGAAATAAAATTCAAATAATAAAACTACACAAGATAGAGAGAGACACTAGATTCTAATGTGGAAACCAAATGTGGGAAAAACCATGAAGAAAAATCTCAAGTATATGAATGAAGACCAACTCAAAAGACAATATTCACAAGCACCAACCCCTTTCCTAAGCACCAACATAAAAATTATTCATGAAAACCAACCCACAAGAGCACCAACCCCTTTTCTAAGCACAAACATAACAATTATTCATGAGCAACAACCCCTATTATGTATACCACATAATTATCTCTCAATGTTCATTTCTCAACAAATTATAAAAAAATGCAATATCTCTTTCTTTTCTCTCCTTTGATCTTCTAAGCAAGATTGATAATTAAAAACCATGCTCTCTTCCACACATTACAAATGGTTTCCCAAGCCTTTATTTATAGCTTACCAAATGACCTTTGGCAGTCACCCTTTTTGAACCTTCAATGCTCATGAAAAATGGCATCAAACTTGCATGACCCTTTGAATCCTTGAATTTTAAAAGTCACATGGTGACCCTTCATGAGAAAATGCATCGTTTCCCTTCTTGTCTTTATCTTTGTGACTTTTTGCATTCCTCAAAGTGTACCTTCATGAGAAATTGGGCCCTTCCTCTTTTGTCTTAACTTGGTGACTCTTGTAATTCCTTAAGATGACTCTTCATGGGAAAATTAATCCTATTTCTCTTTTTCCTTTACTTCATGAATCTTTGACTTCTTCATGGGCCCTCTTTTAACTTTATACAACCAAAAATATATTCATTAATATTAAATAAATATTAACACACATTAGCTAAGATATGAACATTAAAAACACCATTAAATTCTATGGAGCCTTTATCATCAATAATTATAGACCTTTGATATCAATGAAAATATTTCTAACACTTTAGTCCATCCATTGAACACACTATCTCTGATTTCTTTCCTTCATCTCTATCTATTGTTCTCTCAATATTTCCACATTCAAGTCTATAAACCATTACCTTGGTCTCCACTCTTTATAGAGTATTTATTAATATCAACTTATAAATTGTCCATAATACTTTTCTTAACTCTTAAAAATTTTATCATGCTAACACATATCTCAATACCATCCTTACAGGTTGGCCATAACATCCATGGGTCACACTTAAGTAGCTATGCCTTTCAATTAGGCCTTAGAATCCCTTATAGGTCTCATGAAGACCTATTACCCATTTATCACTTCATTAAACAAAATAAGAACATAATATCACTTTCAAATACATGGGTCCACTCTATATGACCTCTAAGACATCTTCAAATGAATACTCCTACCCAAACACTCTTTTGCTAAAGCACAAATTTCTTAAATAATATTTTGTACATAGTAACACCATGAATAAACAAATCATCAAATTTTAATCTTAATAGAAATGGATTTACAAATAATTATACCTTATAATAATTTTTTTTGGATGTGCCATGAAGTCCTCTTCAAATTTTATTTTAACTTCATCAGTAAATTCTATCATATGCTCAAGATATGGATAAAAAAACCCATCATTATTTTTCTTTCAAAAATTTTAGTAGTTAAATTCCAATGGTCACTATGTAAATACTAAAAATTAGACACTTTGTCATTATCTTGTGCTCCTTGGTAACTTTGAACAAATTAAAATCATCAATTTCCTTAGAAGTCTCCTGACTTTAACCTACAATCGCTCATTCTTGATTTTAGATCCTCACTTCTGAGATCATGCCACTTGGTAGATATGGATGCCTTCTACACACATTAACTATTTGAATCAATTCACTCTATTGATCTCCATCTATGTGATCACACATGTGCTATTGATATTCTATCAAATCATCAAGATTGAGACACATATAGCTAGTTCATGCAATCTGATAAATTGACTTCACATAAACCATTGATCTCTATCTAACAAGATCACACACTTTGTTAGATCCTTATCTAGTTATATTAAATGGTCACCATTAGATCCTTGATCTGATTGAATGCTCATCATAGATCTTCAATATCCTAAATTTGGCTAAGTATGGGAAATTAGTAAACTCTATTTGAGAAGCCAACTTTGCACCTTGATAACTTTTTCTACTCTTTATGTTTAGACCTAAAATTTGAACCATATGATATTATCACATAGATTAATATATCCATATATCAATCTACTCCTAGAACCTTCACATGGTTGAAATATGATGTCATCAATATATTAACTTAGATTTATCTATCAAGAACACTACTTGAGCTTAGACATTCATATGATTGTTCTGAGGAATTTTTTCCACTTTCATAACCACTCTAAGCACTCATAACATCCCATAGGGTCTCTGTAACATGACCATACCATCAATATCATTCATTAATTACTTAGCTAGTCAAACATGTTAGAGGTAAAATCACTTGAGGGGTGACTCAGTGAGCCCAAATTGTCCAAATTTAATTATTATCTTTACAAGGACTTAATTATTTATCACGAGCATTCATGAAGCATACATATCATTCATAACAATGAGCAAGAGAGACAATGCAAGATCAATCACATAACACATAAAAAAATGTGGGAAACCCTCTTGGGGAATAAAAACCACTAGAACTTGTAATTGGACTATTATCCTATAATAATAAGATCTAATTTATATCATCTACAAATGATCAAAGAACTACAATCCCTATTCAGTGAGAATATAATCCCATAAGGTGCTGCCACACCTGTCTAGTTGAGTTGCAACAACAACCAAAATTTTTATCAAGTTTCACCTTGCAATGAGGCTATAAAAACCTTAGATGTTGACATACCACAATAACACCTATGTACACATCTATCATTACATTGATGTCCTCAACACCTAATTATGGACCTTTGCTTATCACTCTTTATCTTTACTCACACTCAATCTACAAGATCACTATTCTGCCAATATAATTATGACCTATATATCATAAAAATAGTCCTTCATCTATTATGATATTGAACTCACTCTCAAGGAACTTTACCCCACCTTCACTCAACAATCCACACATAGAATCCTCTTTCTAATCTCTCCCTAGTCTCTTGCTTACAAGTCTAGAAATCACCAACTTTGATTTCACTATTTATAGATCAATCTTGATAATCAACACCTTGGTTAGCCATTATGAATTTATTATCCCTTAACTCTTTTATCACTTGAATAAATTTCTAAAAAAAAAAATTCATAGGTCAGCCATAGCATCTATGGGTCACCCTTAAGGAATTAGACCTTTTAATAAGGGCCTTATAGTCCTTATATGTCTCATGTGAACCCATTCACCCATTTAAAACAACCTCAAACAAAACAAGAAAACATTAAAATTTTAAAAACATGGGTCAACTCATTATGTCCCATTTAACATCTTTAAATTATCACAATCATCTTACCTCACATCTATGTATGTTCAATCAACTCAAACAAAGACCTTATACATAGGAACATCATTACCAAGCATATAGTAAACTTATTAATCATTTTTCATAATCCATATAGATTTATCACACCTTAAAAATCCATAAAAATCATCCTCATGGATTTTAAAACACTCCCAAATAGCTAAGTCCTCATGATACAATGGAACAACATCAACACAAGCTTGAATATCCTTCTCGGGTCACTTGTAGAACATATACAAAAAACTAATCAACTTTAAATCACCATATCTTTGTCTTTACATAATTTATTATCTTATAATCCATATTTATATATTTACCTTATATTCCTCTACAAATTTTATTTTTATTTCATGATCAAATTCATCCTGGATCAAAAATTATAGCCCAAAAACCAAACACTAGTTTTTCCTTTGAAAATTCAAATATTCAAATACAAATGTTCACAGTTAATATATGAATAGGATGTTCACATCTCATGTCCTCTCATATTTGGATCAATCTCACACCATCAATATTTTTTAAGATTTAATTCATATTCTACCAAAGCCAAACATTAAACATTTATCACTTTGACCTCATCTTGTGCACTCTGGGAATGTTGACTTATTATGTACCATTTATCTTTGTAGATTAGCCAGGTCTTTATCAATCACCAATCACCATTAGATAAATATATATGATCACCCACAATTTTTTATATCCTTATATTTTAGTTTTGATTAGTCATTAAACTTTATACACTTGTCCTCATGATGCAACTTCTTATCATCTTGGGCCATACATGTTTTGTTGATCTTTTGAGCCTTGCTCAAAATTTACCTCTTTTAAACAACTATCACATTGAACCATTTTACTTTACACATGACATATATCTTCACTATATTAACTCCCATGAGTCATTAGATATCCTCTAGGTCCAAATATTTAACATCATGCAAATTGACTAAGTATGGGTACCAACTACAATATGCCTAGAAAGCCTACTTTGGACTACAATAACTTCTACGCTTGGATGCATGATCTTATATTTGAACCTCATGAAATAATTTCAGAGGATAATCCATCCATATAATAAAATACTCATATAACCTTCACATGTGTGAGATATAATGTCATTAAGATGCCTTCTTTAAATCTTCTATCATAGAGCCAACTATGTCTTAGAGATCAACTTTGCTCCTGCATAACTTTTGTTGCACTTCACTGCATGATCTAAAATCTAGAAAAAATAAACTAGGTACACAAATTAACAAAAAAATATTATCACCTTAACCTAAAACATCCAAATGTGTGATATATTCCATCATCAAACTTCTTACTTGACTCTTTTTGGCCACATTACAAATTTGGCTAAGTATGGAAAAACAATGAATTATGATTAAGAAGTTAACTTTGCACCCTCATATCTTTGATCAAAATTAGATGCATGAATTTAGATATATTTCATAAAAAATAGGGATAAATTTTATCACAATAATATGACCAACTCCCCTTGACTCATTCCCATGTGGCAATGGTGATGTCATCAAACTACCTACTCAAAATTTTTACCACTAGACCAATCTTGCCAAGATGGTCACAATGAAGAACCAGATGAATTATACTCATCCACACAAGAACTTAGGGAATTATTTACTTATTATAGGAACATTTTAACATGATAAAATCACCATACTCATCCTTGAACATCTCTAACCATGCCAAAACTGAAGATCAACCAATAATACTTCATACTAGGACAAGAACATTACACACTTTTTCATTGTCACTTGGACACATCCATGAAATAAAAATTACATCATCATGACAAGTCTCCAATAATCTCCCCATTTTTCATTTATGTCAACTACCATCATATATAGTAATATACATCTCACTTTCTCTCTCTCTTCAAGCACTCCCACAATAGGAATTTTATCCCCTTTTGACACAATGACAAAGTGGGAAAAATATAAACCTAAGGACCTAAAAACACTACCAATAGGATTATACCATCTTATAAATATAGTACACAATCCCCCTTACCTTGAGCCTACCTCTTCTTGCCTTGACAACTTCCTTTTGCTCCATGCCAACACTCTCTTCAACCAAGTACTGCAACCATTAAAGAAATAACATAAAAAACCATATAAATATGATTAAACACATTAAATTAACATATAATAGGGACTCACTCATAATAAATCTAATAAATTACACCTTTTGAGCATCTTTGAATCTCCACACATCATGAATAACCACCACACATGCTAATAGCCTCCTTTCTCAAGATACTACAAGGACCACCAATTAGAACTTCATGCCACTCACCAAATAATAAACATGCACTCAACCAACTTTAGAAATATTATTGAAAAACAATTTCCTTTGTATTTTGTAAATACATATCAAAAAACACTTCTCTTCAAACTAGGCCCATCTAGCCTCCTTGTAGCCCTACCTAGAACTTGCAGAGCCCATAATTTTTAGTAGACACATTTTAAAGACCTAAAAATCAATATATAGATCACTCTCATATTCCTCTTCAACAAAACCAATTTAAAACACCAGTATCATCTTCCACAACATACTTACTTCACAAACCTACTACTCAATTAGACATCCAATATGCCAAAAACTTGAATAACTTGAGAACCACAAATCTTCAGTTCAATGTGAAGCTTTATTTTACCACCTATTTGGAAAATTAAAATATTAAGAATCCTTAAATCTTAACTCCAAATGAAAAACACTTTTGTAGCATAGCTCAACACCCTAGAATTTCAAAATAAATAGGGTCAATAAACCTCTTTTTGGTCAACACACACCTATGAAAATTTTTACACACCTAGAGACACCCATCATACACTTATTTAGATCAAAAAATCACCTAGAGAACATCACATAGAAGTGTATATATCTTTTTGAGCATCAAACTCTTTTTGACATTTGCATCAATCTCATTAAGCCACCTAAAACCACCCTTTATGACTTTGTACTACAACTCCTTCACAAACCTATGTAATGGGATCATGAAATTATTGTTTTGCCTTAACCAAAGACATTTTATAATTTATATTATCATTTTGAGCAAACAAACATGCTTTTCCATAGAAATGATTCTCTTAAGAATCATATATATAGACCTCCTCTACACCGCAATGCTCTACCATGGTGTGAAACTAGGAGTTACTCACAACTCCTCACATTCTTTCTCTTCTTTGGCCATATAATGCTTATAGTTCTTATTCTTCTTCTTTGAAGTAATAGAAACAACTTCCTCATCCACTACAACATTCTCCTTTTCTTCTATTACTAGATTATCAATACATGGAGACAATATTGATTCATGGCATACCTTTTCATATGAATAAACTTCCTTGCAGTTTGGAACCTCATCATTAGACATAGAAAATTGATGTTTTTTACATGATACATGCTCAAAAATAGCAAGATGTTCACTTGGATCCATACATACCTTAGGACTAGCCTCAGGCATCACCTTGGGATTCTTCTTGAGCTTAGTCTCTTCACTGCTAACATGAGCAAAAAATGAGATCCCTTGGAACTCTTCAAAATTTGAAGCATTATCCACCATATAAAATAGATTACTTGGATGTATAGTCTCATCATGACTCACATTTTTCACCTTTGGCTTTCATGTGTTAACATGCCATCTTCCTTAAACTCTAAGTGCTTGATTAAATGTATTATATCTTGTAGGCCTTTGCTTGTAGATTATAGCAATTTGACCTCTCTGTTTATAATTGTAGCACACCATATATTTTGAAAAAAATGTATCTTGCTTTACCTTATTTGGATATAAATTTGCAATATGTCCTATGCCATAACAATTAAATCACTTAACTCTATTCATACCTTTGAATAATGATCCCCATCATATTTCCATGAAAAGTCATTTCTAACAAGTCTATTTCACTCTCTAGCCCTATGACCAAATTGATTACATGTATAATAGTAACCATTGAATCTTACATATCTCATAGCATTTGGCTACCATATCTAATTTTTCTTTACTCTACCAACACCTTCATTCCTTATCTGATGAATTGTATTCAAAGTATGATTATCATGGTTCATGTTAGTCTTCATCTTGTATTGAGTAACATTATTTTATTATTCTTCATATCCAAGATCAGTTCTATCACTAGCAAGCTTTTGACCACTCAAAATATTGTGTAGATCACATGAGCCCTTTTCAAATCTCACAAATGTCTTCCCCTTACTATCATATTTCTCTAACTCATCTTTCAAAGATAAAATCTTAGAATCATACCTTGATAATTCTTATTCTTTGGTTCTTATACTTTTAGGAATAGATTCCAACTTAGAATTAAGAAACATGACAACACCTTCATGCTCCCTAGATTATTCAACCAATCTTTCCTCAACACACTAAATTGATCCACATAGTCTTTGAGCTTAGATTTCATATTCTTATTGATCTTCTTCTCAATCTTTAGTTCTTTAAGATCATTCATAAAAATAGCTTCATAGTCCACCTCATCTTCATCATCATTTGAATCACTCCAAGTAGACTCCTTATGATGTGATCAACTTCCTTCCTTAGCCATGAATAGAGCTTCATGTTTAGTAGGACCATCATATTCATGATCAAATTTTGAGTCACTATTCTCACTCTCATTTGATGAGCTACAATATTATTTAGTGTAGAGACTCTTCTTGTTCTTAAAGGACTTCTTATTGTTATACTTTCTAAATCATTTCTTCTTTTATGTCTTATTATTTTTATCTTTTCCTTCACCATGATCTTCATCAACATTCTTCTCATGCTTATGACATAAATTTCAAACAAAATGTCATATCTCTCCACAGTTGAAACATTTGAAGGGTAGTTTACCCTTATGCTTCCCTAAGCCTATGTTCAATTTCCTAGTAATCGAAGCAATTAGTTCATCCTCATCAATGTTAGATATTCCATCTTCTTTGGATTTATTACCTTAAAAATTATTCTTAGGATTCATATCTATCTTGAATGTAGCTTCCTTATTTGGTGGTATATCATCATTTATTCTCATCTCATATGTTGTAAGGGTGCCATGCACTTGATCCATCTTCAACTAAGTAAGATCATGACTCTCTTCTATAGTAGATACTTTTAGATCATGAGAGAGAGAGAGAGAGACCTCAATACCTTTTAGAATATATTTGTCTCTTCAAAATTCTCTCTAGGACCTTTGATGATGTTCACAGCCTCATCAAATCTCTTCAAAAAGTATGACAAAATATTCTTCCTTCGTCTTGAGACTTTCAAATTACCTTCTATGAGTTTGCAACTTAGGAAGCTTGACCTTTGAATATCCTTCAAAAGTTATATTCATTTTGTCCCATATATCTTTAGAAAATGTACAATGGATTACCTTGGTGTATTCAATCTCTAAAAGACCATAAGTAATAGCATTCATTTCCTTAGAATTATTCTCAAACAACTTCTTGTCTATAGTACTAGATGGAGTATTAAGAACAACATAACCATTTAGAACATATTTCTATATATCAAACCCTAGGTACATAATGTATGTCCTCATCCTTGCACTCTAAAAATAATAATTGGATTCATTGAACATCAGTGATTTCTTAGTAGAGAAAATTCCTTGACGACTTCCCATATTATTCTTTGGATCACCTTCAAGATCCTAAGCCTTTACTATAGGACCTACTCTAATACCAATTTTTAGAGGTAAAATCACTGGGGGTGAATTAGTGAGAGCAAATTTTCCAACTTTCATTATGATATTTATAAGCACTTCATCAGTTTTCATAAGCATTCATGAAGCATACACATCATTCATAGTAATGAGCAAGAGAGACAATGCAAGATCAATCACATAACACATGACAAATGTGGGAAACCCTCTTTGGGAATCAAGCCCAATGGAACCTAAAATTTGAATAATATATTATAATAACAAGATCCAATTTAGATCATGTATAAATTATCAAGGCGCTGTAATCCCTATTTAGTGAGACTACAATCCCATAAGGTGTTACCATACCTGTCTAGCTAAACTAAAACAATAACTAGAATTTTTAGCAAGTTTCAACTTGTAAGGAGGATAAAACCATCTTAGATGTTGAGATGACATAAAAACACCTATGAACACATCCAACTTTGCACTGATGTCTTCAAAAACTAATGATGGACCTCTGCTTATCACTCTTCACCTTCACTCACACTTAATCTACAAGAGCACTAGTCTATTAACATAATTATGACCTATAGGTCATAAAAATAGTCATGAATCTATTATAATCTTAAAATAATCCTTAGGGTACTCTACCCCACCTTAGTTCCATAATCCACACATACAAGCCTCTATCTAATCTCTCCCAAGTATCTTGCGTATAAGTCTAGAAATCACCAACTTTGGTTTCACTATTTATAGAGCAATATTGATAATAAACACCTTGGTTAGCCATTAGTAATGGTTTATCTCTTAAGTAATATCTCACACAAAGACATATCTCAAAATAATTTTCATAGTTTGGCCATAGAATCTATGGGTCACCCTTAAGGAACTACACCTTTTAGTAAGGCCCTTGTAGCCCTTATAGGTCGCATGCAAACCCATTCACCCATTTAGCACATCCTTGAGAAAAATAAAAACACAAAACCAATTTAAAATACATTTTTACACTCATTATTCCCCCTTATACATCTTCAAATTATCATTTTCATCTTATCTCACATCTACATATGCTCAATCAACTCAAATAGAGACCTTATACATAGGAACACCATTACCGAATATACAATCAACTTACTAAGAATTGTACATAATCAAGATAGATTTATCACACATTTAAAATCCATACAGATAATCCTCATGGAGTATAAAACACTCCCAAATATTTAAGTCATCATGAGACATCAAAACATCATCAACACAAGCTTGAATATCCTTCTCAGGTCACTTATAAAACATATACAAAAACATAGTCAACTCTAAATTACCATATCTTTGTATGTACATACTTTCAGTATTCAAATACATATTTAAAAATGTTCCATAGAGTCCTATACCAATTTCATTTTTACATCATGAGCAAATTTGTCTTGGATCAAAATTTATAGCCCAAAAACCAGACACTAATTTTTCCTTTGCAAATTCAAATATTCAAATACAATTGGCCATAGTTAATCTTCAAACACATTGCTCAAATCTCATGTCCTCTCAAATTTGTATCAATCTTAGACCATTTATATTTTCTAATATTTAACACATATTCCACCAAATCCAAATGTCAAACATCTACCACTTTGAGTCATCTTGTGTACTTTGGGAATGTTGACTTATTATGCACCATCAATCTCTGTGGATCAACTTGGTCTATATCTAGTACCATGCACCATTTGATCAATAAATATGATCACATCAAAGCTAATATATCCTTATCCTATACATTTACTCAATTGATAAACTTTGGACACTTGCCCTCATCATGTAGCTTCCTATCATCTTGGACCATAGATGCTTTATTGATCTTCTGAAACTCGCTTGATTTTTACCTCTGTTAAACAATGATCACATTAACCCATTTGAATCTATGTGCATCATATATATTCACTATATAAAATCCCATAAACCATTGGATCTCTACTAGGTCTAGATCTTTGATATCATGAAAAATGATTAAGTATGGGAACCAACTGTAATATGCCTAGAAAGCCTACTTTGGACTATTATAAATTCTATGTTTGGATTCATGATCTCAAATTTGGATCATGATCACCTTTCAAAGGATAATCCATCCATATAAAAATATTATCTTTTAACCTTCACGTGTGTGAGATATAGTATCATTAAGATGCCTTCTCAAAATATTCTATCATAGAGCCAATTATATATGGATTTTGTCTGGGAGACCAACTTTGCTCCTGCATAACTTTTACTGCACTTCAATGCATGATCTATAATTTAGTACAAATAAACTAGGTAAAAATTTGAAAAAATCATATGATCACCTTCTCCTCAAATTTCCACACATGTGAAATATTCCATCGTCAAACTACTTACTTGGCTCTTTCTGGCCACATTACAAATTTGGCCAAGTTTGGGAAAACAATGAATTCTGATTGAGAAGCCAACTTTGCACCCTCATATCTTTGACCAAGATTCAATGCATGAATTTATATCTAGCACAAAATAATTAGGTACTAATATGATCATAACCATATTACCATCTCCCATTGACTCATTCCCATGTGGTAGTAGTGGTGTCATCACACTACCTACTTATATTTTCTACCACTAGACCAATCTTGCCAATACGAACACAATGAAGAACTGGATGAATCCTACTCATGAGCACAAGCACTCAAGGCATTATTGAATTCTTATAGGACCCCTTGCACCTTCTCAAATCACCATAATTATCCTTGAACATCTCTAACCATAAAAAATTTGAAGATCAACCAATCATACTTAAAGCATATTAGGACAAACACATTACACACTTTGTTATTGTAACATAGACTAACAAGGCACTTCATCCACTCACTTAGACACCTCCATGAAATAATCATGACAACTCTCTAAGAAAACACTCTCCAATCCATCAATATAATCACCTTTTCATTAATCCACTATGAATCATGCTCTCTTTGACATCAATGACAACCTAACATCAATGACCATGCTCAACAATCTCCCCCTTTGTCATTGATGTCAAAACACCCTCAAAATGACTTCTTACTCATTTTAACATATTCATTCTGATATTTTCCCCCATTTGACATTAATTAAAAATTGTCTCTTCCTCAACATGCCAATAATCATTCCTCAACATCATGTGTGCATTAAAATACTATTTAAGATGCTTAGGATACTTACATACTTTCAATCATATGAATCAATTGTTCCTCCTTTGACATGCACTAATATGAACTTGGACTTCTCTGATCCTTAGACCTAAAAAAATACTTGTAGAGATTAGAAATCTCCCCCTAACATCAATCTCCATCTCATGTCATCTATTTTTTGACAAACACCAATCTGAACTTGGGCTTCTCTGATCCTTAAACCTGTTTATCTACAGAACTCAAAAGTTCTCTTTGCTCATGCATGAAGATTCAATACCTTGTCAAAACACATAACTTAGTTTGATCAAGCCATCATATCAATATTCTTAAAATCATAAATTTAAAAGACATCTTAACATATGCTCCCCCTTACATCATGCACATATTATTCAAGCCACTCAAGATAACTAAGTTAGCTCCACCATAGACAAACACATTTTGCATATTATAAAATTGAAGAGAACATACCTTTATACTTATTGGTATTTTGATCATTACCTAGAGTACACACACTTGCTTCCACATAAGAAATATGTCTCCTAAGAAGCATATGTAGAGACACACACTTGTCATATAGGGACTAAATATCCCAAAACTTAAGAGACTCCCATATTTCCATGATCTTACTTGACTTGTAGCCTTTCCTTATCTTTATATTGACTCTGAATGAGTTCTCAACCTTATTCTTTCATATTATCTCAGGATCCTACTTGATTTGTTTATTAATTTGGGTAAATAAGGATTGTTCCTTGATAATTGAACTTATTCCCTCTTCTATCATGGAAATAATCCACTTTGATCCCATTTTTAATTTACCCTCTTAGGCCTCCATTCACTATGACTCCTCTTCACGTCAAGATTGATAATTTTTGAAGTAGAAAACTGATCATTCTTATAGAACCTTTCTATGTGACCTCTCTCATGACATTTGAAACAAATTAGGTTTCTTATACTATATATACCTTGTGATTGATATATATGATGATTATTTGAAGTTTCATTAATTCATTTATGTACCTAATCATTTAGTCTCCTGATGAAGATATTACAAAACTTTACAATATGACCAAACCTTTGACACTTGTAGAAAAAGATCTCATTCTTTCTTTGTGAACCTATTGACTATCTTGAGTGATGATGTTATTTATGATTTCCATTATCTTCCTCATAATTTCATGAAAATTCATTCTTTGAAGATCTCTCACAATCTTTTGACCTATGACCAAACTTATTTCAAGAGTAATAATGATTATTAAAATTTGTATACCTCATAACGTTTGGTTGTTTGATCTAATTTGTCTTCATTTTGTCAATACCTTCATTCCTTGACTAATTATTGATTTTCAAATCCTTTATCTTATCTTTAGTTACATTCTTTTGTTATTTTTTGTATCCAAGACCAAATCTATCAATAGTATGCTTTTGAATACTCATAATATTGTCAAGATCATTTGAGCTATTTTCATACTTCACAAATAACTTCACCTTACAAGATGTCTCATGTAACTCAGATTTTAATTACTTAATTTCAATCACATACCTTAAGCATTCATCTTCTTTGGATTTTAGACTTGTATACATAGTTTCTAATTGAGTATTGAGATTCTTGACAATATATTCATGTTACCTAGTGACATCATTCATTAATTATTATAAAACACTAAATTACTTTAATAGTCATTGATTTGTGACATCATTTCTTTGTTCCTTTTCTCCTCAATCTTCAAAATCATTAATCAATTCATCCTTATTATCTAAATCATCAACTATATATTTGCTCATAGATTGATTTAGTTTCATCTACAAAGACTCTACCTCTGATTGATACATAATACATTATTCATCCTTAGTCTTTACTTATTCATTAACATTAAACACCTAAGTTTCAAGTTGTGTGATCTCATCATGTTCCTCAACTAAATTACTCATCCTTTCTTCAAAAATTACAATTTTATCCTCTTAGGTTTTGATAAAGTAATCTTGTTTTCTATTTTTTCTTTGTAGTAACATCATTGCTTCCATAATATCAAGATATTTATCTTCAAGATTGACTTTATCATCTTCTTCCTCTGAGTTATCTCTACCCAAGAAATCTCTACTTAAATAAAATTCACATTCATCATCACTACAAGCCATGAACAATGTCTCCTTGTCCTCATTATGAAAAGAATCATCACTATTAGATGTGTTTACTTCTTGCTCTTTATATGAGTTACTATCTTCTTCGTGGTAAAGTCTCTTATTGGCTTTATATGATTCTTTCTTTCCATTTTCTTACTGAAGAAGTTTTTGTACTTGTTAGGACCCTCATATTTCTTGTGTTCATCCTCATAAGATTCCTTACAAGATTATTTGAGTTTAAATTGGTTTATATATTTAGATACAAAATAACCAACTTTACCACATGAAAATCATTTGAAAGGAAGTTTTCCTTCATACTTACCTAATCCTACATTCAATCTTAATTCAATCATGGCTTCGATTTGATCTTCATTAAGATCAAAATATTCAAGACTTAACTTTTTCTTCTTAGATTTTATCTCCTTAATCACCTTAAAGGTTGATTCCTTATTAAGAGGTCTATCCTCATCAAATATCATCTCATACGCAGTAAGGATGCCATGCAGTTCATCCATCTTCAACTGAGTGAGATCATGACTTTCTTTTATAGTAGAAAATTTTGAATCAAACTTTAGTGTAAGAGTCTTCAATACCTTTTTTACTACATTAGCTTCATCAATCACCTCTCCAAGACCTATGATCATGTTTAATACCTCATAAAACCTTACACAATAGCATGTTATAGTATCTTCTTTCTTTATTTTGAGACCTTCAAATTACCTTCGGTAGGTCTGTAATTTAGCTAGTTTTACCTTGAGTCTCCTTCATAGATATTTTATAGTTTTTCCTAAATTTACTTGGTAGATTTGCATTGGATAACTTTGTTGAACTAAACCTAGGATAGAACATAAATGATAGAATTCATAGATTTAGAATTATTATCACTCAAATTCTTATCAACAACAGTAGTTAGAGGAGTATTTGGTGTAGTATAACCATATATGATAGATTACTAAGTATCAAACCCTAGATACATGATGTATGTCCTCATCCTTGGACTCTAAAAACCATAATTTGACCCATTAAACAATAGTGATTTATTTTTATAGAATACCTAATTTTGTTGACTTTCCAAATTATACCTTAGATCACATTCAAGTGGTTAAACTTGTAATGAAGGTCTTGCTCTGATAATAATTGTTGGAGGTACAATCATTGAGAGGGGGGGGTAAATCAATTATGAAAGATATTTATAACTTTAATTATAATCCTTTAAAACTCTTAATCAATTACTATAAACATTCGTAAATCATACAAGATTTTGATAACAATGATTAGAAAAGATGATGTAATATCCCACACATACCATAAGATCTACATGGGAAACCATCTCAGGGAATAAAACCCAATCTCAAGCCTATAAGCATATAGACTACTTGTCCTATAATATGATCACAAACATGAGAAATTTTAGAGAATCACCCACTTCCCAAGGATCACCCACTTTTTTTAGATCTTGAGCACCTACATAACACCTTATGAAATCAATACCTCCAAAACTCTAATTGCATTCAATTTAATTAGAGAAACAATGTATAACACTTCTCTTTAAAATCTTCACACATAATCAAACTTGATCATAAAATCAATACATCCAAACACGCCTTTTGGATCACTCTGGTATTTTTCTCTCATCCTCAATATTCTATGTACTTTAATCCATCCACTAAGCACACTATCTCTAATCTCTTTCCTTTGTCTCTATCTACTTCTCTCTCAATACTTTCGTATATAAGGGCATACTATAAGGACCAAAAAATGGATTAAATTTTGGATTGAATTATTATTTAAAGTTTTTAATATGTGTAAGAGGTCATAATTAGTATTTAGGTTTGATTTGAGTTGTCTAAGGATTCATAAAATTCAAACTATGCCCTTTCCCACCAAAATGCCTCTATTTGAAAATTTGAATTTTCAAGCCTTCTTGAAGGGCTTCCATGAATTTTGTGAAGGTTAAAAGTTTTATAAACATGTCTAAGAGGTTTTTAGACTATATAAATGTCCATAATATTCTATTTTAGTCTATAGGCATGGTCATGGTCATATTGGTAAAAGATGAACAATGTAATGTAATTCAATAACCTTTATGTGGGAAAGACCCAAGAATTAGTTATGCTTATTGGTAGGATTTTTAATGAGTAAATTTTGGTATTTTCATAGTGAATTTACAATCAAATTTTATGGATAATGGACATGTAAATAGATAAACTTTATGAGTAAAGGACTATGATATGGAAAGTCTATGTGCATTGAAATGGCATGGCTGAAATAGAGTATTTTATGTGTTTGAATCATCAATGTGGTAAGAAGTTCATTGAATGGTTATTGATTTTTTTTTAGACCAAATCATATTATATTTATGAGATAGGGGAATTCTCATTGAATTGATTAAAAATCATCTTTGTAGTGACATATAGGTGTTTTTCAATAGGAAAATACCCTTATATGGGTTTGTACACGGAACAAATGAGTATTTGACCTTTTTCCCTATTTTAATTATCTGTAAGACTAGACATTGAATGTGTTTTTGAGTTAAGATTAACCTTGTTACAATTTATATTTGATCAAAATGTTTTAAGTTCCCAAATGGTTATAAACATTATCCCTTGAAGGTATGCAATCTTCTAATTCAAAACTCTGTTCACTGAGTTATACTATGTTGTTTTTTGTTGTGATTGAAATGGAATTAAATTTATATATTATCAGGATACATACCTAATAATGTTAAATAATCCTTGGATAAGGAAATATATAAATAAAACACTATAAACCCGATTCATATTAGTAGAATAGAGTCAAAAGAGATAGAGATTTTGTGTTAGAGAGTGATCTAAGGGTGGTGGACACATGAACTTTAAATTAAAAAGTTGTATTAAGCATAGAAAAAAAAATTCAAACATTTTTTTACTTTAAACTCTTTCTTGATCAAGATATGGAATTTAATTCACCATCAGCCTACATAATCACCTCAAAC
The DNA here is from genome assembly GCA_037957365.1 of Torreya grandis. Classification (NCBI taxonomy): domain Eukaryota; kingdom Viridiplantae; phylum Streptophyta; class Pinopsida; order Cupressales; family Taxaceae; genus Torreya; species Torreya grandis. The sequence continues at coordinate 462,057 of JARHVA010007412.1, forward strand.
TTTGGCTATTAGGGTTTTGATCATTCTAAGATAACTAACCCTTAGAAAATCACAAAAATTTGTAATTTTGTATGTTTTTGAGTGTCCTAACTAATAAGTCACTTCTAGACTTGTACAAACTAGGTTGTATTGTTTTCTAGTGAGCGGAGTTGTGGAAGGGCTAAAAGAGGCCTAATTTGATAGGCTACAAAAGAAAAAGTGGGTCTAGAAGAAGAATTAGATGCTCAAATTTGAAATACAAGTGTGTCATAATGGTACAAAGGATAAAATATCATTATAAAGTCATAATAACTTGTAATTTATTCAAGCAAAGGTATTTATAGTTAGAAAGGGCTACAAGGATTGACTTTTGCATAGGTAGAGTTTCATAAGTGAAAGGAAAGGGGTTGGAGATAGTTCCAAAGGAGCATTGAGATTTATTAAGAGATTTTTATAAGCTAAATAAATACGTTATATTATTTTAAAAATTTAGAGGTTTTAAACTTTTGCATGGTGCATAGTTCTTAAGCCTGAGACTAGAGAAGTGTTCCTTTATTCAAGGACAAAAGAAAGAAACTTATGCAAGCTCTACATCAATTCCACATTTAAGTCGAAAAACCATTTCCTTGGTATCCACTCCTTATAGAGTCTTCATTAATATCAACTTCTAAGTTGGCCATAATACTTGCCTTAACCCTTACATCTTTTATCATGATAATATATAGCTTAATACCATCCTCATAGGTCAGCCATAACATCCATGGGTCACACTTATGTAGCTACAACTTTAAATTATGCCTTATAAGCCCTTATAGATCTCATGGAGACATATTACCCATTTATCACTTCATCAAGAAAATTAAGAACACAAGATCACTTTCAAATACATGGGTTCACTCTATATGACCTCTAAGACATCTTCAAATGAATACTCATACCAAAACACTCTTCTGATAAAGCACAAATTGCTTAAACATTATTTTGTACATAGTAACACCATGAATAAACAAATAGTAAACTTTTAATATCAATATATATGACTTTACAAACAATCAAACCTTCTAATAAACTATTTTAGATGCACCTTGAAGTCTTCTTTAGCTATGATTTATACTTCATTAGTAAATTATGTCATATGCTCAAGTTATAGATTAAAAAAACCCATCACTATTTTTATTTCACAAATTTTAATATTTAAATTTCAATGGTCACTATGTAAATACTAAACATAAAAAAAATTGTTATCATCTTGTGCTCCCTAGAAATTTTGAATAAATACACACCATCAATTTCCTCAGAAGTCTACTGAATTTAACCTGTAATCATTTATCATTGATCTTATATCCTCACTTCTGAGATCATGCCACTTGGTAGCTTTGTGTGCCTTCTACACACACTGACTATTTGACTTGATGCACTCTATCGATCTCCATATATATGATCACCCATATGCCATTGATCTTCTATAAAATCATAGATATTAAGACACATGTCACTAGTAAATGAAATCTTAGGAACCTTTGACAAATTGACTTCATATTAATCATTGATATCTATCTGATAAGATCATGTACTCTAGTATATCCTTATCTAGTCAGATTAAATGCTTACTATTAGATTCTTGATCAAATTAAATGCTCACTGTAAATCTTTGATATCAAAAATTTAGCTAAGTATGGGAACTTAGTAAACTATGTTCAAGAATCCTACTTTACACCTTAATAGCTTTTACTATGCTACATGTCCAGAACTAAAATTTGAAACATATGATCTTCTCACATAGCTTAATATATCTATATATCAAGATGATATTGAAACCTTTACAAGTTTGAAATATGACATCATCAATCTGCTCACTCAATTTTATCTATCAAGATGACTACTTGATCTTAGACATTCATATGAATATTACGATTAATTATGTTCACTTTCATAATCACTCTAAGAACTCATGATATCCCATAGGGTCTCTACAACATGATCATACCATCAATATCATCCATTAATTACTTAACTAGGCAACTCCAAACCATAAATTTGATCACTTTGTCATTAATTCACTATGAATAATTCTCTCTTTGAAATCAATGACAACCTAACATCAATGATAATGCTCAAAAAATATATCAATGTCCTTATCCTCCCATTAGAATGGATTCACTCTTATACTACATTACGAAATTGGCATTCCTCTTGAAGACCTAAAATCACACCAAACCACAAAATAAGAAATAAACACACTATACCAAAGGCATTTAGGGAGAGTACATAACAATAAAAACACTAAAATAACATAGCTAACCTATTATTTAAAAGACTCAAAACATGTTTGAGGTGGTGAAATGGCTTCTCTCAATTCAACCAAGATAAAAAACAATGTTTCTAGATTCATATTTACTCCATGAAAATAAACCATAATATGATGAATTCTTGTTAATGAAATCTTGATTATCAAGGTGATCAAAAGACTTATCATTCTTGGAATATTTTTTAGCTACAAGTGCATCACTTGAGATTCCTTTGAATGATCCATTTATCTTTCTTTTAAGATTACTTGACATTGTAACTTGATTCGTTTCTTTTATGCTCACTTGGAACTTCTCAATCTACTCTTTAGGAGTCATGAAACTCTTCCCAACATCACCTTTATTGAAACCATAATTTGGTAGGTGTACAAAGGCATCAAAATTTCCTTATTTATTTACAAACACATATGAAAGTGACTTAAGATCAACTTGGTGTCTATGTTTCTCCTCACTCACATAAATTTTTTCCTTGACATAATCACATTCCTCCATGTTTGTATTCTTTTTTATAGGGATTTCATATTCTTATTTGTGCTAATCATTTCTATCATTGACCTCATCATCAAACCCTTATCTCTTTTGAGGAATTACAAACCTGCTTACTTCTTTAAACTCATTTATCATGGCATGGTACTACTACCACATATCATCATATCATTATTGAATATCATGATCATGAATATATTCTTATTTGGTAGGTATAAATGCATAATCCATTTGACTACTATGCTCTAACACACTTAGAACATCATTATCATCATCCATATCCAAAAAATAGTTGCCCCATATAGATTGTTGAATAACATCATTAAAACATACCTTAGGGAGCTCATTACTTTATTAATGAATGACATATGTTCCCATACCTATCTCTTAAATTATTTTGTATGGATCAAACCCATAATGATTATCTCCCCACTCATCAAGGTATAAATTAGCTATGCCATCAAGAGGTATCAAAGATTATTGGTCATTAGTATGGTCTCCCTCTTAATTAATAGTGAAGTTTATGTTTGATGTGTCAGGTACATAGGGTTATACATGAAATTTATCTAAATTTTCAAGCTTGGTAGATACCTTAGCACCATGACTAGTCCTAAATTCCATATAGGACCAAGCTAAAGTCAAATATCTACCAATATTAGTAGTAAAGTCCTTGACAAGTAAAGGAAAAAATGAGGTATCACATCCACAACCAAAACATCTTGAGAGATAGAGAATGTAGGAAAAACATTATGAGTTATCTAAAAACTTTTGATGATGCTAACTATTTTGGAAGCTAATCCATCTAGCAGTAACACCCCTTTAGAGTGTGATTCATACTTTAAATCTAGGTTGTCAACTAATTATTTAGGCATGATTAATGTGTTAGATCCATTATCAATCAAAAAATTATGAACCAATGAGTCTCTAATGATGATAGAGAGGTAAAATGGAGAGGGCTTATCTTTTATTCTAGTTTTAGTTGGCTACCCATCCTTAGTCTTCAATTCATTTGTCAAAACTACCCCTCTTTTGTTATATTGCCTAGGTGTTACATTGAGCTTGGAGAGCTCATTTTGGAGTTGGTATCTTTGTCCAATAATGGATTATGTATCCAAAATTAATACTCTTACATGAACCTTTTTAATCTACTCAAAAATATTCATAAGAGAGCTACCAACTTTGGCATGCCCTATTGTAGCCATAACATTACCACTACCTTGTGTCACTTGATGCATATGAGGAATAGAAGGAGCTTTAAAATTATAAAATTTATGATTTACATGAGCCATATGGATTAAATTTGACACACTTGGTCTTTGAAATGATTGAGAGTTCATTTTTGGACCACTACATATCCCTTATACTTCTTTAATTGCTCCCTTTTTTAACCTTGTGTTTGTAACTATAGAATTTGATCCTATGTTTAATTTACCATGGTAGTTGACTACACATGAGTCCCATTGAATGTATTTCATCAAGGTAGAATTTTATTTAACATCTTCTCCATTACTTTCTCCTTTACCAGGAATCTCTTCTTGAGTCATAGTAGGCATTATTCCCCATTGTGCCATATAAGCTTGATTGAATATCTCATTTGCATATGGGGATGAGTCATGAGGTTGATTCCATGAGTGATTCTCTCCATTATCTTGTACAAAATTATTTTTGATATGAAAAAGTTCTTTTTATGTAGAAATAACATTTTTATTTTGGTCATTATATTTTTTTACTTGAGTTAGCTGACCTTATCCTTGATAGTGGCCTTGAAAAGGCTATCTAAGATCTTGATAATATTGATATAGTTGAAAAGGACCTTGATTTTACCAAAATTTTTGCCATTTTTATTTCATCTTGAGGTTTTGGTTATCTCTTTTATAACTTATTTAAGAGCCTTGATTAGATCTTCCTATTTTGACTTACTTAGCTTATTAGAGGGAATTTACTTATGCTTGGGTGTCGGGATGGAAGTAATAGTGAGCATAGGAGTTTTCACATTAGGAAAAAAGGTATGTGGTGTCTAGGATCTATCTTCCCAATCTATATAAGGAAATTATCAACCCTTATTGTCATCTCATATGTATTGGGTAGTGTATCCCCTCCCATAGATTGAATCATCATGGATACATCACTATTGAGAGATTTGAGATAATAGAAAAGAATGATGTCCATTAGGCATTATTAATATTTCTATCCTATCCCATGTATTTTAAAATATTATTTTTAATTCTTGTGTGGCCTATTGAAGTGCTCTTTTTATGGTAGTTAGTTACTCGGTCAAAGATAAGTGATTAGATTTATCTTCAAATATCCTCCTCAAAGAGTCACACAATTCATCCCATGTAGTGCTATAACTATAAGACAAAGTACCATAAAAATAAAGGTAATTAACATTAAAATAAACAACCAAAAACCTAATGGAAACATTCTCTTCAATAATGTTATGTATGTTTCAAAAGTTGGCAATTTTTCATATGTGCTCAATAGGAGTAATGTCAGTTTCTCCTATGTATGAAGGCACACTTTTGAAGGATGACATAGGAATTCCATCATAGTGATCAAGTTATATATGAATATATAAATTTAATTAAATAAATGATAGGTTAATTATGGCTAGCATCTTAAAAATTAGAATCAAGAATAGTTTCCTAATAGGTATGTGAGTAGCAAAAGATTTATTTAAATATGGATGGGTGTTAGAAAATATCTTTGTTCTAACTAAATAGTAAGGCTGATCTAAAAATTAATATGTAATGAATTTATTATATGATATTTTCCTTACCTTAGGAATAAAAATTAAGCACTAGTCTTCAACTAAGAGCCAATGCTTACTGGAGTCACTAGATAGTATCTGAAAGAAGCTTTACAACTTTATATTTGTTAAGATCAACATCCACCTTTGACAAATTCTTGGACCATGAGGTCCCATTGGGAATGAAAAAATTATTATCAAATAAATTTACACCCTAAAGATGTATATTATATCCCCCTTAAATTTTTAATGACATTAAAACAACTCATATGTTATGGGTGACAATTCTTAGAGGTGAATCTCTAGCTTATGGGCTAACTCCCATGCAAAACACCTAAAAATAACCACTAACCTATGTGATTTTAAGGAAAAGAGATAGAATGAGATTAAATACTAATATAATGGAGGTAATGAACCAGCATAAACTCCACAATCTTACTTTAACCTGCACTATGGAAGATAACTTATAAAATTGATTCCAAAACCCAAGGTTCTCCTAACAAAAGTGTTTTAACATGAAGTTAGAATCCCATGTATTTCTCAAGGTATATTAATATTAGGTCTGATCATAGACACTATTAATATTCTTTACACTTAGAGACACATAAAAAAATCAATTATATATCATGTGACCTATTAGAAGGTAGATTACTCACATAAATCATGCAAGAGTGAGATGAATGCAAGGAAAGATAACTATCACTTATCATCTAATAATAGAATACTCGACACACTTATGCAAGAATTTGAGAAACTAAACAAACTTGAAATATTTATTCCAAGGGAAAAATTATTATTCAACTCATCACAAAATCACCATACCAAAATGTGTAGGATTTATAATGTTAAAAGAGGTAACTTATATAGAGAAATTAAGAAGAGAGGGGTGTAGAGGAGGGATATTTTCAAGTTCCTATCATGAGTTAAAAAAAATGAGCTATAAAATAGTCTTAATAGACTTCCAAGGACATGTGTTCCTCTTTTGAAGATGCTTCATCATCAAAGTGGCATAGGAATTACATTACTTGTTTGACACCTTGGTCTTTTTCTTCAAAATTGATTTTTGGGCATATGAGGATTCAAAAATGGGATTCTTCATCATGAGTGTAAACTCCCTTGGAAACTTATCCTATATTTTGAAAATTCCTTTCTTTAAAATTTAAGTGGAAATGATCACCCAACTCCTTAGGTGTCTTGAAACTCCTTGGTTTACTATGCCTAACCTTGTCCACATGGCTCAAAGTTTTATTTAAGCTTCATAAAGGCACTCTCTCTACATGAATGGCATTCAAATAACTTATTATACCTAAATCAAATCATTTGGGTTCATGGAATAACCCCTAAGACTTCATCTTGCACCATATGTTCTCATTTGGCCTCAATCCCTTGTGGACCTAAAATCATGTAAACTTCCTTGTGTAGGATAGTTTAAAGATAGTATTGAAAAATTAAGTATATATTTGAGGACCCAATATGGTGTTACAACTCCATGAAAAAAATTATAGCCTAATTCTAAGTGGAAATGTGTTTATTTATCTATTTTATCTTTCCTATTAGGCCTCCATGCCTAAACAACTGAGTGTGAAAGTAACAACAAGTGTGTGATTCACTTTGCCTACTATATAAACAATCTTCATGCCAAATTTGAGGTCCTAAGACCCTATGGAAGTGTGAGAACCATGAAATAGTCCAAGAAACTATCATTTTCTTAAGCTTGTTTTAGCTTCTCTTAAAAAAAAAGACCTTAATGATCACTTCCATGGTGTATTGTATATATCTTTGGGATTAAATAGGTATAAAACATCCCAAAACACCATCCCTAATAGTTTTTATGTTTTCCATTTCTCAAAACCCTACAAAAATGCCATTATATGCAATTTTTATAGTTTTAGGTATAATAAAAGTACATGTGGAGGATGTAACTAGAGTTAAGAATGATGAAAAATATGTTTCCTAATCATTCCAAATAATTTCATGCATTTTTGAGGTCCATCTCTCTCAACTAGTTATGACTAGGGTTTTAGGAGGGTTTAAATGTGTTTGGGTTCTTAAAGATTGTTCATAAACATTGGGCCCTTAATTCCTAAAATAATTCCACAAATATCAAGTACATTACACAACCCAACTTTCCAATCACAAAATCCCTTGTATTTTGGCTATACAGATTCAAGTGCAATAAGTTGCTTCTTAGGTTACAACTAGGCCATTGAAGAGTAGTATACAATCTTAAGCATTGTTCATGAAGGTAAGGGATCCAAATGTACAATTAATGTAAGGAGATTAAATTTTATGAACCCATTCACCATCCCTAAAATCCATTTGGTTACATTCATAGCTTCAAGGTCACTCCAAGTGAGAGAACACTAGTCTTGAGAGAACACTTTATTTATCTTTCCCTACCTATGGATGATATTTATATCTCTATTAAAACATTTTAGACTCATAAATTAATTTATTTCCTCATGTTACCTTCATCAAACCACTCCTCTCATGCCTATGTATATAGGTCTGCCTATGTAGTCTTAGGCTCTTCAATCCTAAACATAACTTTTCAACATTACCACCATTTATTACTAACTATGAGTACTATACAGAGGTTTTAATAACATTAAACCATCATTTTAGTGTGAACTACTTCCTTTTGGTGACATGTTCTCTTCAAATTACACAAGCAGCTCTCATGTAGGTAGGCAAGCCTGTAGGGCTATGTGTATGCAGGGTCAAGTAGGTCTATCTTAACTAGTCTCCTTGATTTTTCTTTTAGACACTATTTTGATCTCAAATTAATCTTTATTTTTTTACTCATGTAAAATTCCCATCTCACTATGTGTGTGGCATCTTCTTTTTAAGTCTGGAAATAACTTGACTACAATCTTGTAGATGGTGATTAGAGTTTTGAATGTATTTTTGGGTTTTCAATACAAATCATTAGGCATTCAAGAAAATTTGTCCTTGTATAGATAACTAGTTAATCTCATTTGAAACTTTTCCACCTTTTCAATGACCTTGCATCTTTAAAATGACCATTTATATGTCTTATGTATGTTCCTAGAAATGCTTGTAGGTGATCATTTAGTTATTGGAATATTAAGCCTTGAAAATTGGCCTTATTAAATTAGGTCCTTGACAAATTTAAAGCAACTTAAAGTTCACTAAAATTTCTTCCTCATTTCTCTACAAGCATCATTAATTTTTCATATAATTTTAAAAACTTTTCATTTTACCTTCATACATAAGTTTTTATATGAGTATTAAGACTGTAGACTCTTTTAGTGTTTTGAAATTAGTCATTTCAACCTTTTTTATGAATCTAAGATGGATTATATGTCTTCATTGGTATATGCCTTTTCTCATTTTTATATGGATTCAAGTTTCCAAACCTATTCTTCTTCACATAATAATTGGTTTTTATCCAAAAAGAGGACCTATGGGTCTATAACCTGTAAGTTTGTTTCTTTGCTTTTATGGAATGTTGAAAACAATTTATTGAGTCTTTTTCTCAAGGACATTATATCAAATAATTTCATATTTCATATAATTTTCCCAATAGTCCTATATACTTCATCTAAGATTAGGAAATATCAGTTTTTTTATTTGTATATACAGGCCTGTGTATCAGGTCTACTCATATATAAGTCTCGTGCATTGAAGTTGGATTCTATAGTTTGTTCATGATATTTGATGATGTAATGGGGTTTTTCAATATAAAATGAATGTTTATGAGTCTATATCAGATCTCTCTATTTATAAATCATCTTCAACATGAAACTTAGACCCATGAATATTCACCTATAAGTCTATAAACATGTGGGTGGATAAAGCTTGTTTATGTTTTTGTTAGATAGTGACTTTGAACTTCATGTTCATTACCTAGGGCTTACAACATGTTCAATAGTGCTATCTCATTATACCTTTAGTTTCTCATTACCATTTAGGTTATGTTTATTATTCATTCTTATATAAGATTATTCATGAACTGTACCATGCTTCTAAAGAGTGAGAAACATGACACCTCTTGAAGGATTATGTTGGGTTTTATTTTCTATCTAAAATTTTCCCTACGGGTGATAAAGTATCTAGTTCCTAATAAGATAATTCACTATCATGCCACACAAGATTGATCTCTTGTGTTCTCATCTGAAGTACAAAATAATAAACTAGCTCCCATGGGTTATGTCATGTAGTAATATGCTTGTCATATATTGGTTCTTGTCCATATATCTTAATCACTGACTAAATAGAAAAAGAAATACATAGTTGTCGAACTCATTTCAATTACCTAACAAAATACAATTAAGAAGATAATTTCCATGATATTCAAATTATTTATAGCACAAGTTCAAATAATGTATATTTTATTCATTATCACCAAATACAAGTCACAAGTTACATAATATATGTGATAATAACTCAATGATGCAAATATCTATCAACCATAGTGCAATATCAAGATTACAATGACTTTCATGATTCCACTTAATTACCATAGTAATTTGTTACATAATACCAATGTTCAAAAATGTTAAAAATATATACATAAGCATATTTATATTTCATTTTCCTTACCAAGTTGTTACATTAATTATGAGACTTCTAGTGACTAGCCAACAATCTCCAATAGATAGAGATTCATGGAAATCATTTAATTATTTTTCTTATGGACCCAGGCCTTTTCACACCTATATTCTCATTTTGTGTTGGATACTTATTTCCAATTATCCTCCTGCATGTGGGATAGTGTTAAACTCATATGTGATTGAATTATGTTCTATCCTTGAGAACCACTCAATTAATTCCTACTTCCTTTGCACTCCCTGATTATTTTATTGATATACTAAGTCCTTCATTCTCAAGTTCTCCATTTGTTATGACTTTCATCTAAATTGGTCTTCTCAAGCCATGATATTTTATTCCATCGTATTCTACACCATGGTCTTCCTATGCCATGTTCATTCCATGACATTGTTGTTCTATGCCATAAGCCAAAATACTTAGCCAAAATTTGGGGTCCAAAATCACTTCACACTAAGACCATAGTCCATCTTAGAATAATCACTAGTCTTGGCCTCAACCAAAAAATTAGGGCCAATTTGTTTGTTCTAATTTATGACACCTTCCTAATGTCACAAGGTGTTGAACAAATTCATTATTTCTTCAATTATCACTTTGAACTTTTTAGTCTCGTTAGGTTGATCATAAGACTCAATCAATTACACCAATTTAATTAAAACCCATTAACAAAAGGAATACACCCCATGGGAAGCTATGGTTAGGTTTCCAGTAGACCTTTTCCATATCTATTATAATCATGATGGCAAAATACATTGCCCAGTTATACATTAAACCCTTAGTAACCTAGTGAGTAAGATATAGGTGGGCCATGTCCACTTCCTTCCATTTATCACTAATAACAACTTTTGTCATGATGATGTGCACTACTACTCAGAGGATAGGTTATTGTAAGTTTTTTATATGCATAGTGTGGCCTTGTTTTTGGTATTATAGTACCATGACAGTCTTTTTATTTCCTCTAAGTAATCTAAATTAAATTCAAGGTATATACAAGAGAATTACAACCCTAACACCTTGTTGATTCTTTCATCCAAGATTTTCATTTGGTGCCCAAAAAAGTAGATATAATCCTCATACACATGAAAAATAAAAAATTTGACTGCCTCTATAGGTTTTCCAAAATAACAAAGGTTTAAAAGTTGGAAGAGCCTCCCAAAGTCTAAGTCATTGAATATTTTAAACTCATATACAATTTCACTCTTGGTGTTTTGGCACTTAACATTGTAATCATTTTGAAGCTCAACCTCATTTCTAAGTTAGGGGTGGTTATAGTCACATATAGTAAAAGTGGGCACAGTTGATACCTAGTTCTCTATGCACAACACCATTTTTGAGTACTACATCTCCTCAATTAGCAATTGTGGAGTTAGAGGTACTTGAGCTTTCTTCTTAGATTGGTTCATCATCCCTATTCCTTTACCTTCCATGTGCTCAATTTTTTCTTCAAGTTTTTTCTCTCTAATTAATACCGTTTCCCCACCAACACTTATCTCCTCTTCTTCTAGAATAAATGATAGTGGCTTGCTTCGTTGGGTCTTTTTATTAGGAAGAATCACCCTTTATGGAGCCTGAAGGTTGAGGCATAGTCATTTAATATCACCAAATGAATACATTTTTACTTTGAAAGTGTCTCAAATCTCTTTATTGGATGGTTGTTAATGGTGGATGTCAACCTTTACAACATGCAATCTAATAATTTCCTCTGCATTCTTTCATTTTAGCTATCTTTAGTTATTTATTTAGACAAAAATACACTCTAAATGATCAATGAACTAGGAATTGGTACTCTGCACTTGTCTTAGAATTGCCTAAACTTGATTTTTTCTCTTTATTTCTATTAAATCACAATCAAAGAAAAGGTAAAGTGTAAAATGAACCCCCAAATGTGTTTTTTCTAGGTTCAAGGGGGTAAATTTCATTTACTACTCCCATCTCTTTGACCATCACTTATAGTAATAAATGTGATTAAAGGTCCCCTCTCTTTAACCATCACTTCTCATAATAAATATAATTAATGGTATTGTCATGATGGATGATGGAATACTTGCCATAACCAATATTGATTTATATTAATGACACATATTGTCCCACACTTTTTTCAAAGTGTATGAAAACTATATAAACATTTTAATATGCATACCATTGATGGGAATCATTATTAACCAAACCAATATTATTGTTACATGCCACATTTTTATCCTTGTACACCTTTACTTGCATAGTCTTTATACTTGTACATCTTTTCTTGTGCATGCATCACTATGGACCATTTTATAATATATGTAACACCCCTTACCCCACACTAATTTTGATTCATCATCATATATGAAAACATAAGTACCAAGTTACAAAAAGAAAACAAAATAACAAAATGGTGCATGTAACTAAGGCAACTCGTTATTGAAAAAAATCTTAAAATAATGCATATAAATTATTGGTATAATTAAAAAAAACTCAAGTTTAAAAAATGACTACAATTAGCTACCATTGTAATGAATAGGAATAAATTGGCCATCCAATCTTTTCAAACAAAACATTCTAGTAGGATGAATACTATGACTAATAAAGAGATCATCCCAATGAACACATAGATTCTTGGAGTGGTGCATGAACTTGGAGTCAGAGAGTAAGACTTGCATTCATAGTGTAAATGTATAATGTTTGAGGTAGTGATCATGACATGCCTTATATTTTCATTTATCCACATCTTAAATCCAATTAGAAATAAAATTTGCTTCATCTAATTTTAACAAGGCATCTAAATGTGCTTTCAATAATGAATCATCATCTATTCATCCAATGCATGCAATATAAAGATAGGAACCAATTACTCAACTAAAAGAATTAATTTTGTGTAAAATACTAGAGTGAAAGGTATACTATTGTTAAGGCATTTTAAAGTTGTTTGGTAAGACCAAATAATTGTAGACACTCAATCATCCCAGTTGGTGTGTCTAATATTACAATTTTTTATTAGTGTTGTTCCCAAGATTTTGTTGAATTCCTCAATAGTGCCATTTTATTGGGGATGATATGGCATGGTTTTATGATGGGAATTCATAAAATCATCTAATAATAATAGGATAGTATCATTGAAGAAGTGCATACCTTGATCACTATTAAAACTTAGGGGACAACCAAACCTTTTGATAATATGTTCCCATATGAAGTGTGATGTGGTTGTCATAGTATAATCTCATGTTCGAGAAGCCTCATCCTAGCATGTGAGATGATTAGTTTCTATGATGACATAACATGAACTTTTACATCTTTTAGCTAGGTTTATGGGGCCAATAAAGTTAATGGCATATTTCTCAAATGGTTCTTGCAATTTAATAATATGTAATTTCATTACATCTTGATGATTTGGTTTCCTACACATTGGAAAATATCACATTGTCATGCATGCATCTTTACATCTTGGAAAATTATAGGACACTATAGACCAACTAAAAAAACTTTTCACATAGTAACCTCACTAGTGTAATGTCCTCCAAAAACACCTTTGTGAAATTTATAGAGAACAGTAGTGCACTCATGTTTCATGTCATAAGGTCAAAGGACTTCATCTGATCCAAGCTTATAGAGGTCATCTCCATTGAGATGGAATAGTACAACATGGATAGATAGTTGGTTCTTAGCCTACATGCTTAAATGATTTGGAATTGTGCTAGTAGTTAACAAGCCTAATATGTCTTCTAACTCCTTAAGAACATGTGAAATGTGAAAAAATTATATGTTAGGTAATTCATTTTTGATGGTGTACATTGGTTCATTACAATCAATTTTTGAGATATGTTTAGAAATGTAATTGGTCTTACCTGGATTGACCATGATGAAGAATTGGAATTATTAGAATAACATAATCCAATGATAAATGTAACTATGTAAAATAGTTTTATTAACCAGGTATTTCAATGCTTCATGGTCTGTATAGAACACAAAATGAGTCTCCAGTAGATACTATCAAAATGTTTATAAAGCATAAACCATGGAGAGTGATTTTCACTCCATTTTGGTATAATTTATCTTAGTTGGAATAATATTTATAATTACAAAGTAAATTAGGTGTTTTAGGTTACCTTCTTTAGGTTGCACAAGTATCGCACTAATGGCCATACTAGAATCATTAACATGGACATGAAATAGTTTAGTCTAACTAAGGAATTATAGAATTAGAGTAGTGATGAGTTTGTATTTCAAGTCTATAAAAGCTTCTTAGTACAACTTGATATAAATGAAGTGTTCATTGTGTTTCAAGATCTCCTTTTTAATGCATCAATCCTTGCATAACCTCAGATTAATTTCCTATAGTACCCAATATAACTTAGAAAGGCATGAATTTTTTTTTGGGTTATTGGTACTAGTAGATGGAGGATGACAAAAACCTTAGTGATATCCACCATATGTCGATCTTGACGTATAATGTGACCAAGTATAATGTTAAAGGAAGTAGAAAAATACATTTTTTTAAAATTAAGAGTAATTGTAAGCATTCTAAAATTCTCAAGCATACGTTTAAGATTAGAAAAGTGGTATTTCACTAGGATATATACTGTCCAATCATCCAAACAAACTTAAAGAAACTTATGGATGAAGTCTTTAAAGGCCTCAACAATGATTCAAGAGAATACAATGGGTATGTTCTTTAACTTGAATGGCATGATGATATGTGAAAAATACCCCCACTTATTGGTAAATGTAGTCTTCAGTCTATCCTCCTAAATGATATGGACCTGATGGTATCTATAAAAACCATCTATGAAGGTGTAAATTATACACCCAATGACACCTTCAAGGATTTATTTAGTCAAAGGCATTAGGAAAGGATCAATAATGTAGGATTCATTAATTTTATAATAGTCTACACAAATTTTGTTGAACCCATATTTATTTATGTTTATTACCATGGGTTTAAACCACTCAGACTCATTAATATGAGTAATAACTATAGAGCATAACATACTATCAATTTCTTCTTTAACCCATGTACACAAATTTGGATTCATTTGATAGAATCGTTTATTGATTAAGTGAGTGCCTTTAACAAGTTTAATATGCATTTTTCCCAAGGATGAGTGAACACCATTCATCTCACTATAATTCTTGAGAAATACATCTCGATATTCCTTAAACATCTTGAACACTTTGTAAATCATAGTATCAGACTAGCAGTTTCTACAATATCCATTTTTGGTGTGTTCTCCATGCAAATGTTTTATTATATGGTTTGAAGTACAAATGGTGTGTATCAAGAATAGTATCATGAATATTTATAACACCATAGTTTGTGGGGACATCTAAATGATTGTTTGATGGGTCAAGTGGCTCTAACCCTTTACCTTTATAGATATGGAACACAAGTTTTTGCTTTCCTTTTCTAATTTATTCATGTTGTGCATGATTGAGGATAGGTTCTAGTGTGGATTAAGATTTATTAGTTGGATCATTGAAAATGACCAATCCTTCTTTTAGTACACCATGTATGTGTCATAGTTGATCATCGATGAGACTGGGGTTACCAATAACTACTTGACACATTGCTTGTAGTGTGAGGCAAAAATATATCCTTGGGGATGAATAAGATAATTCTGATACCATATTAATTTTTAGCAAATGCTAGAAATGGGTACCTAAATGACATTCCTCATGATCATACCATGCTCTAGCCTAGGTGCATAAGGTGATATAAAATACATGTACCCACATATATTCTAGTAAGAAATATTCATTGATCAGCCACATTGCCTCACCAACTTCTAGGTGTGGTTTTGGTGCTCATACTCCACTCTAGTTAATTGTGCCTCATATGTGGTTATCATGGTGGAACTAGTGATGTAAGGCATATCATAATTAGTTATAATTAAGCTGGCACTCATGATGAGTTTTCTACCACCTCAATACCATGGCATTAAGAAGGTAAATTAATGAATGCATACATCAGTATCAGAGTCATAGAAGGCTTTTAGTCACTGGATGAAGTTGTGGACTTCTATTTACCCATGAAACTATTAAGCTTAATCAAGACTTTTGAGTAGTGTAGCCACAATTAGTCCATGTATGAATTTTCCAATGACAAGACAAACAAACCTATGGCACTTATGTACTAGTGACAGATGTCTTCACGACTTCCAATGGCACCACACACTCTCCTAGTAAAGTCATAGTCACCTTGGGCCCATAAATTATAGGCATTACTCATAGGATAAAAAAGGGATTGTGTGTCCATCCATCATAGGATGCCATTAGGAGTAGGATCATGATGCTCAATACCTTGATCTATGATGTTATAAGTGTGGTTAATATCCTCATCTATGCTAACAATTTATACCTATGGGGACCCATGTGCTTGGTCTAACATTATGGTGAGTCATTGATCACTATTTTAAAAGCTAATATATGTATTTTTGAAGCTTAAATCAACATTGTTAGTATAGAACCAAGGATGAACAAATAGGTCTATAAAGTCATCAGTCTCAACCAATTCTGAAACTTTAAATTTAGCCTTGAAAGGTATCATGAGGACATCAATAGTTTCATTTTAAATAATTCCAATTGGTAGAGCATAGGTTTTATTGGCCATAAACAATATATGAAGTAATGGCTATAAATCTAGGATTTCCATATATTTCCATTAATCCTTTGTGAGAAAATTGACCTCAGTTTTAATGTTGATTAAAATTTCTTGAATCACCCATCTATTGATGGTATCATTCACCAATATTTTCTTGTCTTTTTGAGGGCTAAGAGGAATAGGAGTATCTTTTCATTAAGAATGGTTTAATTGATGTTCTTTAGTTAGCCCTGGCACATGATGTTTAAGTCAATTACTTAATTATGGGACAATATATTCTTCTAATAGGTGATTTAAAAGTTATTATAAGTCATCCCACATCACATATTGATGTTTAATGGCTTTTTGCATATTAGCACATTGGGAGGCATTACATTCCTTAAAGAATTGAATTTACCCTTGTAATTCCCATGCCAAGGTCATAGTATCTTGGATCACTTATTTTTAGTGTTGCGCATCAAGATACATCATTACATGAGTATATTCACACTATACCTTATCAATGGGTGGAATAGATGTAGACTGGGACTATCCACCACTATGTGTTATGATATTAACCTAATGGGTTGTTAATGTGCTAGAGTGTGGTCACCCATGTGGCTTCTCAATGGGTGTCATTATATCACCCTTTTCATTTATTTATTTTGTGATGGTTGTGTACAAATCAAGGAATTTATCCAATTGATGCTCCTTTTTACAAAAAACACATGATGGATATACTAGATAGTCTCACTAGTAGTTATTCAGAGACTCATATTTATAGCACACCCATGGTAGAAAATTCCTATCTCTTCACCCTCATCCTCAACCTTATCCATGATATCCACCATTATCTTGAATTTTTTAAATAGAAATTTGACATATACCACATGTGCACACCTCACATATATCATTAATCAGATGGTAGTCATTTTTGTCATGGGTATATGTATCACATATCTTTTAGTAGTAAGTAATAAAGGACAAGAGTGTACATCATGCTCTTCATGGAAAATTTGATAAGACTATTTGAATACAACATAGATGTTCATTTAAGGAAAAATATTTTTATTATGACCCTGAGACTCATAATTGGTATACTAAAGACCTCTACGAGTATCATGAGCATTATTTGTAGTCATATTTTCTAACTATGATGCCATTGAAGCTATTTGAGATTTCATAAAGGGACTGATTTCCATGTCAATGCTACCAACAACTTCCACATAGAGAGTAGCTTCTAGGGCCTCACATAGGTTGGTAAAGGTTTTTTGAGATAACAATCATCTAAAGGGAAGAAACAAGCCTCCCATAAACAATTGGTAATATTAAGTAAAATTAATCTCTAATGATAGCTTAGATAAGAGTGTCTTGAATTTTGCATCATACTCACACATGATTTTGGTTAGCTCTTTTTATATATCCTTTAGTATAGAAATACTTTGTTGATCAAATTATGGAATATAAAACTCTTGATTAAATTTTGTCTTGATTTGGTCATAGCCAGCTAATGCTTATTGAGGTTCATACTTCCTATACCACTTATGTTCTCTTTATAGAATTATGGTTGTAAATTGTGTTACTTTATGCTTAAAGGAAGTTATAACATATGCCTTCAAGGTGAGTTTAAACTTATGAAAATGATCTACAACATTATCCATGCCTTGATAATATGATAAATGAAGCATCATTTCATAATACAAAATATATGTTTGAGGTATTTTCAATGGTGGATGATAATAACTTCTAATTCCTATTCTTGAGGGGAAGTCCACCACTTCTTCCTATTCCACATCCTATTTCACTATTTATTCTACCTCATAGTCCATCTCTCATACCTCCAAAAATAACATAAACACTTAAGACATTGGACATGGTAGTAGGTTGATTTATTATTCTTGGACCGGTACTCTACCCACTACTTATTCTTTGTCTACCAGGCATACCAAGTTGGGCCATGAAATTATCCTAAAGAGGAAAATAAATTGTCAATTTAATATGGTTTAACACTTGCTCAAATAAATGTTATCTCATGGGGTCAGTCTCTAACTCTACACTATTTATATCATAGTTATGTATAATTGATTCATCTAGCTTGAAAGCATAATCTCACACTATGGTTGGGGAACTAGGTTGGTTTAGGTCAGGTTCTTTATTCTCCACTACCTAGCTATTTTCTCCCATATATAATAAAGCTAAAATTGGTCATGGTATAAAATTTGATGAGTCTTCCTTATACTATTTTATTCCCTATGGATCCTAATAATACTTCATGAGTCCTCATATCCCCTTCCTAATCCACTTCCACCTATAACCCTTTATTTAGCTTCATCATATTTATGCTTTTTCAGTTCTCATTGATTAGATACCATTATGAACCAACAATCCTTCACTAACACCCATGCATTCCCCTGCCAATTGTGTTACTCATGAAAGGATGGGTTTATCCCTTTACAGGTATAATTTCAAGACCAATGTTAATAAATATCTTTTTTACTTATAATGGGAAATGTCTAATATATCAACCATGTGGTTCTCAGAGAAACTAAAACTTTACTTCTTTTGGATAGGATTAAGTGGTTATAATGTACTCCAAGATGTAACTATTCAACACCCTCTCCACCAAATACTAACATCTCATGTCTATGACACTCCCAAACATGCTAAGGTCCTTTGATGCTTTATCATCCAAGTTTTCCTCCATCCAACATTCCATGGTTGGTCCTTAGCATAGGCTAAGAGCCAAGCATCCAAATCAATAGGGAATTAGAAAAATAAAGTCTCATATAAAGAGCTATAGAGATGTTGTTTGATCTATACATGTGAAAAAACACATGGTTTAAGATAGGGAATTGAAAAATTATCTTTGACCCCAATAATCCATCATTCAATATTATTCAGAGAATCACTCAAGAATTTTCCATTTCTATACAACAAGTGTTATGATTCCCAACAACATAACCAAAATTTTGGGTTTTATTTTCTATCTTAACTTTTCTTTAAGGTGCTAAAGTATCTAGTCCCCAATAAGCTAATGCACTAGCATTTCACACAAGACTGAGCTCTTGTGCACTCACCTAGAGCACACAACAAGAAACTAGTTCTTGTGGGTTATGTTCCATGGTAATATACTTATCATAAATTGGTATTTGTTCATATATCTTAATCACTGACTAAATAGAAAATGAAATAAATAATTATGGACCTCATTTCAATTATGTAAAAAAACATAATTAATAAGATAATTTCCATGAGATTTAAAATATGCATTACACAAGTTTAGATAATGTAGATTATATTCATTATATCCAAATACGAACCATAAGTTTCATAATATACATGATGATAACTCAATGATGCAACTTAACTATCAACCATAGTACAATATTAGGATTACAATGACTTCTATGATTCCTCTTAATTACCATAATCAATTTTTGCATTATGCCAATGTTTAACAATATTACAAATATCTACATAGGGTTATTTATACTAAGTTCTCCCTAACCAAGTTGTTACATTATTTATGATACTTCTAGTAACTAGCCAATGGTCTCTAGTGGGTTGAGAGTCATGGTAGCCATTTAATTATTTTTCCTATGGACCTAAGCCTTTGTGACCCTATATTCTCATCAGTGTTGGATCATTTTTTCCAAGTGTACTCCTTCATGCAGGTTGGTGACAAACTCATGTGTGATTAAAGTATATTTTATCCTTGAGAATCGCTCCTCAGTCATTTCCCACTTCCTTCATGCTTCCTAATTCTTTTACAAATATATTGAGTCCTCCATTCTCAATGTTATCCATTTTTTATACCTCTCCCCTAATTTGGTCTTGTCACATTGTGATCTTTTTCACCATGGTATTTTATGCCATGGTCTTCCCTCACCATGATTTTTTTATACCATACTTGTTATACACCATAAACCAAAATACTTATCTAAAATTTAGGGTCTAATAGATTATCTAAGAAAACCATTTTTAAAGGAGTGAGCACATGAATCATCATAGAGTGAGGGGTTTTACATGAACAATGAGTTTATTGGAAACTTATGAGGGTAGAAACACTTTAAACTAAAAAAAATGCATACAATTGGAATGATATGTTCCATAAACTTGAGACATTAGTTCCTTTGATGAAGAAACATCATACAATTGAGTTTATTAGTGAAACTAACATAATAAAGACTCCTTTTATATCTAAAAACATCTCACAAAATCCATTCTCCTTCATATATCTTTGAAGTGAAGAAATAGGAGAAAAACTAGACCATACTTGAATGGAGAAGACATAGTGACCTCATTTCTCTTAATGATTGTTCATAAAGGATAGGGGATGAATATGCAAAATAATTCTATAAAATTGAAGCTTCCTATGAACACTAACATTTCCCAAAATTTTATCTTGCAACTCTCTCTCTCTTGGTCATACCATGCATTAAAAATTTTCCTTTATGATTATGAAGGGAGTGATGGAGGACAGAGAGAGAGAGAGTTATTTTCATCTCTAGTACCTAAAACATGGTTCCAAGCATGAATCTAACTTTTGAAAGATGAAGATACTACTTTCAACCATTTTCACCTATAAATAGATCTCTCAAGTCTGTACAAGTGCCTATAACTACCTGTAAAAGAGTATTTCTCTCAATTTAGGCATTAAACTAAAAGTTTATCATGATTTGACCATATCTTACCCTTATCCAACATCAAGTATCTTTTGAAACTTCTTAAAAAAAATTATTTGAGAGTGGTATGTACAATTCAAGAACTTTGGCCTAGAAAGGTGCCTTAAGACTATTGGGAATACATAACAACATAATAAAAGGTTAATGAATGAATATATGACTTTCAATACATATAAAAAAACTTATATAACAATTCAATCCAATGTTAAACTTTTACTACCATGAAAAACACATTAACTCATGAATGACCTTGTGACTACATAGGTATATGTGAGACCAAAAATCAAACAATGTTGATCAATGACTAATGTGACCACATGAAGACCATTAAAAGACCGTTATAATAATATAAAATCTTGAATAACCCTATGAAAAAGTTTCAACCTATAGGGGTTGACCATTTTCACTTAGGGGTCAAAATTTGTCAATAGAACTAAGGGTAATGCACAATAACTCCATGCCACAACAACCCATCCTTTCATCAAGCTATTCATGAATCCATTAAATTGAAGTCTCTTGATCAAACTAACATCATGTTGAAAATTTGAGTCTACTTGTAAGGAATCCATAATCATTTAATATTTTTCTTTTTTTGATTTAGATCTAAAGCAGTTAGCTTTTAGGATGTAATACCAGTATGAGTATTTATTTTATGTTTTGCATTGTAATCCTAATTGGCTCTAGATTTTATGGTAGATTATAGATTTGGGTGTTTTTGATATAATTTTCATATATAAATCCATTTTCCCAATTTTTGATCTCATAATGGGGATTTGAGGATTTACATAGTTTAGGATTTTTTCTAGGCCACATTTTCTTAGAAAACAATAAAATTAACTCTTATTGAATTTATATTTTTCTTAGTTTAGTTTGATTTTTATTTTGGATATAGGTTACACTCATTTTTTTTACCTTACATGTGGTTTCCTTTTTATATCCTTGATGTCCCATTTATTATAAAAATTTCTATACATCATTGATTTTACCTTAAGTACTAGTTATACTTCATATCCCATATCTTAGGCATAGGGTTTTAAACCCTTTACCCTTGATATTGAGTGTGGGTTACTATCGATTAGATCTACATCTACCCTGAGTATTTTTTCTATATCTATATGTAACATAATCTTTAGTTTTATCTCTTATTTTTATCCTTTTTATAAAAATAAAGATGATATTTATATTTATTATATTATAATGTTATCCATTCTATTTAACTTGATGTGAATTCCATCCCAATGTTTTTTGGATTTTATTCATGTTTCCATTTATTTTCCTCACTTATAGGATTCACCATAATTATGAATTCTATTGAACCTGACATAAATCGTATCCCATCACTAGATGGGTTATCTTCACATTTATATTTATTTTTCCCACATATTGGTTTCACCTTCATTATACATTGTTATTAAATTGACATCAATTTTATCCCACCACTAGTTGGATTGTCTTCACATTTCTATACGTATATTCTTAGAGTTTTCAATTTGACAAGTATAATTTTTAAAATCATATCCTTAATTCTTATCATTATATTCACATCAAATTTACTATCATTATACAATATGGTGAGCTTTATAAATTTTCCATTAATTTTGAATTATCTCCTCTTAGGTTTTTTCAATAAAGCCTCAAACCATTCCAATTTTATGGGTGTCTCTCATTTCTACCTTCCATGAAAACCATTGAATACAAATTCTAATGTTTAAATTATTATACTCCATTTTCCATGGATAAATATCCCCATGATGATCTTACCAGTCATGAAGACACATATGACGATCTATATATAATGGGTGAATATCAATACCCTACCATCTTAGACACTTATAAAAAGACCTAAGATCCCATTATAGAATATATTTATACGTATTTAAATATTATCCTGATAGAGGATTACCTTAGTTAAACTTATAACATGGTAAAAAATCAATATAGATTTTTTACCATCTATGATGATTTTTGTGGTGGAGATGATGAGGAAGATCCTCACATCGATGAATTTTGTGACGTTATATTTTAAGAATAATATTAGTGTATATATTATTATGGATTAATTCATTAGTTTAAAAATTCAAGAATTCTATGATTCAATAAGCATGTCAAATATATATATATTTCCTTATCAAATTTTTCAATAAGTTAAGTGATTTGTATAAAATGTGGTGACATGATTTATATTGAATGATTGCTTTATATTATAGGTTTTCTTATAGTAAGCATGCAAGCACTTAATTATGTTCATTTTTTACTGACTCAATCAAGTTAAATATGTAAATGCTTATAAAAAATAATTATCATGCTAAATATGGTAAATGAAATATAGGCTTATGTTTTCTAGAATAGATGATGGATGGAGTTGTATCTTTTACTCTTATTGTGATACTTATAACTTGGAAAATTTCTCTCTCTAAATTAGAAATATTATGAGTGATTTTTGTTTGATAATTTTTTTTATTAATGATTCAATCATATTAATTATTCAATGTTAGGTATCTTACTAACTAGGTGAAACAAATTCATGTCACTTTTTGGCATGATATATTATGTTTCTTCATGAATGACTATAATTTTAGTTCTCTACTTGTTAGTGAAATCTATCTTTTTTTAATATTTTTAATTATTAATTTTAAGGAGTAATGACCTAAAAAAATGCATACATTGATAGTTTTTTTGGTTAAAAAGGAACTTCTAAATGTATGTAATTTACGATTATTTCACTCTAGATGTAGGAATTGGAAGTTACATTGATTAGTATGATAACTTTGTTATTTCTTATAACATAGATTGGGAAGGTGAGTTTTAATTGTATTATAGATTGTTATTTTTGGCATATGTTGAAAATATTAAAATAATTGATTCTATTAAACTAATTTTGTTTGTAATTAATGGTGTGGTGACATGATTTTCCCCCATATAAAGAATATTGTTTAATTCCTAACTAGACATGTTAAATTTTGAGTCAATTAGACTTGGTTGGAATACAATAATTTAAACCTACCCCATATTTAACACTATGACATTGGAATAAGTTTATTCCATGTTATAAACCTTAAATATACTTGTTTAGTGAAGGTAGATTAATTTGATAAAATGGAAACTCTATGTTTTTTAAATGGTGGAATTCAATACATTTCTTTAATAAATACCAAGCCTTGGAAATTACATGAGAAGGGTAATGATTAATATACCTTGATTATATATCTAAAATTAACATCCTAATATAATGAATGAACCCTTGATGGATTATTTAATACTCATTTTCAAGAGGCAACTTTGTACTTGGTAATTAATGTGTGCCTCTAGCCATGTGATTCCCTAATCATGTTTTTAAACCTAGTGGGTTACACCAAGAATTTGAAGTCATTGTTGTGCTCATAATAAATTATGATTAATTGATGAGGAATACTAATGATTATATAATGTACTAAGAGGACCCTGGTTTAGTTAGGTGGTCTTTAATTTTCATTATTGGTTGAATTTGGAGCCTAGCCAATATCTTTATGTTTATTCTTTTATTAATGCACACTTCCTTATAGAAAGTGTGCATGTTAAGCACCATTGGCATGATGAAACCAAGTTGAGGTAAGTATTAAATTATTTTTAAAGTATGCTAAAAATTAATTAAACGCACTTTTGATTATTTATAAATTAAGTATATACTCTAAGTATATGGTTGTGCATTTTTTTTAATTTTTAAGTTTATAGAGGACATGAATAACTACTTGCAATAGTCAAAAAAACAATAATTTTATTTACAATGTTGTAAGATAGTAAGAAATATGACTATCTCCTTATTGATAATAAATAATACAAACTCTTGATCATGTCATTTTTCTATCTATCAATATTTCTATCGATACATACTCTACACTACTAGCGCATTATTGTTTTTTTTTTGGTGTGTGTGTGTGTGTGTGTGTGTGTGTGTGTGTGTGTGGGTGTTCGTGCATGCATACGTGTGCATGTGTGTGTGTGTGTGTGGGTGTGTGTGCGTGCGTGTGTACGTGTGCATGCGTGTGTGTGCATGTGTGTGTGTGTGTGCATGTACTTATAAAAATATTATTTTGTTGGTTATAATATAACATAGAATGAGTATGATAAAAATTAATAGGACATTTTTAAAATTCAATAGAGTATTATTGATCATATAATGTCCTCGTACATGGTAAATATACATCACAACAATGTCTCAATAGAGGGATCAAACTTAAAAAGATTCAAACCATTATGCCCACATGTGAATACATTTTGTGTAAACAACATGATATCATATCAGAGTATAAGGAGGATAATATTTATAACATACAAATAATGAGCAACATAATTTAATCAAATCATGCATTGTATCAAATGATTAGATTTTATTTTAGATGAACCATCAGCTATAATTATTATATATTATTGATACTACTTATTTCATGACCTTTTTAAGGTTCCTAATATTCATTTAAGAAACACACACACGCACACACACACACACACACACACACACACACACACACACACACACACACACACACACACACACACACACACACACACACACACACACACACACACACACACACACATTCTAGGAACATTGTATCATATGTTTAGAGTATATTTTGGATGAACCAAAATATATAGTTGGTTCTTGTTTTAACCTTTTAAGACTTAACAAGTGTAAATCCTATATTTGTTAAAGATATGAATTGACTAAATTATGGAAATAGTATGCAATAAATACATCTAATGAATTTTTATAGAATTGAATAGGTTAAAATTTTCTAAAAATAGTAATAAAGAGTGCAAGTAACGACTTAAATGGAAAACACCTAATATATATAATTTGATTGCTAGAAATTGAGATGGAAGTTGGTCTGGATGTCATAAATTAGACCTTAGTGTCACAAAACCTCTCAGAGAGTAGCACCATAATTGGAAAGTAACACCATTATTGGAAAAGTGACAATAGTGTCTTGATATTAGCACTAGTTTCCTACTTTATTATATGAACAATTTTAAAGTTTTCTAGATTAGGTCCTATTCTAACTCTAGTCCAAATTTTAGTTGTATGAAATCAATACATTTTATTGTAGATCTGTTTTCCTCTAAAAACACTAAGTTTTCATGATTATAAGAGTTTTAATGAACACCATGATAAAAAGGGGTTAGTGTGTCTGATGTGTTGGATGTGTGATCCACACCCATGTGTCAACATGCTACCTACATACCAATACTTCAATGAAGGATCAAGCTAGATGTAGTTCTCCCCACCTAAGTAATGGTGCAAGTTTAAATTATGCTAGTATTATAGTGGTCTTGAGTTCCTTGAATTTAATTGAGATTGGAAATATAGAAAATTTGAGCTTAGGGATATTCTAGATGGTAGTATGTTGAAGTAGAGTAGAATAGGGATTGATAACCTTAGTTATTCTCAACTTGTTCTATATTTGAATAAGTATTTTTCATCTAAATTCCATCTAGTGAATAAAGGGATAAAATTCATGTATTTATACTATTTTGTTTCTTGTGTGGGTGATAAAATATGTCTAGGTCAGCCTTAGGAGGATTTTATTTTGAAAATATATCCATTTAGGAAAATCTATGGAAAAGGAAATTATCACCATTTTGAGGACACTATCACCACATGGCACTAGTGTTTTTATTATGGTGCTAATATCCATCTAGAAGAACACTAAGCACAAATGTTTAAGATCAGGAAATGAAGGTCTGGGACTGATTTAGAGTTGACAAGGGATACCTATAGCCTATATGAAGACTAGATAAGTGTGATAATAGGCTCTAAGATAGGTCTAAGGATAAGGTAGGGATAGGTAGTCTCAAGTAGTACTCTTAACACTTAATAATAATTTTGGCTAATTATGTCCCCGCCTTTCTTTATTCTAAAAGTGCATCAAAGCAAAATGACCAAGATAATGGAAAAAGAAATATACCTAGACTTACCTAGGAAGTGAAGCCCAGGAAGATAGATGTGAGTATGTGAAGCATGATCTAATGTGTGTCCTATAAATGAAATGTGCATAAATAAAAACTTACTCAAGAGATATCAAAATTAAAAGACTATGATGATTAAATAAGAACAAATGAGTAAAGAAATGGGAAAGAGGAAAGGAATGAATACACGTCATTGGTTATGTGAACCAATGCATGAACCTGGTGATAAGCTATATGTGTGCATGTATATAGTGATCAATCGATGAATATCTTGGAATAAGATTATTTTTTTCTTAATCCCCATGTGTGAGTGGCATAAGAAATCAATCTAGTTTTGACTCCATCATTTAACACCCTTGCTTAGTGGATCATGCCATGTGAATAACTTGTATTGGACTGATAGTTTGTCTAATACTTTCATGTGGGTGGCTCAAAAACTCAATTAGGCTATGACTCCATCATTTCTCACCCAAGTGTAGTAGATGAATCTAAAAAATGAACTATACAAATTACTATAAATGTCTAACTAAGTATATCTAATTGTTCATGTCATATTTATGGCCACTTGGGTATATAAGGTAGCTCCAAGCCACTTGATAATGCTAACCACTACAGATGGAGTAAGGAATGAGATTGGTGTGTAATGTGTAATAAGATGTTAGGAGTATAAAAAGTAGAGAATTACATGGAACTTGTCATTTCCTATATTGAACTAATGTGTAACTGAATATATAGAAATAATGTCTCACACATGCCCTCAAATCTAATATTTGAGCATATGAATTTTGGTTTGAGCTATAATAATATATATGTAGATATATAAACTAAATATGGGAATATTCATGCCATGCATGATTCCACCAATCTAAGTAAACTGATATAAATATAAACTAAACTAGTATAAATATAATAAAAACTAATTATAATTGATAAATAGATAACTAAATATGTGCAAATTGTACTGTACATGTTGTATGGCCAAACTAGGTTTCTATAAAATTAAGGGTACATGACAATAGTGTCATATATTGGATAGTATCACCATGTGGTGTTAGTGTCCCCATTTGAGTGCTAGTGTCCTTTTGGCTTCAATTTTGTGTAATTGTACTATTTTTTAGGTCACTACTTTCCCATTGTGTTTACCTATGTCTGATTTTTTGTAACTAAGCTTATGTGCTCAAAAAATGTACTATGAGTGAAATATAAAAGACTAATATTTGTCAAAACCTATATGAATGTTTCCCCTTTTAAGTGGAGTTTTGGAACCTATGAAAGAACCATCCTCAAAAGGAAAAACTCTACAAAATGTGTATTAGCTAGAGAATATATGATAACTACGTGATAATCCAATATATTGTGCATACATAACATCAATATGTAAGATGATCTAAGAATAATTATGTAATGTAAGATTTATGTCATGTCTAACATTCCATAAGGGTGTCAATATATATGTAATCAATGTATGCAATAAAAAATCTGAGTAAAACTAGGTAACTACTTAGGGTGATGGGGCATGATGTCCATCAGGATACCAAAGTAGGAAGGGTAGATGCATGAGGTCCCTTATTTCATAAAAAAATGGTGTGTGTAAAAATAAAATACAAGTTTCATGGCCATGATGTATACAAGAAAGCATACATACAAAACACATGAGGCACACAAAATAGGCCAAGGGACCATAATACAAGGGATATGGGCACATGTAACTAAATACAAGAAAATAAGACATATAAGCACATGTTCAAATGTCCACATTGTTGATGTAGTGTATTTCACCCTCTAAATGGAGGTTCAACTCTCTCCCTTTCTGCATCACAATGGAGACATTCCTCTTACTATGGGTTGAAAACTTGAGGGATGAATCTCTAGATTAGGGGCTAGCTCCCCTTGATGCATCTTGAGGACCTATATTTCCTACTAATAATAATGGGGGGGGGATTAAAAGGGAGAGAAATAATAAAATTAGAACCTAAACTAATGTGTTGATGCACCAAAATGGTTGGTCTACTTAGCTTTGACATACACTTTATAGTAGATAGAAGCAATCATACATTTCATTCAAATGAGAACCTTTCTTAGATCAATGTTTCAATAGGGGACCCCATGGAGATATAAGGAGGAATAAATACTAGAGGTTTTATAAGACACACTATGGACAACATATTCACATGCACTTATACTTTGATATGGACACTTCCTATTGACATGCAAGAGAAGAACTCATAATACACTAGATATGTTGGCATAAAATTATGAAAGCATTAAAAGGAGCTAACTTAACATAAGATAAAACCATAGACATGAAAAAGTGCAAGCTCAAATAGAGTTATAAATGCTTCTTTTGATTCAAGGTAAATTCCTTCAGGGCTTCACCATACAATGCTAAGATCCTCTTTCTCAAATGAGAAGTTACAAATATATAGAGAACTTGGAAATATATAGCTAACAAATCAAGGGATGGAAACCCATTTTGAGTTAAACACTTTCGTAGAAACCACAAGCCCATACATCTAAAATATTCTTCTAATTGCATATGGGAGACCCATTCTATAGATGTCCAAGTCACTACCCTTGTTGTCCTGGGCCTAAAAAGGCACAGGATATTCCTTCTAGCAACTAACAAAGCCATCCCCAAGTTGTGTTGATTGGACTATGCTCTCTTCAATGCTAGGCACAATTGGTTGTGCATTAACGGTGAAGCATGAAAACATGGGATGCTCTCCTTTATATTTCAAAAACCAATCTTTTTATTGATTTTTGGTAGATACTATTTCACCTAAGTACATTTAATCTTATTATTGATGACACATGTGCCACTTGCCTTGGTCTAGTTGGTCCTTAGGTCTATGATTTTGACTTTCATACTACTTGGCACATTTTGAGCTTTTACTTTATTATGCTATGTGGCCGCATTCTAGGTTACACATCTTATTTTCTTTTAATATATTATTTCCCTTTGCCTTTGATTTTTCCCTTTTGTCTTTAACCATTCAGTTTCTTGAGTGCTTATTATTTCTTAGGCCTTCATATTTATATTTTCTATTTTCCAAACTTATTCAAGCTCTCAGGTCTTTGCATTTCTTTGTTCACTTGTTCCCTTTTTCCTTGTCTTTTCCTTCGAGTGGGTCTTTAGGATTTTGGTAATGTCAATTTTATTTAGACAAAATGTCCAAAGGAATTCCTTTAGATATTTTGTCTAAATGAATTCTCTTTTGGTCTTGCCTTGTGCCACACTTTCCTTTAGATAAAATGTCTGAAGGAATTCTTTTGGAAATTTTGTTTGAAGGAATTATTTCCTTTGATTTCTTCTTTTCTTGAAGGGAATGTGCCCTTCAGGGCTTTTGTCTTCATCCTCTCTTTATTAATGTACCCTCTAAAAAGGCTTCTCCCATCCAAAAAGACCCTCTGCAAGGGTAGGTTCCCTTTAAAAACTCTAAATTGACCCTTTAAAAAAGTGAAAAGAGTCCTCTTTCTTAACCAAGTGCCCTCCATAAAGACACTTACCCTTCCAAATTTTTGCAAACATCCTTAAAGCCATCAAAATGCCCTCCAAAGGAAATCCATTACCTTTTTTGAATTGCTTTAGACCATTTCAAGTCCTTCAATCACTTTTACTTTTAAAAGTGGACAAGTAATGCCCTGCACAAACCTGATTTGCACTAGACTAAGCAAAATCAAAAAAATATTGGCTTTTTCATTAGAAAGGTCTGGAAGAGAAAATTTTTTGCACAAGACAATAGAGGGGTGATCTAGCTAAAAAATGGATTGGATGAATTTTGTAAATAAAAAGGAGGGGGTCCCAAATTTTAGTTTGTAAGACCAAAAATTGGTCAACATAATTAGCGACTCATAGGGGAAGCATGCCTGTTGTGCTTGGGAAGACGTGTAGCCACAAATTCCATTAAGCATGGAGTTAGGATGCATCTTAGAAAAGTCAATAATAGATTTGTAAGGACCTAATAACCAATAAATATTTTACCCCAAATAATAAGGAAAAAACACACACAAAGGCTAAAAACACTACACACATGAATTCCAACACTTAGGGAAAATAAGGAAAAACAAGGAAACTATGTACATGACAAAAGAAATCTAGTAACAATGCTTAAGATATATCCCATTGACTGGGATATATATCTCTTCACCATCCAACTTGGAGAGTTAGAAAGCATTGTGTTACTTGTATTAGGTGATGACATATGGGCCACTCCATAAAGCATCAAACTTCATGTGCTTTCCAGGCTTGGCTCGGTCCTCATCCCACTTCAAGACAATGTCACCTTCCAAAAAGCTCCTTGGCATGGACCTTTTTTCAAAATGCTTCTTCATTTATTGTTCGAAGCTAGTCATGGCATCCATGGCTTGGTCTCTTGATTCTTAAATTTCCATTAGCTTA
Organism: Torreya grandis; assembly: GCA_037957365.1. NCBI lineage: Eukaryota > Viridiplantae > Streptophyta > Pinopsida > Cupressales > Taxaceae > Torreya > Torreya grandis. The sequence continues at coordinate 493,732 of JARHVA010007412.1, forward strand.
TAATACTTGACTTCTAGGATATCACTCTCCACCAATTGTAACTAATGGGCAAGATACAAGGCTGGTAACTCAAGTGAGATAGGAAGTCTAGCTTCCCTTCCATACACAAGTGTGTATGGTGAATTCCTGATCACCCTCTTTGGATTGATCCTATCTTTCCAAAGATTTATCTTTAAATTAGCATGCCAAGCCCTTTGATTTTCCTCTATTGTCCTTTTTAAGATCCTAATCAAATTCTTGTTTGTGGACTCAGCCAACCCATTCCTTTGTGGATATTAGTTGGAAGAAGTGCTAAGATAGATGCCATACTTTAATTCCCACTCACTTGTCTTCATTCTTAAGAAACCTAATGCATTGTCTAAAATGATTATGGTTGGGACCCAAAATCTTATCACTATGTCTTCATAGAAGTCTAGAACTACACTCTCATTAGCCTCTTTCAAATCTATTTCCTCTATCCACCTTGTGAAATAATTCATGGTAGTCAAAACCCACTTGTGGCTAGCACTAGGAGGATTGATCAACCCTATGAATTCCAACCCCCATTGCATGAATGGTTGTTCCACCTAAATAGGAAGAAGAGACACGGAAGCCAACCATTGATTCCCATTAAATAAGGCACATTTTTGACATTTCCTCACCTAAGAATGAGTGTCTTTAAAAAAACTAGGCCAAAAGTAACTAGCCCTCATAATCCGTATAGCTATGGCCTTTGGAGCAAAGTGGTCACTAGCTAGTCCATCATGGAACTCAGATAGTACCTTGTTGACTTGGTCTAAATCAATTCATCTCAAGATCACCCCTAAAAATTATTTCTTGAATATCAATCCATCAAATAGGACACAAAGAATTTATTGGATTCTTAAATACCTCTTCTTGGTCCTATCAAGACCTTGTGGACACTCACTAGTTAGAAGAAAATGGACCATGCCTTGTGGTCAACTCTTCATGATTATAAGTACAACTACTATAGGTTCATCATGGAGTACCAAAATTTCCTCCTTCATCTCTTTAAATTCTATATCAAGGCATTCAAATATCTCTCTTCCTCTTACCAAATTGGTGGTCTTGATCTCTATGTCATACTCCATTACTTTGGTGATCCAACCTGCCCTTTTCTCATTCAAGTCTCAGTTCAACAAGAAGCCTTTTACACTAGGATGTGGCACCATGATGTGAATTTTTATATTAGACAACATTTGTGTGAACTTATTCAAACGTCATATGATTTCAAGCACCTACTTCTCAACATATGTGTATCTACCCTCATATCCTTCTAACCCTTGGCTGAAAAAACCAAGAGGTTGTTCTAAATTCTCACCATTTGCTTGAGTGAGAATAGTAGAGATTACCTCTTCATTCCCAAAGGTGTATATATTGAATTCCATGGATAATTTTTTACTATCTAGGGTAGGAGCTTGGGTGATAGGTTTCTTTATTCCTTCAAAGCTTTCTCTTCTTCTTTTCATCCATGTGAATGTCTTATCCTTCCTTAGCATGGAAGTTAGTGGCTTGACAAGCTCATCAAAGTTAGGAATGAATATTCTAATGAAATTTATTTTACCAAAGAAACTTTTTAATCCCTTCTTATGCTTAGGTAAGGATAATGTTAAGATAGTTTGCAACCTCTTTGGATCAATAGATAGGCCTTCCTTTGAAATGACATGGCCCAAGAACTTGCCTTCATGGATGTAAAACACATATTTATTTTGGTTGAGAGAGATGCCAAAATCTCTACACCTTTTAGAGATTTTCCTTAGGTGTTTCAAATGTTCACTTTCCTCCTTGGAGAAGACTGTCACATCATCAAGATAAACTCATTGATCAAACCTTAGAAAGCCATGTCCATAACACGTTGGAAGGCAGCTCCATAATTTGACAATCTAAATGGCATCTTCCTATAGGCATATGTTCCCCACTTGGTGGTGAAGGATGTCTTGTATTGGTCACATTCTTGTACCAATATTTGATTGTACCTAGAGTATCCATTTAGGAGAGAGAATATTTCACTACATATCACCATCTAAATAATTTGCTCCATACTTTGAAGGGGATAGTGATCTCTCAGTGAGACTCTATTAAAGTCTCTAAAATCCACACACAATCTATCCTCTCTATTATTATTCCTAATAGGGACCAAATTGACTAGAAAAGAAGAGTGTTTGATAGGGAAAATGATCTTAGACTTGATCAATTTGGTGAGTTCCTTCCTCATGAGAGGCTTGATCTTTGGATTGATTGGCCTTTGCTTTTGATCGATATGTTTGGCACCTTCCTTCATATAAATGGTGTGTTGGGCCAAGTTTGGATCATATCCATTCAAATCACCATACTCCTAAGTGAAGACATCAACAAAATATTGACATAACATAATGAAATCATGTTTTTCCTCATTGGTACACACCTTCCCAATTGCAAGCAACTTATCCTTGTAGATCTCTACCATTTCATAATTTTCCTTCTTGGTTGACATGCTTTCTTTATCTCTCTTGAGTTGTTCACCTTATTTTAAAATGATCTCAAGAGTTACCAAACCTTTGGGAAGCATATTGGTCTTTAGTTGAACAATCTACCCATCATACTACTGCTTTAGTTTGGACTAATTTTTTAAAGTGAACTTAGCTTCTTCTTGTAAAAAAATTTATATTTGCTAATCAATTTCAAAAACCTACCAATTGGTAACATTTTTTGGTATTGAGGGCCTCAAAATCACCTTTAAATGATGTTAATTCTTGATTTGTCTCATCCCCTTTAAGATATCAAACTAAGCACCAACTGCTGCTAGTCTATCTACATGATTATTCTCCTCTCTTGGAATGAGAGTGATGTTGAAAGCGATGAAGTTCTCCACAAGGTCCTACACTCTATTCTTGTAAGACTTGAGTAAGGAGTTCTTTGTCAATCTTTGACCTCTCACTTGGTTCAAAATCAACTCACTATCTCCAAATACCTACAATTCTTTGATTCCTCTCTTCCCCACCCATTATAGTCCATGAACAAGGACCTCATACTCTAATATGTTGAAAGTGTAGGAGAATTAGAACATAAAAGTTGATAAGTATTTATCCTTTGAATGTGAAACCAACATTGCCCCACCACCAGCTCCTAACTTGCTTCTAGATCCATCAAAGAATAGCTGCCATAAACCATAGTCCTCTTGGTTTGTGTTCATCAATTTCAGCATGAAAGCATCTTTCTCATGCATGTAGTAGACTTAAATACCAGATTATTCAATTAAATTATAAGGATCATGCTCAATTTTGTCACTTTCACATTCATCTAGGAGCAGGTCAACAACTCCAACAAGGGAAGATAATGGAGATTGGTACACCTAGAGCTCTTCTTCATCAATGATTATGTAGTTCACATTCATCACTTTGGATGAGTATGGCTCTACATGATCCTTATAGATAGAATTTAACTCATTATTTACATTATTTCCATACTTTGTCCTAAAAACCATGTAAGACCAATTGGATGCAAAGTATCCACCTATCTTAGATGTGAAATCTGATGACAAACAAAAAGCAAAGTAAAGAAGAACATCTACCACTACACATCATGGGGAATTGAGAAGGTTGGATAGGCATGGAGATTCATATTCAAGCCTCTTTCCACTCTCGAGGTCTTAGTTGGTGATCCATCCAATTGTAAAAATCCTTTGGTCATTTGCTCATACTTGAGGCCTAGCTTATTAGCTATGCATTTGAGCATAACTAAGGTGCTTTCTCCACTATAAATGATGCAATTATGGACTAATAAATCACCAATAATCAAGGAGAAATATAAATTAGGGAACTTCTCATCTTTCTTTGCTTGACCTCCCATGGGAGGCACCCCAGTTACTATCTACACATTATAATTTCTTGAAGGGACAACTTATTCACCTAGCCCTTACAATTCCTTTTGGAGTATAAATTTTTATCCTGGTAGTGATAAATAATCCCATAATAACATGTTCATGTATAGCTTCCTTATTTGGTCCACTATATTGATTCAAGGATTTCCCCCTTTAGATTTATCCTTGGGAAGATTCATAACTTGTGGTACAACCTAAGGAGCTAAAGTTGCAACTAGTGGCCTATAATTGGGAAACTTTTTATTTGATTTTGGTGAAGGAGATACTATAGGTTATTGATTGGTTTATTAAGATTCATTAGTGGCTCTCCTTTTAGACTTGGTGTTGGTTGTTACACTAACATTTTGATTACTTGTGCTCCCCACATAGTTGACTATGTAAAACTCTCTTTCCAAGTGATTCATAAGAGTGGAATCAGATTGAGCCTACTTGTTATCCATCCCAAGTTATGTTGATATCTAAAAATTTGAGAATTGGGCTACATGATCACCTTGTGCAGTCATGCTTTGATTTGGTAGCTCACTAGCATAAGCAACCTATTCTTGGCCATGATCTAAGGGTGGATAATTGGGTTGCTCTTGCACTAAATTATTTTGAGTGGGGACAAGAGCCTTGGAAGATGAAGGGGCATTTGGATTATAGATTTGATAAGTATTGACATGTGTGATTTGACCTTGACCTTGATTATAATTCTAGAAGGGAGGCTTATTTACTTGCCCAAAGTATTGGTAGCCTTCATCTGGCCTATAACTCTGAGCTTGTTGTCTCTTAAGGGAAACTAACTCATTGGTAACACTCTGTAGAAGGCTCTTAACTTCATGGAGATCATTTAAAAGCATAGAAATAACTTCTCTTAATTAGGTAGAGGAGCTAGATGGGTACAATAGGCTAGACTGAGGGCTGTAAATGAGGAAAGAGTGGCATATGAGGTCTAGGAGCTATTTTTCCTACTTGAACAAGGCAATTTTTAGTAGTGATGGCTATATTATAAGTAGCGGGCAGAGTGTTCCCACCCATAGAATATATCATTATAGTAATGTCATTATTCAAGGCCTTCAAGTAGTAAATGGAAGCATAACTTGGGGTTGGCCTCATAATAATTGGGATTCTGTCCCAAGTCTTTTGGACCCTAGTGTTAAAATCTTGTATAAACTCATGTGGAGATCTATTCATGGTGGTTAATTACTCAGATAAAGACAAATGGTCACTTTTTCCCCCAAACCTATTGGTCAAGAGGATCCCTAACTCATTCCATGAGCCAATTAAGCTCATAGGCAAGGTCCCATACTAGTCCATAACTTTCCATTTGAAAGACAAGGCTAGCAATCTAATGGCTATATTTCCTTTAGTGATATTATGGATGTTGCAAAGGTTGGCTATGTTTCTAATATGCTTAACATTAGTGATTAGGCCCTCTCCACTAAAGGGAGGAACACTTTTGAGAGCTATCCCTAGAATTGGGTCATACTACTAAAGGTTCAAGGGACTTTGACCATTGATGGCCACAAAATGGAAATCCCTATGGGTTGCCATGGCTATGGAAGGATTCAACTAGGGTCTTCTTAAGTAGGTATATTTTATGGTTGGTTTAGGAAAGTGGCTTGAAACATAAGGGTGGTATTTGTAAACCTTAGCCTTTTCATTGAGTTCAAAGGCAACTCAAAAAATTCAAAAGGGACACCCCTAGAAGAAGATCTTGTAGTGACCTTTAGCATGGGATGCTAGGCTTATCATTAACTAGAAACTAAGTTCCTAAATGGAGTCACCAGGTGCTGAATATAGCTCTTTATTTTGGATTTTTGAATAATATCAAAACCAGTACCAATCCTAAAACTTGCAAGATACGAAAATTTGTCTCGTCAAACATGTCAAAAATTATTGACGTAATGGATTGCACCCTCTGAAGGGAGGTTGAGCTCTCTTCCTCTGTGCAGCATAATGAAGACATTCCTCTTGCTATGGGTTATAAACATGAGGGATGAATATATTGATTAGGGGCTAGCTCCCCTTGATGCACCTTAAATCCCTAGATTTCCTACTGCTAACAATAGGGGGGATGAAAAGGAAGAGAAATACTAAAATTAAAACCTAAACTAATGTGGTGATGCACTAAAATGGTTGGTCTACTCAGCTTTGACATAAACTTTACAATAGAGAGAAGCAAACATACACTTCATTCAAATGAGAAACTTTCCTACATTAGTATTTTAATAGGGGATCCTATGGAGATGTAGGGAGGAAGAACTACTAGAGGTGTTCTAAGACACACTATGAATATCCTATTAACATGCACCTATACTCTAAGATGGACACTTCCTGTTGAGCTATAAGAGAAGAACTCATAATACACTAGATATGTTGGCATAAAATTATGAAATCATGAAAAGTAAATAACTTAAAATAAGATAAAACCATAGACATATGCAAAAGTGTAAGCTCAAATGGAGGTAAAAATGCTTCTTTTGATTCAAGGTAAATTCTTGCAAGGCTTCACCATACAATGTTGAGATCCTCTTTCTTAAATGAGAAGTTATAAATATATAGAGAACTTGGAAATATATAGTTGACAAATCAAGGGATGGTAACCCATGCTGAGTTAAACACTTTTGCAGAGACCACAAACCCATGTTGTTTTTATATTCTTCCAATTTCATATGGGAGAGCCATGTTGTAGATGTCCAAGTTGCTGCCCTTGCTATCATGGGCCTAAAAAATCATGGGATAATCCTTTTAGCAGCTAAAAAATCCATCCCTAAGTTATGTTGATTGGACCATGCTCTCTTCAGTGCTAGGCAGAATTGGTTCTACATTAAAATTGAAGCATGAAAACACAAGCTTCTCTCCTCTATAGTTCAAAAACCAATCCTTTCAATGGTTTTTGATAGAGACTATTTCACCTAAGTGCATTTACTCTTCTTTTTGATGACCCCTATGTCACTTGCCTTAGTCTGGTTGGTCCTTGGGTTTGTGCTTTTGATTTTTCATGCTACTTGGAACATTTTGAGATTTCACTTTATTGTGATACGTGGCCACATTTTGGGTTACCCACCTTATTTTCTTTTACTTTATTATTTCCATTTACCTTGGATTTTTCCCTTTTGTCTTTAACCATTCAGGTTCTTAAGCACTTTTTATTTCTTGGGCCTTCATATTGATCTTTTTCATTTTTTGAACTTATCTGGGCTCTTGGGTCTTTGCATTTCTTTGCTTGCTTCTTCCCTTTTTCCATGTCTTTTCCTTCGGGTAGGATATTAGGCTTTTGGTAATGTCAAATTTCTTCAAAAAAAATGTCTAAAGGAATTCCTTCAAACAATTTTTTTGAAGGATATCTCTTTTGGTATTGCCTTTGTGCCTTTCTTTTGGTGGGCCTTTGTGCCACGCTTTCCTTTGATTATTTATTTTCTTGAAGGGCATGTGACCTCCAGGCCTTTTGTCTTCAACCTCTCTTTCTTAAAGTTCCCTCTTTAAAGGCTTCTCCCATCCAAAAGTACCCTTTATAAGGGTAGTTTCCCTTCAAAAAATCTAAAAATAACCCTTTGGGAAAGTGAAAAGATTCTTCTTTCTTGACCAAGTGCCCTCCATAAAGACACTTACCTTTCAATTTTTTTTCAAATGTCATTCAAGTCTTCAAAATTCTCTCTGAATGAAATCCATTTCCTTTTTCAAACTACTTTATACCATTTTAGGTCCTTCAATCACTTCTAGTTATAAAAGTAGACAAGTAATGCACCTGCACAAACCCAATTTGCACTAGACTAAGCAAAATGAAAAAACTCTTGGATTTTTCATTAGAAAGGTCTAGTAAAGAACATATTTTTCACAAGGTAGAAGAGGGATGATCTATCCAAAACATGGATTGGATGACCTTTGCAAGGAAAAAGGAGGGGGTGCCAAATTTTGGTTTGTAGGACCAAAAATTGGTCAACACACATATGTAAGAAACAAGAAAGTTGGCTTATAGACACATTAAAGGACATGTTCAAAATTTCACATACATAATTAGAAAATAACACACAAGGACATGATCACATGTCTAAAGCATACATACTATGAATAAAAGTGGTGTAGAGACAAAGAACAATGGCGTATTCAAATGCCCTTGAATAGAAGAAGCATACAAATACAATCAATTCTAAACTAGGTAAGAGAAAAATTAAAGTATGAATGAATATGAAATACAAATATGTGTAAGAGATAGGATGACATATGTTGAGTCTAAAGTAGTAATAGTTAGAAAAAAATTGAAGAGTAGCATGATCAATATCAAGATATAAAAATGGTAAAGTTGGGACGTAGAGTATAGAAGGATAGAGAAAGGTAATCAAAACTAGGTATAAGATTCTCCTATGTTGGTGAATGTGTCAAGTGAAGACCCACGTATCAATCTGTATTCCCCCAAAGGGTAGATAATAACAATTCTAGAGCAGTGTAGAGGATTGAGTCTTGTATCATTATGAAAGTACTCGATAAGAAAAAGTGAAACATATATGTATGATAAAACTGACTATACTAAGATAGATAGCATATGTAATTTTTGACAAATATGAAAAGTGTAAACATATAAATACTTACAATCTATAATTTTATGTTTTTTGGGTAATATTTGAATGTTTTTGTGTTCTTTTAAAAATATTGTAATGTTTTTGTATTTTCTAGATATAAGATATGTATAAGCAATATGAAAATGAACTATGTATAAGGAAATATAAACTATACTAATTGATGAGTCTCATGAGAGACTCACTATCACTATGGCTTGTGTTAAATAAGGGAACTGTGATCATGCATGTTATATGAAATGGAAACTATGGTCCTATAATTTGTTGTACTAAGTGATCTATATTTATATCTATCATTATAGTGGCATAGGAATCTATGGCACTGATTATACTAGCCTATGAACTATGCTCTGAATATATGGAGTTGGCCAAACTAGCCTATGAATTATTGTAGGCACTATCTAAACCTAGATGGCATGGTGAAAAACTACCCATAATACTCATTTTGTGTAGGTGTATAAATAACCTCTATAACTGATATTTATTGTCATGTACTATTGATAAATATATTTGTAGACTTTGTAGAAAATATCTTAATCAAGTATCATGCTAAAATTATGTTTTGTTGTGAATTATGTCTTGAAATTATCTTAATTGGTTGTCAAATTAAAACTATGTTTTATTGTGCATCATATCTTGAAAATATCTTAGATGGTTGTCAAACTAAAATTATGCTCTATTTTTCATCATGTCTTGAGAATACCTTAATTGGTTGTTGAGCTGAAATAGTGTTATACTGTGCATCATGTCTTATAAATATATTAATTGGTTATCAAACTAAAAATATATTCTATTTTTCATCATGTCTTATAAATATATTAATTGGTTGTTTAACTAAAACTATGTTTTTTTTTTCTTCATGTCTTGAAAATATATTAACTAGTTGTTAAACTAAAACTATGCTCTGATAAAACTATGCTTTGATTTATGAGCTAGTTACCATCTTTTTTGAATCTATGATATATGAGATCTCACCTAAGTGTCCTATAAACCACATGGCTCATACAATGAATAACCAATAGTTTCTTAAAAGTAACGTGATGGCATAAATCAGTCGTGGTGGACTGTAATTTAAAAGAGTGCGGAGAATGAGATCTTTATGCTCCCCATGTAAATGTTATAATGCCTATGTCAACATATTGATCAATATGGTCTCATAGTGCATAAAAGTTGTTATATGAATGTCAATTTAACTAATGAAATTTTTAATATGGTTTGTTTTGTATCTTATGCAAACAATGTGTTTTATGGTGATGAGTATAGGAAGGGTGATCATCCCCCTATTTAGTAATGTGAATAATATGTCATGAGGCCTATCTTTATCTAGAAATTGAATGGCCCCACTGTTAGTGTCTTGTGTGTTACTCACTTTAGGAGGTGCTATGTAAAGTGGATCTTTTCCCTTGTTGATTGTTTTTATTGGTTTTCTTATTCCACTAGTTTCTTAATCAAGAGTGGAGTAGGTTATTGTACCATGTTAGATGACTATGGATCTAAGAAACCTACATCCAAATCTATCTCTAAATTTGTAGCAACTAGTCCCAATTCTATCTTTAATTTTATAGTTGTATTACATTAATGTCATAATGATTTGGATTTCTAATATAATAATTTATCCTTAATAATAAAAATTGAGCATCTAACAAAGATGTATTATACTTATAAATCTACCAACTAGTAAATCAATAACACAAACATGATTGAATCATAGAATGTATTCAATTGTTGGTTATATCTTACCCTAGTGTAATGAGGGTAACCTCTCATGTGTGAATAGAGGTCCCTTATTTTATATGTAGTTTTTGAGAAAGACTACTTCTAACTCCTCATATGTATGTAATGCGTATTAGGGATTATATACTAGAACTAATTTAGTGCTTCCCCATCTAGGGACTTTGGAAATAATTGCATTAGAGTCAACTTGTTGGTGACATGTGCCATCGATTAATCATAATCCTAAAGGTGCAAGTATGGGTCTCCATGCCCATAAAATGTAGGTAACACTGGTATTTGAAAGTTGGGTGTTAACCTGGTAGTGAATATTTTACATGTAATAGGGTTTCTTTGGATAGCATTGGCATCATACCGAGATTGGTATGCTTTATTCTCCAATGTGAGAAGGTGTAATTATTGTTTCAAAGCACCCATGACATGTATCAAGTAAATTTACATTTGTGAAGGTATATTATCATCATCAATGGGTTTATTTAACTCTTGGATTTTATTATTTATCTTAGCCATTATTATATTGCATTAGGAACCTATTTTATGGAGGATTGGTTTGCTCTTTATAACCTTTAGAGGTGTGATAGTTGGAACTTGGTTAGAGGGAAATGAGTTATCACCCTCATTATGTTAGGTTAAGAAACATGTTTTACTTTATTAAGTGGTGTTTAGGGAGTTTCATTGGTATCGCTTAATTTGTTAATTTTCAATGATTTATCACATCCTAGTTGATTATAAGGTACTTTATTATCATGTGAATGTAAGTTATGTAAACTATGAACATAATAATAAATGTGTTATTTTTTGAACATGTGACTTAGAATTTTTTTGAACAAGAGAAGTAAGTGAAGTAGGAAGTGAACTAGGTGTATGCTCCATGTCTTCTTCACCATAATCATATTAATCATCATTATACCAAGGTTCATCAAAATCATAGTTTAATTCACTTGTAGAAGTAATATTAGAAGAAGTATCATTTGTATGTTAATTAAGAGATAGATTAAGATAAGATTTTAAATTTTTACTACTATTCAATGTGCCAACATGTGTAGGTGAAATGCAATGCATGTCTTCACTAGACATGAGTGAAATGCATGCATGATTATTATTTTCAATCTTTGATTCAAGGGTAAAATAAATAGAAATCATCTTTTCATTTGGCACATTATGACATGTAAGAGAAGAGTTAGATATATTTGAATTATCTACATTTTACATATAATTATTATATTGATCTTGAAATGTGAAATAATATGATAAAATAATATCACCCCCTTTAGTTCTTGCATCAGTAAAAGGTGAAAAATTATTTGTACATGCTTTTCCAAATTGAATTGAGAAGGGTATATAATATCCATTTTTATTTTCTATGCTAGGAACATCATGTATAATGTTAATTTAAATTTGAAATGGTTAATTGATTTTATTGATATTGTATTGATATAGTTTGAATAATGATGTATAAAAAGTGGTTGAAAAGCTAGGATCACATTAAAATAAAACACTACCAACAAGGGGTTCTTTTGGCTTTATATTATTAGTTTTATACTAATTAGTAGGGAAAGAGAGAGGAGAAAGAAAATAAGATGAATCTAATTTATCGTCATCAATAATTTCATTTCCATACTCATATTAATCATCATATCCATCATTACAATAATAATTATCATCATCATCATCATTATAAATGAAATTATTATCATTATCATGTGCTAGTGTGCAATCTTGAAAATTTGTCCATTCAATTGTATAATTATATGAAAAGTTTAGAAATTGATCAAATTGGTGAGGGGAAAGAGGATTCTTGGATGTAATTTTAAACTTGACAAAGAAGATAATGTTAAAAATGAATAAAAAACACACAATAGGTAGAATGTAATTTGACATAGGTATTATTTACTAAATTTGACTTTTAGGTCAAATTGGGACCCTTGTAGGTAAAAACTTGAATTTTGTGTGTTTTATGGGTCTAATAAATATGCCAAAAGGTATTTTATAGGTCAATTAATGTCATTTAGTGTTATACTAGCCTTGATCCTTAATCATTTTAGTCTTTCTAGTAATTCAGAGTCATTTTGAGGTCAAAAGGGGGCATTTATTGAGTTGTATAGAGTCCTTGGGAATTTTGAAGGTTAAAAATGTTTATGTCACACAAAATGTGTCATCACATTTCTTAATCAACTTTTGGTAACTTAAAGTGGTAGGTTCTTCAAAATAAAGAGTAATTTTCTTTGGAAAAAAGTTGATTTTGGCACTTTTACAATGCATTGGGAAGTGTTAATGTAGACACCAAAATTGGGTCGACTCCCCTTGGTCACTTACACATATTATTAATTTAAAATAAATTACTTATTTTAAATTAATGACATCACTTAGACACCTCACCTTGGACAGCTCACCCTAAGACCACTTCTTACCCTATGAATCACCATGAGACTAAGTCATCCCAATCCTAACTACCTAAGACTTATTCTCACTCCATTCCAACCTCCTAACCAACACTTGTGCCTAATAACCTTGTATTTTGACTATTCTCCAATGGGAAATGCACTTGGTACATGGAGAAATGGGAAAAGGGATAAAAATATCCCTTTTACCCATTCTCTAGCCGCTAACATTGGTCAACTATTGGCTGATGCTGGTGGTATCACTGACGTCTGTTTCTTAAACTGAGCTCCAACCTTGAGTTAGGCCTCTCTCTCCCAAATTATTCCCTCTCAGACTCTTAGAGATCAATGCACACTCTGAGACCAAGCATCAGACTTTGACTAATGCTCTCCTGGCTATAGAAACTCTGCATAAGTCACTCCAGATTAGATTAGAACATTGCACGATGACCTCAACATCAACCACAATAAGAATAAGCATTATAACACCTCTGGTTCTTCACCAAGCAGAGCTAATTATTCTTCTATCTCATTTTAGTCTTTTAGAATACATTGGTAATTAGTTTCCATTTGTTATTTCTAAGAACTATTGAGACTCGACCCAACTTTCTTCCCAGAGAAAGGCCAAAAATCCTTCCTTTTATTCCCACCTCCTTTTACATACCTACCCTCTACCTTTTCCTCTCCTCAGACCCTATTCACATACCTATAACCATGCATAAATTCTTAACCTTCCAGACTCCTCTGTCGACCACAAACATAAACCTGAAACCTGTCTAAGGCCCACTACCCTTACTGACATCGATATCATAACTGACATCGACATCATTAACCAACCGATGCTGGTAAGACTATTGATGTCAACAACTATGATAGATTGAATATAGAGAATAGGTATGCATTATCTTTGTTTCTCTTCTTAGTCTTTCACCATTTCTTTTTATACAACACTCTTTTTGTCAAATAGTGGACTGTCATCCCTTAAGGAAGTTTTTACACTTCTGGGACCGAGCGTATTGCTTGGCAGTCCACCATATTTTTATCTAACATTTTTGTGTTTAAGTCTTATTATTATCTACAGGTGTCTTCCTCCATAGCCAAAGAGGAGATCCTATAATGCTTGGATACGGTGTGCAACTTAATCCAGGTAACGTACAAACCCCTGACCTTTAAACTTTAGTTTCTTCTTCTTCTGAATGTAAAAAGCAAAAACGTAGAGAAATAGTTACACATGGGATAAGGTAATATAATGACTCTTTAGCTTCCTTATATGAATTTTAGTTATTGACACACTTTGGAAAAGATAAAAAAGGTCCAAAACCATTCTACTCCTTTTTCACCTTTCTAGGCACATAAAACCAATATTTAGGTTTGTACTCGGTATAGATAGCTAAAGAAGTTTTAGGTAAAATTATTTTGGGAGGTGATATTAAAATTATATACCTTAATTTATATAAAAATATTTTGAATAATGATGTCCAGTACTTTATGAACCATCTTGATGAAGTTGACTGTGCTAATTTGCTTGTTGTTTCATGTACCCTATAAGTTTTGCTTCATTTTCAGAAAGTCTATATGAAAAAATTGGTTATGTTGACTCAAAAATGTTTTGGATCTATTATAAAATTACATCTATCCTTTTTTTAGGATTAATGGTGTTTTAGTGATCAAATCATCTCATGTTGGTAGATTAGTCTCATCTGGGATGACATGCATGTTTCCATTATCTATAGAGTATTTCATGCTTTATAAATGGTTCCATATGGTGTAGATAAGTTAATCATCATGTATTAAATGTATTTTTGGTACCCACCTCTTTCAATTTCATTCTCTAAGGAAAATTCTCCATGAAAGTCCAGTCATATACAACTTACCATTCAGGTAGCCATTAATGAACATGTATAGGTGTTTGGGAGAGAGGATCATATTGAAACGAAGGTTTTTAAATTGGTTAAGGATACTCATGATGATAAAAATTCATTTTAAAGGAGTTTAATATGGTATATATTTATCAAATTTTCATACATTATGTATGGTTTGAAGTATCTTTACACTGTCTACCTATACTATGAAAGAACCACCTATATGTAGTTAAATGTAGACTTAGAAATGTTAAAAAATCATTATAGGAGTTTATTTTAATATTTATTAGGGTATGTAAATGTTTAATAGTGAATTTAAAGGTGTGGAGATAAGCTTGTAACCCATGTAAGGTCAAAAACAATACTCCTAGCCCATACTCATCTTCACTGCTTGAGTGTGTAAAAGTCCACCTACAGGTGGATTATCAGAGTCAAAGAAGTCATGATGGTTATTGTATCATGAGTTTAATATATTATTGAAGACATAACATTTATTATAACATGGGACAAATTTTTAAGTTCTAGGATAATATAATGAGGTGGAGTTTACCTTTAAAAGTTGAGATGACAATGTTCATGCCCTTAATCCCTAAATTTACAAAATAGAGTTATTTAAGGTTTTGTTGATATCATGTTACAATGTTTTCAACACATTTTATACCTAATAATGTGCTCATGTTGTATATTATATAAATTAAATTGAATTTTTAAGGTTTTAGGGGAAGATAACCAAGGGAAGACAATCATTGAAAGGCCTAAAATACCATTTTTATGCACTAATTATAGTCAGTGTTATCTATAAGATGTGAGTTACAAAAGACCTATTAAATCATAGGTTTAACATGAGAACATGACACCATAATATAATGGTTATATATGACCTAATATATCATTCATGGCATAAATACCATCATGAGTATCTGGTGAGATATGTTTCAAAGTCTAGTAACCACCTACAACTATGCATAACTCCATAGAAGTGCTTCCTTACAACCAACTAGTCCTAAAAGTACAAAGTACTTGAATTGGTTGATAGATGGTGAATTTTATTACTATATGATAATTTAATTGTGTTAAAAAAATGAATAAGTTAAAGGATTTATCATTTGAGGCCAAAACACCTTATAGGTTTCATAAACATGTAATGACAACCTATAACCAAGCTTAAAGCAAAAAATAGTCTTGTAGGTCAAAGAAAGAAGGAATAACTAAAAACATGTTTTGATGAAGTGATAAATTATGGATAATGATTTAATGAGTGGAATAGTTATCATGAAGCTATTAAGGACATTTAAATACCTTACTTTCCTTTAAAGAGATGGAGATAGTCTGTACAACCAACTATAGGTGAGGAGATAGTAAACTGAGAAAGGGTGATTCAAGTGATGATATAAATCCACCCAAGGATAAAAATGGGTATAATACATGTAAAAATAATATTATAATATATAAATAACTCCTGATAATAATTTTCAAGACTCAAGTATGCATAAACACCTATAGGTAGGGAGATACCTATAGGCCGTGTTAACTTACAAGTAAGGCCTAACTAAGTAAGGAAGGCTCTTAAGGTGAAATAATCAATTATGAGGGTTTAATATCATTTTTAACATCATTATTATGGTATAAATAACCTTATAATACCCTCATTATGGATAAAAAAACAAAGGAAAGACACTTTTAAGTGCAAAACACATTCCACATGAAGAATCTTGCATAGTTTATTTTCCACAAACCTATCTTGGGTTTTGTTGAATTTGAAGGGTATATGTTGAGGATAAAGGGTTAAATATTGTAAAAAATTACCTTTAAAACCTATATAATACTCTAAAATATTCAAATTTTCTACGAAAATAAGTGGAGTGCCCTCTTTTTGTCTTAGATAGAGAGCACTCCCCTCATGCTCAAACCTTGGTAGTTTTAGGAAAAAGTGACAAAGGGAATCTTCAATAACTGATGTAAATTTATAGGAGGTTTAATATCATGAATTAAACCTTAAATACCAAGAAATAATGGGTGAAAATTAACAAGGTATCTTAGACTATCAAGTTTGCGAGTAGGCTTACTAGGCATGATTTAGGCCTAAATCCAAATGAGGTGTCAACTTCCTTTCTAAAATTATGTGAGAATTATATATTTTTAAATAATGTATATGGGGTAATTAAATATATTTTTAATCTTACTTAATGAAAATAATCTAATTGGATGACCTAGATCATAAGGGTCTCAATTAGGCTCATTAAATAAGGATCAGGCCTAGTGTCAAAAGAGGTCATTCAAACTTTTATCCTTAGAGATGAATTTAAAAATATTGTAACATGTTTATAGTATGGATACACATGTTTTAAAACATTAAAATTTTAGATAATGGATAAAGGAAACCATTTTTAGACTTTAGGACAACTCGAGCCTATTGGAATGAAGGAAAAAGCTCGATAGGAGAGTTTCAAATGCTCACACCTCTTTTGATGCTATGAATGGGAATATAAGAAGTTTATGGATGTTTATAAGGGTATTTAACTATGAATTTTTGGAATTTTTTGGTAAATTCAACATCCCATCTTTATGAATGAACCTTAAGAGGGTAAAATAGGCCTAAACATTCCTAAACCCTTGCCAATGACCAATTTGGAGAAATGGAGTTGGATAGCTTCTCTAATGGCCAATTTTATTAAGATAATTATTTTACCTTGTATATTACACTATCATTATCCTCCCCACCCTTTTTATTTCTATGTAATTATATGGACAGGGTGAAAATAGGGTATTTTTACCTTATTGTGTGTGTTATAGGTTATAGAATGAGTCTGAGGATGAAATAAAGTTTGGGAGGAAGATATATAGTTTTTATAAATAAATATTTCCATTTAATTATTTTAAAATACTACTAGGTATGTAAACAAATAGCTTCATCTCAGCTAGTTAAAATTGGCATAGTGGACAAGCTAGTGAGAAGGGTGGAAAACTTCAAGTGAGCTGATTTTAAGGTGTCCCTAATGATTATAAGGATATTAATGGTATTTAAACTTGTAATAAAATATCTCCCACAAATTTTCACGAAAAAATGATGTCTTTTTGAAGTCCCATTGTGTAGGGTGCATGAGGGAAGAGTTTTTTGGACTATAAATGATGATGGCTCATTTAGAGATGATTTCAGATGACCAATCCTATAAAAAATGCATGTAGAGGAATGTATGAAATACTTCCTATTCATTCCAATCATTATACCTATCGATAATCAGTTTTTGGATGTTAAAATAGGTATAAATCATGAAGGCAATTTTTTGAGCTAGAATAAAGAGTTTCATGCCACTTTTCATGAGTTTTATGACTTGGATGGACACTTGTGCTTCCTAAAATTGCATGGTTCATCCCATATCATATTATTATGCACAATTAATTGATTCTTTCATCTTTAAAAGTGTCCTTGTGACCCTTGGACTTATCTCTTCTCCTCTTTCTCTCAAGTTTTATAAGAACTATCCATTTTTACCATTGTAACTTGTACTCCATAAGAGTATGGTAAATCCCTACTCATTTTCATACCATTTGATCAATAATACTAATTAGTTTTTACCTCTTCATGACTATTCATAGTGTGTTATAATTTAATTTTGGATATTGCTTAGTGAAAACTATGGATTCCTTAGCATGTTGTCTCATTCTTTCTTACTATTTGCAGTTGGAAAGCTTTTTCTTGCAGGGCATGTGAATTGTTTTATGAAATGTCAAGGATTGAGTGAGTTATTATATTCACTAGTTCCATTCAATGCCTCTTGTATATTCCTCCTAGATTTTCACATTCATCCATAACCTCATAATGTAACATTGATGTGAGAAGATACAGATTAAAGGAGTGTATGTTTGGTTAGTCTTTTGTTCTCATGTGTAAAATGATGCTGGTTGGAATTCATCATCTCATTTTATGTTTTACCTCCCTTATAATATATTTTTTTTAGTTATCTCTCTCTCTTCCTCCCCCACTAAGTTTAGGTGTAGTTGCAATCCAAAGTGGTACATTAAGGGAGTTAGCCCTATCTAGAGATTTACCTTATCTTTAGGCTACCCACAATCCTAGAGGTGTTTCAATTGTGCCACTTGGATGAGGAGAGATTATACATATCTTGAAAGGGTGAAAATTAAAGTGACAATATGTATATCTATAAATATGGTAAATATTCATCCTAATGTGTATAAAAAATTTAATTTTTTTAAAAACCCTAAGGGATAATTTTTTGAGTGTTTGATGACTTAGTATGCATATCTAAGGTTTGGAGGGCTTGAGACAAAAAAATTAAATATTTAATAAATGAAATACTAATATAGGATTTATATGGATCAATTAGGTTGTGTAAAAATTATAAAAAATTAGAAGTTAATAAACCCTCATTTATTCCACAAAAATGGAGAAGGCAAACCCTAGGATGAAACTAGGGTTTTAAATAAATATTTGAGGTAATTTAGGTTCACCAAATATTTTAACCTTTTAGGAATTAAGAAGTGTAAATCCTATGTTTGTTAAAAATTTTAGTTGACTAAATTAGGGAAATAATACACAATAATATTGGTGGTAGTGTCCTACTTTACTATCCAAATAATTTATGGGTTTTGTAGCTTAGGTCCTACTCCATCTTTGGTCCAAATTTTAGGTTTATATAATCAATACTAATCTTCCACCTTTTAATATATATAAGGTGAATCCTAAGCCAAAACTAGTGATGAAATCTAATGGATGTGACCTTGTTGATCAACTGAGAAACACACATGTTAAAATTTAAATCTTAAAAATTCTAAAGCAATCCACTATATATAAGGATATGTTATATGAAGGATTGCATGCTACCCAAGTTCCAAGTGATATTGAACCAAATTACTTTGTATATATTATGAAAGATCTCAAAAATAATGTAAAACTCATTACCTTTGATCCAAAATATTTACCATCCAAGGATATCATAGAACAAGATTTGCCTTTGTTCATAAGAGTGTTTATGCATAACAAAGTAATTAAAAGGTAATCTGAAATAATAGATAGGGCATAAACATTTGTAACACAAAATTCATATAAATTTTGGGTATTAATACCAATATTATGAAAAAAATGGTTATACATATAAAAGTATTTGATAATTCACATAGTCCCAGATTGGCTAAATCTCTTTAGATATGATATTGGGATAAAAAATGGTTTCAAATACTTTTTAAGTAATGTCTCAATCATTAAATTATAATTTTATCTTGGGTATACCTTGGATACATACAATGGAGTTTATCCTATATACACTACATCGATGTTTAAAATTTTTACATAATATAATCCTAATTTCATTAACAACTGATGAGGAACCTCTAATTTTTTAAAAAATAATACATTTTGGCATAGACGATATCCTTATGGTGGGGCCACCTAAAAAATGTATTATTCTTTAAAATATATAAAATTTTAAAATAGATGATTCAATTACAATGAATATTTTATCTTTGGATGTAAATGAATCACTAAAAATCAAGGTGCACATAGATATAAATCAAAAATAAGAACCATTTCCAAAGAAACCAATGATACTAAAGGTAAAATCAAAAGGAGTTGAATACACTAAACAATCAATAAGTTATTCATAATCAAACATATAAATATATAGGATAGATTTTTCCTATATTTAAGGAGAGCTAATCTCCACAAAAAGCTCCCACAACAACTCAACACTATTCTACGTAAGTTGTTATAACTTACAGAAGAAAAATTATTATTTGAGTTATATATTTAAAAAATATAATAACAATATTAAAATTTACTATTTTTGTGAGTAATTATAATATAACTAATAACACTAACTAATACAATCACTAACACACATAATTTTCTAACAATCCCCTTTGAGTGTGAATATGGGAGAAGATTACATTCTCAAAAAAATTGAAGCATCTCCTAATAGTGTTGCTTTGATGAAATACAATTCCATAAGCCATCTCTTTAATCTTATGAATGCATAGCTACAAGATAAAATATGTAGGACTATTACTTTCTTCTTTGGGTTCATGTGGGATGTTCCCTTACTCCTTAAGATCCCAAATTTTAAATCTTCAAGTTTCAAAAGCTTGAAACTCGTTAGACAACTATCTACTCTAAGTTTACCTTGAAATATTCTCTTTCTCCCCAAAAGTGAGTTTTATGAAAACATGAATGTTTCCCAAATTTGTGTAAAGGGGTTTATTCAATAAACCAACAACACATTGGAAAATAGGAACACTGAAAGAAGAAACACATGACAATAAAATGTAAACACACTATTAAAAAATTTAAAAGCATGCCACTAAATCATTTGTGCATACCTTGTCACTAGTGGATAATGAGTGGATGTTGAAAGTCCTCCTTTCTCCATTTCCTCCATCCTCCAAAAATATGTTGCTAATTTAATATAAGAATTATTGAAAACTATAACCATTGTCTTCATTCATTGGTTCATCTTCATAAATATATTCCTCTTCTTTGATCATATTGGTTTCATCTAATTTTAGTTTTCCTTTTAGAAGATTATAATCTTGAGTTATACAATGCTTAGATGTGTTGGGTGAATATTTTGTCACTAGCTAACTGATGAGCAAAATAGGTCTCTTTAACCACATCATAGGGAGATTGGTCAGCCAAATGTGCAAGTTTACTACATCAAAAGGGAGCAAATCTCTCCTCTCATCAAGGGGAGGTTCTGTATAAATATGTAGGAGCTATATACTATATATATATATATATATATATATATATATATATATATATATAAGCAAAAACTAACACTCAGGGGTAGGATAAACCATCCATCTCTCTATTTTTAGAGATTATGTTAATAAATAGAGGAGAAAATCTTGTTGAAAATGCTGAAGGCACTTCTCTTCTTTTAGAAGTGATCTTGTAGGAAATAGGAGTTCTTCCAAGTAGTGACAAGTAACTAGTAACCAAAGACTTAGTAACCAATAGACTGAGATGTAGCACAAAGTCTCCACCTCAACTACCTAAGAGTGAGATACGAAGGACAATGAGGGCACAAAGTCATCCCAAGGTCCTTTACATAGAAACATAATACAAAGGATAATGAGGGCATAAAGTCATCCCAAGATCCTTTACACAGGAATAGAAAGAAAACACACTAAAGGCAATTGTGGGGGCACAAAGTCTCTCCATAGTTGGCTTCAGGACACCTTTCTGATTATTTTCACTAATTATACTTATTTAATTAAATGGACAAAAAACATATTAAAGAAATAGACATAAGAACAATTTCCCCAACAACCAAGCTATTCTAGCACAAAGTCTAAAAAGTCACTTGTTTTCTTATTCAAATAATGAAATATTATCAATAATTTGAGCTCAAAGTCTTAGTAATGTCTTTCAATTTGGGCAAAGTTTTTGTTTTTGATAATAGAGAGAGATCTCCTTCAAATAATAAGAGAGATTCCGATAGATAGTGCTCCAAGAAAGGCTTGGGTGCTTTGTTTAACAAAAATGGCCTATGATGGATTCAATGCCTTCAATGCATTTTAAATTATATCCATGGGCTATGCTAGAATTAGGCATTAGTCTAAAATATGGGCTGCCTAATGTGTTTTTTGATGTGTGCATAATTGTTCATTCATTTTACTCAATGCAGAAAAATAGGCCATGCCATTGAATATTTGTGCTCTCTAATGTCCACCTGGTGGACTACTTCACCTTCTAGAAACATATCCCATGCATGGATATTTCTGATATTTCTCCATCATTCCCCCTTTCCTTGTTATATTTCATCCTTTTCTATGCAATCTGAGCTCTCGAGCTACCTTTTCCCTTTTTTGGTTCTTTTGGTTCCTTTTATTGGTGGTTCTTCCTTTCGCCCTATAGGTCTCTAGATGC
Organism: Torreya grandis; assembly: GCA_037957365.1. Taxonomy (NCBI): domain Eukaryota; kingdom Viridiplantae; phylum Streptophyta; class Pinopsida; order Cupressales; family Taxaceae; genus Torreya; species Torreya grandis. The sequence goes on from JARHVA010007412.1 coordinate 516,009, forward strand.
CTTCGGGTCCATGCTTAAGCCTACAAGGATTAATATTTATTTCATTTCCATAAATTTGACATCTTCAGGTCCATTATCATCCTTAACAATTCCTTCATGTCTTTCCCACTTGCTCTAGCTAATTTCCACTGATCTCAATAGGTGACACATGGCATGTTCCACTATGAAACAGGCGAGGACATGTGGCAACATCCACTTAACTTTTAGAAGCTTTGGATGCCTTTTGAGAGTCCCACAAAAGATGACACATGGTAGCTTCCAGAAAGCTTTAGAAACATTGTAGAAACATTTAGGACTCACTTGGATTCATGTAGATGTTGACACTTGGCACGCTCTATTTATTTTACAAGGGATATGTGGTAAGTTCTACTTCTTTGAGAAAAAAATTATAATGTGTCTCGATAGATGACAATTAGTATCTTCTACTTGACTTTAGCAACTCACCTAGGGCCCACCATAGTCCTTACTTAATATCAAAACAAAAGGAAGAAATTATAGAGGTTGACACTTGGTGGCTTCCACTGAGATTTATAAGGGACACGTGGCACATTCTAATACTCTTAGAAAAACATATTGAAACCTTCCATTGTTGCCACTTATTACCCTCTGTGGAACTCTGAGAGAAGCTTATTGAAAGAAGCTTTAAAGCTTATAAGAAATTCAAAATGCTGATGTACACACTTGTCACACTACAATAAGTTTAGCTACTTACCCATGACCCACCATAGTCCTTACGACATAAAAGGAAGAAGATACGGATGTTGACACTTGCCAAATTCTACAGAGTTATAATGGGACACGAGGAAACTTCCATTGTATCTAGAAGAAAATTATAATGGGTCTCGGCAGATGACACTTGGAAGCTTCTACTAGACTTTGTAAGATTCTTATTGGAATAAGATTTCAAACTTATTAGAAACCTTAAATGTGGATGCAGACACTTTTCACACTCTACTGAGTTATAATGAGACACGTGGCACATTTTGCTACTTTGAAACTTACTAGAAACTATGTTCTGATAGATGACACTTGGCAACTTTCGCTACTCTTTGAGGTTTGATCTTTCTCAAAGGGAAATTTCTCTTTAGGGCCTTGAAAGATGGTCTTTTGAACTTCTCAATATAAAAAATGGCTAAGTGTTGAACATGTTTCTCTCCTGTAGAGTCCGTAGAAACTAACCTATGAAGTCCATAGAATTGAGCCTATGAGGTCCATAGAAATGAGCCTATGAAGTCTGTCATTTTTTGAAAAAGCTTGAAAAATGAAGGATTTGAAGGCTCATAATAATTTTTGAAAAGGGAAGAGACAATTTTGGTCTTGCAAGATCAAAATAGTTCATATGTTGTCCCAAAAATGAGTGACATTTTTTGGGGATAATAGCTGGCTCCAGTTGGGGAACTTCCTTCAGTTGAAAACTTGAAACAAATGAGGGGAGTAGAAACCAAAATCTCCAGTGCCTTGAAGTATGCCATTGGGCTATGGAGTCATGCTACCCAAAAATAAAGGCTCTAAAAATGAAAATGAACAACAAAAAATAGAACTAAAGACTATATATATATATATATATATATATATATATATATATATATATATATATGTGCTGGTGAGCTTATCTAATACTTCAAGAATTGAAGTGATTCAGATGATACCCATTGTGAGATAATGAAAATGGTGTTCTATCTTGATAAATCAACAAGAAACCATTTTGTCCCTAGAATCAGTGATGGGTGAATGGAATTCTCTACCAAGAATCACATTTTCTATGCACTCTTTTTGGTTCTCTCTTCTTGCCCCATGATGAGACGTGGTCTTCAATTTAAAAACCATAAATCCTTGCTCTCTTGGTGAAGAGTTCCTTTTACTGACTTTGGAGAGAAAAAATATGGTCCACTAACATAGCTTGTTATTCTTCTAATTCAATCTAGCACATGTTTTGATTGTCCCCCTCAAACACCTGACAAACCATCAGTTCAACATCTCCTTTGGCATGAAGGAGTTTGACATCTTGGTCTTGAGCAGTATTCAGTTCAAGTAATAGAGATTCACATTCAGTTGTGTTATTGGTGTTTTTGAACTATAACTTGCATGAAGTAAAAATATCTCCTTGAGGAGATATCAACACAGTCCTAGCTCTAGCATTGGTAGAAGAATTGTTGCCATCAAATTCCAGGATCCAAACATCATCAAAAATTGATCTTTCCTTAGATTTCTCCTTGCTTGGAAGGGGGAATTCTTTTTCATATATACTACACCCTACCAATTCTTATAATGTCTTATTTGAATAAATATTAAGATCTCCACCTACAAGACTTTCATCTATAGGAACATGAATATCCTCTGTGGTTAAGAAGTAATTACCCATGCCTAAAGATTTAAATAAAATTTGAGCTTCAGGGGCTGATGTCTGAGTGAAAACATATTTTGATTCCTTTTTAGGAAGCAACCTCTACATGATGCCTTTGATAGGAATCCTCACTTCAAATAGGTCCATGCTCAATTCTCCACCAACATCCTTTCAAAAATTTCACCCCAAAATAATGCCATATGAGGCTAGAACATCGACCACTAGGACTGTCATCTTGATTTTTTTATCTTGGAATACTGCAAATGCAAATTGGGCATCTTTGATTTTTTCTAACAGCGGTACTTATTTTTTCTCCATGGAGAAACATCTCGAAAGGTTTTGGTCAGCATGAGTCTAAGAGATTTTACCACCTTGGCAAGCATGACGTTGTGAGATGCACCTAAGTCTATGATGCAATTTCTTAGTTTTTAACCATTTATCAATAAGGAAACATACAAAGGCTCTATTTTCCTAGGGGCAGCTAGAGGAGTAATGACAAGATTGTTTGAGATAGACATATTCCTTAGGGGATCATGAGTTACCTTTTTAACATCTTGTCCTGTAGGGATGGATTTATTCTTCACACACTAAATTAACCTATCCAACTGCTCAGGATTAGATTGCAAGAATTAAAATTTAGACATTTGAATTTTGGTCTTCTTGACATGGTCAATTATGTCAAATGACTAAAATGGACTAGGAACAGAGGATAGGAGTTCATCCTTTTGGTTTTTGGAAGGGGGAGGACTGATCTATGAAGTTGAAGTAGAAGGTGTAGAGATGTTTGATGTACTTACCTTTCCTATAATCACCAGGTCCTTTGGCTGGAAAGGTAGAGTGGTTCCCCATTTAGTAATTAAAATTGTTGGTTGAGGTCACTCCTCTATTCTTTCTTTATCAACTTGCTAGGATGACTGATTCTTGGACCGGGTGAACACAACATATGATCCCTCATCTACTTTACCTTCACTTTTGGGTTCATCCTGATAATTTAGGAAACCAATGTTGGAGTCACTAGCTAATTCTTCTTCTTCCTTAGTGAAGAGATTAACATCATTTTCTTGGTTCAATTTAGGTTGGAAAGAGAAATAAGATTATATTTCAAGATATCCAACTGCTTAATTAGTTGGGGGTGCTTCAATGGCAAGTTTCCCCTATGGGGGAGGAAGATGATTTGGTTGTCCTTGATTCCTAGCAACATTGCCTTGGTATGAATGATTGGGTAATGTCCTCCTTGGAATATCTCTGTATGAAAGAGTTAAAGATATCCCTTGTGCCATTTGCTTTTTGAGAGCTAGCAACTCATTTGCCAGCTTTTACATCATTAGATCAGTGGTACCTGTAGATGGATATTTAGAAATGAAGAAGATTTACCTCTATTAGAATCTCTTCTTATCTTTCCTACCAAGATAAGGTCATCTTCCACCTCAGTGGACAAATCTTGAGCTACAACAAGGTCTATTTGGCCAGCACATCTCAGCAAAAAACTCACTTTAGGTAGCTGAGAGTTGATGAAGAAACATTTGAGGTTTTCAAGTGTTGGCTAAGTAATTATAGGAATCCTGTTCCTCAGTTTGTCAAACTTGGCTATGAAATACCTCATTGTCATGAGGCTCCTTCTTCATTTGTGTGAGTTGAGCTAATAAGGCATGCACATCTTCTACAAGCTTGAATTTGGCTTCAAATTTGGCTTTGAGAGTGTTCTAGTCAGTCACAGTCTAGGTCTACAGATGATATAACCAGTCTATAGCAGCACGTTGTAAAGATTCCATGTATAGCCTAACTACTACATCCTCATGCTCCACACCTATTACACCACAAGCTATGTTGAAGGCTATAATATGTTCATTAGGATGGACCTTCCCATCACCATAGAACTTGGGGAAATTTTTCCTTGAACTATGTGGTAGCTTAGGTAGAGGTGGAGTTAAATTGAGTGGGCCAAAAGAGTTACCCCAAGGACCTTGAACTACCATTATATGACTATGGAAAGGTGGAATAAAAAATCTCAGAGGGGTAAGTATTGACAAAGTTTTATTAATAGTAGAAATGGAGGCGTTGCCTGATAATGGAGACTTGACTTTAGTAGGAGGAAAGCTCCTAGTTCATTGGAGGTGAGATGGTGAAGGAAACAGATCAAAATTACTTTACTATACCAACTCTAATATAGGGTCAAAAATACATTTAGCCCTTTGGCTTTGTGTATATCGTGGATCTTCTAGAGTGTAAAAATAAAAATGGAAAAGAATTGGAACTGCTTCAACTTGAATCTTGAGGCTTCAAACTATGCATTCTTCCATAGTGGGATAAATAAATAAGGCTATAATGATAATGGGTAAGACATAGGTGATGTTTTAATCTAAAGCTCGAGGCTCTGAATTACATAAAATTATTGTGTCTCCAGTGGAGTTGCCAAAAATTATTGGGTGAATATTTTGTCACCAACTAACTAATGAGTGAAATAGGTCTCTTCAACCACAACATAGGGAGATTGGTTGGCCATATGTGCAAGTTTACTACATCAAAAGGGGAAAAATCTATCCTCTCATCAAGGAGAGGTTACCTATAAATATGTAGGAGCTATATACTATATATATAAGAAGAAAATAACACTTAGGGGTAGGATAAACCATCCATCTCTCTTTTTTTAGAGATGATGTTAATAAATAGAAGAGAAAATCTTGATGAAAATGTTGAAGGCGCTTCTCTTCTTTTAGAAGTTATCTTGTAGGAAATAGTAGGAGTTTTTTTAGGTAGTGACAAGTAACTGGTAACCAAAGACATAGTAACCAATAGACTAAGATGTAGCACAATGTCTCCACCTCAACTACCCAAGAGTGAGATACGAAGGACAATGCGAGCACAAAGTCATCCCAAGGTCCTTTACATAGAAACAAAATATGAAAGATAATGAGGGCACAAAGTCATTCCATGTCATGTCCCCTTTTTAGTTGACATGTTATGAGTTCATGTTTAGCCTATTATGCGACCTTCATAGGTTGAAAGGATGGTTAGAGGGTCTTGATGGAGATTGGCTTGGCTTCGTTTAGCAAAAATTTTCCAGTTGGTTTTCATTCGGGCTCTTTCGAACATGAATTAAGGGAGATATTAATATTTGATTGATTTAATCAAATATTAATTATTTGGTCTAATTTTAATTAATTATTAATTATTAATTATTTGGTCTAATTTTAATTAATTATTAATTATTAATTATTTGATCTAATTTTAAGACCCTAATTCTAATTTAAGAAACCCTAAGTCTAATTTAAGGAAATCTAATTTTAGCAAGCACACCTTTGGAGGGTATAAGGGTTTCTCATGGGAGAGAGTTGGATGTATGATTTGATTATTGATATTGATTCTTGTTAAGAAATTATTCTGTGAAGATTGAGCCAAGGGTTCTAGGATTCCATTGTAGTGGAGAACGTACACTCTTCATTGTGTGTGATTCAGAGGCTGTGAGATATCAGTTGATTTATTGCCAAATTGAGAGATAGCTTCATACAGAAGTTATCATAGAGGTTTATAGATTTGAGAGGTAACTTCACACCAAAGTTATCACAGAGCTTTCTAGGTATTTCTTTATTTAGTTTTTGATTCAATAAATTATACAGATAGAGATCTTCTGTATTAGAGCCATATATCTTTAGATCAGGGGTTGAAAATAGATAGGTAGTGCTTTATTGGCAACCGCATGAAGTCTGTATAGATCCATGTAGATACTGACCTTAGCAGATAGAGATCCTCAGTGACTGACATCGACTGACTGAAGACTGACGTCGACAGAGAAAGATCGACAGACACTGACGTCGATAGTATATCGACCGAGACTAGCAACTGTGTGTTTGACACAACAGGGTGAGACATACCAGATCCAAATTTATTTCCCAAATTTGTGGTATACTCAGGTTATTAAGGCAGTATTTTCAATATTCATTGTATACCTGATAGAGGTCCTCTATTGTAAGCATATGAGCAAATAAATAAGAGATTATACTGTGATTTATTTATCTATTTGAAGATATTTTATAGAAATATAGACAAGCAATTTAGCACTTTTGTTTTGGTATTTGAAGGGATATTATAGTGGTATCAGAGCTAAATCCTACCATCTTGAGGGTTTATAGATCTTATGCAGCCATAAGAGTTGGGACCACACAGGTATAACACACGCAGTAGAGCTTTGCTTGAAGGCACTCAAGTTTTAGGATAGTAGCCGGAAGACATGGGTGATGATATTGATAGGCCCCCTATTCCTCACTATCCTAGAGATCAAGATGATGCATAGGTTTTACTTACTCTTAGAGAAATACGAGAAGGGCAAAGGCAAAATAATGAAGTATTACAATAGTTGGCAGCAGCACTGCTGAGATTGGGTACTCTAAGGAGACATTCACCACATCGTGATGATGTCAGGAGTGATGCAGGTCACAGAGAGCCCTTAAGACTACTTCTCGTACAGCTAACAGGCCTACTAGGCCTACCTTTGTGAGACAAGAGGCAGAGGAGGTGATAGCAGGTGAGGAGCATGAGGAGGCATTTATAGACACACTTATGGCAGCGACTAATGAGTGGGAGTCATTACCACCTGTGGTCAGGGAGATGATTACTTTTGACCAATTCCTCACATAAAGGAAAGAACATTACCGAGGTCGATAGAATGGGAGACCAAGACCCTAGAATAATGATTTGAAGCATGCTACGAGTAGGCTCACACTAGCGATGTTTGATGGTAGTGGTAAGGTGACAGCATAGGCCTGGGTTAGTAAGCTTGATACATTTATCACATTGTGACCGATGGCTGAGGAAGATGCTATCAGATATGTGACACTACATCTTGAGGGAGTAGCTCATGATTGGTGGCACCACGGGATGGTGACACTCCATCATGATCAAATCACATCTTATCAAGAGTTTTTGGATAGGCTGGTAGAGCATTTTGACAAGAGGGATCTAGAGTCCTATTTTTGAGAGTTGGCATAGTTGCGCTAGAGTGGTAGTCTAGATTCTTACATTGGTGACTTCCAAAAGTTATCAGTTATGGTTCTTACATTTTAGAGAGGTGACTTATAGTACTCTTCATGGAGGGATTGATAGAACTATTGAGAGGTTGGATGAAAGGCTTTGATCCTCCTTCATTATAGGTAGCTATGAAGAAGGTGCGTAGCATGGAGATGGCAGCCCCATCTAGTAGATTTAACTCCAGAGGTACTTCTTCATCCAAGGACCATAAGTGCTTTGACAAAGATAGAGAGGGATTACATTTCAACAAAGATAAATTAGGTGTTAAGAATGATTCAAAGGCCAACCCAGCAGCTCCACCTTTGGATCGTGAGGCACTTAACAATCTACACAGGAAGAAGCTTTGCTTCTACTGCAAAGGTCCATATGATATCCATCACGATTTCCCTTTGAGGCCTAAGGGCAAGGCGAATCATGTGATGTGGGCATATTTTGAGGATACATATTCAGAGGATTCTAAATAGAAAAATAGTTCTGAGGGGGCAGAGGTAGAGGCTTCAGAGCCTAAGGCAGAGGCAGAGTTAGAGCTTCATATACAGGAGGCACGCCTATCCAACATTCAGTCGGATGAATCATTTAGACTTTGTGGAGTTTTGGTAAGACAGAAGGTCATCACCCTTATTGATATAGGAGCCACACATAATTTTATAGATGCTAGATTTGTGGAAAAGCGTGGACTCACTACCAAAGATTTTGAGGGCATTAGAGTTAAGGTAGCTGATGGTCACACTCTTAGGTGTGAGCATATGATTAGAGACCTCCCATTACACTTGAACAACTATGAGTTCAAGGCTGATTATTATGTGGTGAACATGGGGAATATAGACTTAGTCTTGGGTATGAAGTGGCTTCATTCATTTGAGGAAGTTACTCTTCGTCTCAAGGACATGGAGGTTCGCTTTGATGTTAATGGACAGACACATATTATTAAGGCAATACGGGGCAGCAGCTTCAGATATATGTTTTTTCATCAGATGGAGATGCTCATACGATATGACATGATAGAGTGCGATGACAAGTGCACATTGGCACCAACACAAGAGAGATATGAGGATGAGCTTGGTCTTGAGGTGAGTTCAGTTCAGGAGTTATCACATGTGGTAGGGACTCAACATTTTGTTATAGTCGGGTCACAGGTTGATGATGATATGACTATTCCTAGCCTTCACAATTTAGATTTAGATATTATTCAGGTAAGGAGTTTGCTTGAGTTGCCTACTGATTTTCATTTATGGATTGAAAGTTGGGGTGCTTATCTTAGTACTAGGAATGATGTGATGCCATTAGATGAGAGTTGGGATGGACATGGCATGGAGTTTGCATTGATTGATAGCAGGGTAGATCATGACTACATTTGGGATCCAGGTGGATTGATGGGTGTCTCATTTAGCGATTGCTTAAGGGCAAGCAATTTTAGGAGGGGTGGATTGTCATGTCCCCTTTTTAGTTGACATGTTATGAGTTCATGGTTAGCCTATTATGTGACCCTCATAGGCTGATAGGATGGTTAGTGGGTCTTGATGGAGATTGGCTTGGCTTCGTTTAGTAGAATTTTTCCAGTTGGTTTTTGTTTGGGCTCTTTCGGACATGAATTAAGGGAGATATTAATATTTTATTGATTTAATCAAATATTAATTATTTGGTCTAATTTTAATTAATTATTAATTATTAATTATTTGGTCTAATTTTAAGACCCTAATTCTAATTTAAGAATTGGTCTAATTTTAAGACCCTAATTCTAATTTAAGAAACCCTAAGTCTAATTTAAGGAAATCTAATTTTAGCAAGCACACCTTTGGAGGGTATAAGGGTTTCTCATGGGAGAGAGTTGGATGTATGATTTGATTAATGATATTGATTCTTGTTAAGAAATTATTCTGTGAAGACTGAGCCAAGGGTTCCAGGATTCCATTGTAGTGGAGAACGTACACTCTTCATTGTGTGTGATTCAGAGGCTATGAGATATCAGCTGATTTATTGCCAAATTGAGAGATAGCTTCATATAGAAGTTATCACAGAGGTTTACAGATTTAAGAGGTAACTTCACACCAAAGTTGTCACAGAGATTTCTAGGTATTTCTTTATTTAGTTTTTGATTCAATAAATTATACAGATAGAGATCTTCTGTATTAGATCCATATATCTTTAGATCAGGGGTTGAAAACAGATAGGTGGTGCTTTATTGGCGACCATATGAAGTCTGTATAGATCCATGTAGATACTGACCTCGGCAGACAAAGATCCTTAGTGACCGACATTGGCTGAGTAAAGACCGACGTCGATAGAGAAGGACCGACAGACATCGACGTTGATAGTATATCAATCGACACTAGCGACTGTGTGTTCGACACAACAGGTCGAGACATACCAGATCCATATTTATTTCCCAAATTTGTCATATACTTAGGCTATTAAGGCTATATTTTCAATATTCATTATATACCTGATAGAGGTCCTCTATTGTAAGCATATGAGCAAATAAATAAGAGATTATACTGTGGTTTATTTATCTATTTGAAGATATTTTGTAGAAATATAGACAAGCAATTCAGTGCTTTTGTTTTGGTATTCCAAGGGATATTATAGTGGTATCAGAGCTAAATCCTACCATCCTGAGGGTTTATAGATCTTATGTAACCACAAGAGTTGGGACCACACAGGTATAACACATGCAGTAGAGCTTTGCTCGAAGGCACTCAAGTTTTAGGACAATAGCTAGAAGACATGGGTGATGATATTGATAGGCCCTGTATTCCTCACTATCCTAGAGATCAAGATGATGTAGAGGTTTTACTTACTCTTAGAAAACTATGAGAAGGGCAAAGGCAAAATAATGAAGTATTACAATAGTTGGCAGCAGCACTGCTGAGATTGGGTACTCTGAGGAGACATTCACCACATCGTGATGATGTCAGGAGTGATGCAGGGTCACAGAGAGCCCTTCAGACTACTTCTTTTATAGCTAACAGGCCTACTAGGGCGACCTTTGTGAGAGAAGAGGCAGAGGAGGTGACAGCGGGTGAGGAGCATGAGGAGGCATTTACAAACACACTTATGGCAGTGACTGATGAGTGGGAGTCATTACCACCTGTGGTCAGGGAGATGATTACTTTTGACTGATTCCTCACATAAAGGAAAGAACATTATCGAGGTCAATAGAATGGGAGACCAAGACCCTAGAATAATGATTTGAAGCATGCTACGAGCAGGCTCACACTAGCGATGTTTGATGGTAGTGGTAAGGTGATAACACAGGCATGGGTTAGTAAGATTGATACATTTATCACATTATGACCGATGGCTAAGGAGGATGCTATCAGATATGTGACACTACATCTTGAGGGAGTAGCTCACGATTGGTGGCACCACGGGATGGTGACACTCTATCATGATTAGATCACATCTTATCAAGAGTTTGTGGATAGGCTGGAAGAGCATTTTGACAGGATGGATCTAGAGTCCTATTTTTGAGAGTTGGCATAGTTGCACTAGAGTGGTAGTCTAGAGTCTTACATTGGTGACTTCTAGAAGTTATCAGTTATGGTTCTTGACATTTTAGAGAGGTGACTTGTAGTACTCTTCATGGAGGGATTGATAGAACCATTGAGAGGTTGGATCAAAGGCTTTGATCCTCCTTCATTATAGGTAGCTATGAAGAAGGCGCGTAGCATGGAGATGGCAGCCCCATCTAGTAGATTTAACTCCAGAGGTACTTCTTCATCCAGGGACCATAAGTGCTCCGACAGAGATAGAGAGGGATTAGATTTCAACAAAGATAAATTAGGTGTTAAGAATGATTCAAAGGCCAACCCAGTAGCTCCACCTTTGGATCATGAGGCACTTAACGATCTATGCAGGAAGAAGCTTTGCTTCTACTGCAAAGGTCCATATGATATCCATCACGATTGCCCTTTGAGGCCTAAGGGCAAGGTGAATCATGTGATGTGGGCATATTATGAGGATACAGATTCAGAGGATTCCAAAAATCAGAATAGTTCTGAGGGGGTGGAGGTAGAGGCTTCAAAGCCTAAGGTAGAGGCAGAGTTAGAGCTTCATATATAGGAGGCATGCCTATCTAGCATTCAGTTAGATTAATCATTTAGACTCTATGGGGTTTTCTCAAGATAAAAGGTCATCACCCTTCTTGATATAGGAGCCACACATAATTTTATAGATGATAGATTTTTGGAAAAGCATGGACTCACTACCAAAGATTTTGAGGGCATTAGAGTTAAGGTAGCCGATGGTCACACTCTTAGGTGTGAGCGTATGATTAGAGACCTCCCATTGCGCTTGAACAACTATGAGTTCACGGCTGATTATTATGTGGTGAACATGGGGAATATAGACTTAGTCTTGGGTATGAAGTGGCTTCATTCATTTAAGGAAGTTACTCTTCATCTCAAGGACATGGAGGTTCACTTTGATGTTAATGGACATACACATATTCTTAAGGCAATACGGGGCAGTAGCTTTAGATATATGTTTTTTCATCAGATGGAGATGCTCATACGACATGACATGATAGAGTGTGATGACAAGTGCACATTGGCACCAACACAAGAGAGATATGAGGATGAGCTTGGTCTTGAGGTGAGTTCAGTTCAGGAGTTATCACATGTGGTAGGGACTCAGCTTTTTGTTACAGTCGGGTCACATGTTGATGATGATATGACTATTCCTACCCTTCACAATTCAGATTTAGATATTATTCAGGTAAGGAGTTTGCATGAGTTGCCTGCTAATTTTCATTTATGGATTGGATGTTGGGGTGATTATCTTAGTACTAGGGATGATGTGACGCCATTAGATGAGAGTTGGGATGGACATGGCATGGAGTATGCATTGATTGATAGCAGGGTAGATCATGACTACATTTGGGATCCAGGTGGATTGATGGGTGTCTCATTCAGCGATTGCTTGAGGGTAAGCAATTTTAGGAGGGGCGAATTCTCATGTCCCCTTTTTATTTGACATGTTATGAGTTCATGGTTAGCCTATTATGCGACCCTCATAGGCTTATAGGATGGTTAGAGGGTCTTGATGGAGATTGGCTTGGCTTCGTTTAGTAGAATTTTTCAAGTTGGTTTTTGTTCGGGCTCTTTCGAACATGAATTAAGGGAGATATTAATATTTTATTGATTTAATAAAATATTAATTATTTGGTCTAATTTTAATTAATTATTAATTATTAATTATTAATTATTTGGTCTAATTTTAAGACCCTAATTCTAATTTAAGAAACCCTAAGTCTAATTTAAGGAAATCTAATTTTAGCAAGCACACCTTTGGAGGGTATAAGGGTTTCTCATGGGAGAGAGTTGGATGTATGATTTGATTATTGATATTGATTCTTGTTAAGAAATTATTCTGTGAAGACTGAGCCAAGGGTTCTAGGATTCCATTGCAATGGAGAATGTACACTCTTCATTGTGTGCGATTCAGAGGCTATGAGATATCAGTTAATTTATTGCCAAATTGAGAGATAGCTTCATATAGAAGTTATCACAGAGGTTTATAGATTTAAGAGGTAACTTCGTACCAAATTTGTCATAGAGCTTTCTAGGTATTTCTTTATTTAGTTTTTGATTCAATAAATTATACAGATAGAGATCTTCTATATTAGAGACATATATCTTTAGGTCAGGGGTTGAAAACAGATAGGTGGTGCTTTATTGGTGACCATACAAAGTCTGTACAGATCCACATAGATACTAAACTCGGCAGACAGAGATCCTCAGTGACCAACATCGACTGACTGAAGACCGACGTCAATAGAGAAGGACCGACAGACACTGATGTTGACAGTATATCGATCGACACTAGCGACTGTGTGTTTGACACAACAAGTTGAGACATACCAGATCTAGATTTATTTCCCAGATTTGTGGTATACTTAGGATATTAAGGATATATTTTCAATATTCATTGTATACCTGACAGAGGTCCTTTATTGTAAGCATATGAGCAAATAAATAAGAGATTATAATGTGATTAATTTATCTATTTGAAGATATTTTGTAGAAATACAAACAAGTAATTCAACACTTTTGTTTTGGTATTCTAAGGGATATTATAGTGGTATCAGAGCTAAATCCTGCCATCTTGAGGGTTTATAGATCTTATGCAGCCACAAGATTTGGGACCACATAGGTATAACACACACAGTAGAGCTTTGCTTGAAGGCACTCAAGTTTTAGGATAGCAGACGGAAGACATGGGTGATGATATTGATAGGCCCCCTATTCCTCACTATCCTAGAGATCAAGATGATGTATAGGTTTTACTTACTCTTAGATAACTATGAGAAGGGCAAAGGCAAAATAATGAAGTATTACAATAGTTGGCAGTAGCACTGCTGAGATTGGGTACTCTGAGGAGACATTCACCACATCGTGACAATGTCAGGAGTGATGCAGGGTGACAGAGAGCCCTTAGGATTACTTCTCATACAGCTAACAGGCCTACTAGGCCTACCTTTGTGAGATAGGAGGCAGAGGAGGTGATAGCAGGTGAGGAGCATGAGGAGGCATTTATAAACACACTTATGGCAGCGACTAATGAGTGGGAGTCATTACCACTTGTGGTCAGGGAGATGATTACTTTTGACTGATTCCTCACATAAAGGAAAGAACATTACCGAGGTCGATAGAATGGGAGACCAAGACCCTAGAATAATGATTTGAAGCATGCTATGAGCAGGCTCACACTAGCGATGTTTGATAGTAGTGGTAAGGTGATAACACAGGCCTGGGTTAGTAAGCTTGATACATTTATCACATTGCGACTGATGGATGAGGAAGATGCTATCAGATATGTGACACTACATCTTGAGGGAGTAGCTCACGATTGGTGGTACTATGGGATGGTGACACTCTATCATGATTGGATCACATCTTATCTAGAGTTTGTGGATAGGCTGGTAGAGCATTTTGACAGGAGGGATCTAGAGTCTTATTTTCGAGAGTTGGCATAATTGCACTAGAGTGGCAGTCTAGAGTCTTGCATTGGTGACTTCTAGAAGTTATTAGTTATGGTTCTTGACATTTTAGAGAGGTGACTTATAGTACTCTTCATGGAGGGATTGATAGAACCATTGAGAGGTTGGATCAAAGGCTTTGATCCTCCTTCATTATAGGTAGCTATGAAGAAGGCGCGTAGCATGGAAATGGTAGCCCCATCCAGTAGATTTAACTCCAGAGGTACTTCTTCATCCAGGGACCATAAGTGCTCTGACGGAGATAGAGAGGGATTAGATTTCAACAAAGATAAATTAGGTGTTAAGAATGATTCAAAGGCCAACCCATCATCTCAACCTTTGGATCATGAGGCACTAAACGATCTACATAGGAAGAAGCTTTGCTTCTACTGCAAAGGTCCATATGATATCCATCACGATTGCCCTTTGAGGCCTAAGGGCAAGGCGAATCATGTGATGTGGGCATGTTATGAGGATACAGATTTAGAGGATTCCAAATAGTAGAATAGTTCTGACGGGGAAGAGGTAGAGGCTTCAGAGCCTAAGGTAGCGGCAGAGTTAGAGCTTCATATATAGGAGGCACGCCTATCCAGCATTCAGTCAAATGAATCATTTAGACTCTGTGGAGTTTTGGCAAGATAGAAGGTCATCACCCTTCTTGATATAGGAGCCACAAACAATTTTATAGATGATAGATTTGTGGAAAAGTGTGGACTCACTACCAAAGATTTTGAGGGCATTAGAGTTAAGGTAGCTGATGGTCACACTCTTAGGTGTGAGTGTATGATTAGAGACCTCCCATTGCGCTTGAACAATTATGAGTTCAAGGCTGATTATTATGTGGTGAACATGGTGAATATAGACTTAGTCTTGGGTATGAAGTGGCTTCATTCATTTGAGGAAGTTACTCTTCATCTCAAGGACATGGAGGTTTGATTTGATGTTAATGGACAGACACATATTCTTAAGGCCATACAGGGCAGCAGCTTCAGATATATGTTTTTTCATTAGATGGAGATGCTCATATGACATGACATGATAGAGTGCGATGACAAGTGCACATTGGCACCAACACAAGAGAGATATGAGGATGAGCTTGGTCTTGAGGTGAGTTCAGTTCAAGAGTTATCACATGTGGTAGGGACTCAGATTTCTGTTACAGTCGGGTCACAGGTTGATGATATGACTATTCCTAGCCTTCACAATTCAGATTTAGATATTATTCAGGTAAGGAGTTTGCTTGAGTTGCCTGCTAATTTTCATTTATGGATTGGATGTTGTGGTGCTTATCTTAGTACTAGGGATGATGTGACGCCATTAGATGAGAGTTGGGATGGACATGGCATGGAGTTTGCATTGATTGATAGCAGGGTCGATCATGACTACATTTGGGATCCAGGTGGATTGATGGGTGTCTCATTCAGCGATTGCTTGAGGGCAAGCAATTTTAAGAGGAGCGGATTGTCATGTCCCCTTTTTATTTGACCTGTTATGAGTTCATGGTTAGCCTATTATGTGACCCTCGTAGGCTTATAGGATGGTTAGAGAGTCTTGATGGATATTGGCTTGGCTTCGTTTAGTAGAATTTTTCCAATTGGTTTTTGTTCATGATCTTTCAGACATGAATTAAGGGAGATATTAATATTTTATTGATTTAATCAAATATTAATTATTTGGTCTAATTTTAATTAATTATTAATTATTAATTATTTGGTCTAATTTTAAGACCCTAATTCTAATTTAAGAATTGGTCTAATTGTAAGACCCTAATTCTAATTTAAGAAACCCTAAGTCTAATTTAAGGAAATCTAATTTTAGCAAGCACACCTTTGGAGGGTATAAGGGTTTCTCATGGGAGAGAGTTGGATGTATGATTTGATTATTGATATTGATTCTTGTTAAGAAATTATTCTGTGAAGACTAAGCCAAGGGTTCCAGGATTCCATTGCAGTGGAGAACGTTAACTCTTCATTGTGTGTGATTCAGACGCTGTGAGATATCAGCTAATTTATTGCCAAATTGAGAGATAGCTTCATACATAAGTTATCATAGAGGTTTACAGATTTGAGAGGTAACTTCACACCGAAGTTGTCACAGAGCTTTCTAGGTTTTTCTTTATTTAGTTTTTGATTCAATAAATTATACAAATAGAGATCTTCTATATTAGAGCGATGTATCTTCAGATCAGGGGTTGAAAATAGACAGGTGGTGCTTTATTGGGGCCGTATAAAGTCTGTACAGGTCCATACAGATCCACACAGATACTGACCTTGGTAGATAGAGATCCCCAGTGACCGACATCGGTCGACTGAAGACCGACGTCGGCAGAGAAGGACCAACAGACACTGGCATCGGTAGTATATCGACCAATGCCGATGATTGTGTGTTTGACACAGCAGGCTGAGATGTACCAAATCTAGATTTATTTCCCAGATTTGCGGTATACTTAGGCTATTAAGGCCGTATTTTCAATATTCATTGTATACCTGACATAAGTCCTCTATTGTAAGCATATGAGCAAATAAATAAGAGATTATACTATGATTTATTTATCTATTTGAAGATATTTTGCAAAAATATAGATAAGCAATTCAGCACTTTTGTTTTGGTATCCGAAGGGATATTACATTCCAAGATCCTTTACATAGGAATAAAAAGAAAACACACTAAAGGCAATTGTGGGGGCACAAAGTCTCTCCACAGTTAGCTTCAGGACACCTTTTTGATTATTTTCACTAATTCTACTTATTTAATTAAATGGACAAAAAATGTATTAAGGAAATAGACATAAGAACAATTTCCCCAACAACCATGCTATTACAGCACAAAGTCTAAAAAGTCACTTGTTTTCTTATTCAAATAACAAAATATGATCAACAATTTGAGCTCAAAGTCTCAGTAATGTCTTTCAATTTGGGTAGAAATTTTGTTTTTGATAACAGAGAGATCTCCTTTAATCAATAAGAGAGAGTCCAATATATAGTGCTCTAAGAAAGACTTGGGGGCTTTATTTCACAAAAATGGCCTATGATGCATTCAATTCCTTCAATGCATTTAAAATTCTATCCATGGGTTATGTTGGAATTAGGCATCAGTCTTAAATATGGGCTACCTAATGTGTTTCCTGATGTGTGCATAGCTATTCATTAATTTTACTCAATGCAAAAAGATAGGCTGAGCCATTGAATATTTGTGTTCTTTAATGTCCACTTAGTGGACCGCTTCACCTTCTAGAAACATATCCTATGTGTGGATATTTCTGATCTTTCTCCATCATTCCAACTTTCCTTGCTATATTTCATCCTTTTCTATGTGATATGAGCTCTTAGGCTACCTTTTCCCTTTTCTAGTTCTTTTGGTTCCTTTTCTCGATGGTTCTTCCTTTCACCCTACAGGTCTCTGAACGCCTTCAGGTCTGTGCTTAAGCCTGCAAGGATTAATAGTTATTTCATTACTGTAAATTTGACATCTTCAGGTCCATCATCATCCTTAGTAATTCCTTCATGTCTTCCCCACTTGCTCTGGCTACTTTCCATTGATCTCAATAGGTGACACATGGCATGTTAAACTGTGAAATAGGTGAGGACATGTGGTGGCATCTGCTTAACTTATAGAGGCTTTGGATGCCTTTTGAGAGTCCCACAGAAGATGACATGTGGTGGCTTCCATTGAGCTTTATAAACATTGTAAAAACATTTGGGACTCACTTGGATTCATGTGGATGTTGACACTTGGTGCACTCCATTTATTTGACAAGGGACACATGGCAAGTTCCACTTCTTTGAGAAACAAATTATAATGTGTCTCGACAGATGACATCTGGTAGCTTCCACTTGACTTTACCAACTCACCTAGGGCCCACCACAGTCCTTACTTAATATCAAAACAAAAGGAAGAAACTATGGAGGTTGACACTTGGTGGCTTGCACCAAGCTTTGTAAGAGACACGTGGCACATTCTACTACTCTTAGAAAAACATATTGAAACCTTACATAGTTTCCACTTGTTTCCCTCTACAAAACTCTGAGAGAAGTTTATTGAAAGAAGATTTAAAGTTTATAATAAACTTGAAATGTAGATGTAGACACTTATCATGCTCCACTAAGTTTAGCCACTCACTTGGGACCCACCACAGTCCTTACAACATAAAAGGAAGAAGCTATGGATGTTGAAACTTATCAGCTTTCACAGAGTTATAATGGGACACGAGGTGACTTTTGTCATATCTAGAAGCAAATTATAATGGGTCTCGGTAGATGACACTTGGAAGCTTTCATTGTACTTTGTGAGAAGCTTATTAGAATAATCTTTAAAACTTATTAGAAACCTAAAATGTGGATGTAGACACTTATCATGCTCTGTTGAGTTATAACAGGACATGTGGCACATTCCATTGCTTTGAAACTTACTAGAAACTATGTCCTGATAGATGACACTTGGCAGCTTCTACTACTCTTTGAGGTTTGATATTTCCTAGAGGGAACTTGCTCTTCAGAGCCTTGATAGACGGTCTTTTAAAATTCTTGATATAAAAAATGGCTAAGTGTTGAACCTATTTCTCTCCTACAAAGTCCATAGAAACTAAACTGTAAAGTCCGTAGAAATGAGCTTGTGTGGTCCGTAGAAATGAGCCTGTGAAGTCCGTAGTTTTTTGAAAAAGCTTGAAAATGAAGGATTTGAAGGCTCATAACAATTTTTTAAAAGGGAAGAGACAATTTTGGTCTTGCAGGATCAAAATAGTTCATATGTTGTCCCAAAAATGAGTGACATTTTTTGGGGACAACAAGATGTATGTCCCTTTTTCTTACAGTAAAAACACTTAGTTTATTCCTTATTTTTAAACAAATTTTTATGGTGATTTTTCACATAAAATGCATATTATTCTTCTATATCTTATTTAGTTTTTTTTTAAATTTAGCTAGGAGAGATGAAATCATATCTTCCAAAGACTGGGAAGGCATTTATAAAAGAATGAAAAAATATGGATATATTTGAGAGGCAAACTATTAGATAATATATGTTTTGTATCCTCATCATCAATAGGATATTTAACTTCTACTAATTATCTTATGATAGATCTCAATTCATTGATATAAATTGACATTTTGATTCCATCATTCATTTTGATTTTTAATAATTTTAATTTTAGAGAAAATGTAGCATTAATTACTTTAGCACCAAATGTTTTATTCAGATTTTCCTATATTTATGTGGATGATTTTTACAAATCCACATAGTGTAATTTATATTTTGAAAGTGCAAGACCAATTATGGCTTTAACTTTACCATCTCTACCTTGCCATTGTAATAACTTACTAGGATCTACTAGTGATTTCTCATTACCATTTAAAATTATCCAAAAACATTTGTTCATTAATTGCATATGGATATTGAATTTACAAGAGTGAAAATTTATCCCATTAAAATTTTCCAATGTTATGTTGATTATTTAAACACAAACAACCAGTACATCAGTTTCAAATTAGAATGCATCTATTTTACAAATATGTAATTTACTTGACTATGATAACTCACAATGAATTTTAATTTGAATCCTAATTTTTAACAAACACTTAAATACCTAATGATTTATTAATCACTATTTATGAGATCATAAACATATTTTGACATATTGTATAATGACTCATAGATAGAGACAATATCAAACTATAATGATTTAGAACAACTATTGTAAAAAATACTTAAAATATGTGATTTAATGATTTAACTAATACATCAAATCAAACTAAATATTTCAAAATATCATAAAATACTAATCCTTTAAAGACTCTAAACAACACCTAAGCTTATGACATGGGATTTGGACTATTTACCAAATTTTTTTTAAAAAAAAAACTAAAATAAATAATATGATAATTTCTAAAAGGTTATGATGAATGTGTATTCTAATGCATGAACGCATATGCTAAATACTTAAACAAGAAACAGTAATTTAAATCAACGTATAGATATGTGGATTTTTCAAATTTAAAGTATAATTATAGTGTATGTGAAATCGTAAATAATAAGAACACATGGATGAGAACATGTTTGGCTAAGATACGGTCATTGGGTAGTTGTATCACATGATTATCCACTACTCACTTTGATAAAATTTGAAGAATTTATGAAGAATAATGGGAATTATATCACACACACTACCACATATATGCTCTATATCCCACATTTTTAGAGTTCCTTATATCAAATATCCATCCTATCAAATTTAATTTATTATTACTTAGTTTGAGTTTCACATCTAGAGATGTTTTCTTCTTCCATCATAGGTGCAAGTCCAAATGACACTAGTACCAAATGTAAGATCAATAATATTTGAGTACGGTAAACAATCAATAAGTTATTCATAAGCAAGCACAAAAATATATAGGGTATCCTATTCCTATATTCAAGGATAGATAATATCCACAAATAACTCCCACAACAACTCAACACTATTCTACATGAGTTTTTATAACTTACACAACAATAATTGTTATATGAATTGTATATTCAAAAAATCTAATAAAAATATTAATATTTACTATTTTAGCGAGTAATTACAATACAAATCACACACACTAACCAATATAATCACTAAAACACATAATCTTCTAAAACTAAAGAAAAAAATAAAATCAAACAAATGAACTTCCTTTATTGGTTAATTTCAAACAACAACATGGCCATATTTCATATTACTATTATAATGATGATAATCTATCTTATGATATGATAAATGAAACCCTATAAAAACTAAATTTTGATACACTTTTGCATATGCCACATAGCCTATTCAAACTTATAAGTCTTATATTTATAAGCTAAACTCACCTTCAAAAAAAAAAAACCAAATCAAGAGAATGGCAAAGAAAATATAGAAGATGAGCATATAAATGCTTTTTATTTAATACATCCCTCTTGGTTTCACAAATTAAGTAAAATTTATAAGCTCCAAATGTATATATATCATGTAAATAGTGTGTAGGTCTCTCACAATACCCCATAATATATTCTACAAAACCTAAAAATTTAATATACTATGGGTACAATAATTTCCATGCTACTTGAACATCACATGATATATTTAACTACTAAAAAACATAGATCAAGAAGTAGGTTTTTTCCAAAAGAGAGATTACCACACTAGTAGAATTTGGCAAATAAATGACTACATGACTAAAAAATTTAGTCACAATAATTAAAAATGTCTAAATTCTACTAATTTTTTGCAACTCAGCTATAAATGAGTAAAAAAATGACTAATTTGGTCATCGAATAAAAAGTTATTTAGTCATACAAATAAAAATGACTAAATAGTTACTCACACAAATACAAATTAGATAAAAAATTTAAAAAAATTTGGCAAGAGTGTATTATGTGTGATTCATTATTCATTGAATATTTATTCATTTTGTTAGTTGGTAATTATCCTAGCACTAAGGTGTTTTGTGTTATAAAAGTGACTTGTATGGTCAATAAATCTTGTTTGGAGAGGACCTTGAGACTTATGAAAATGTGGGTAAGGAATTCAAATTTTATTGTAAAGAATTTGATGTCGATGAGGCCCTCTAGAGTGAATTTAGACTTGGGGATGCCTCTGCAATGAATTTAGAGGTAATTCAAAACCCTCATTACATTAAACACAAAATATATAGCTTTTTGATTGGCAACTTACAATAGTTACATAGGCTATTGGGTATTATAACCATACAAGTAGTTTAGGGTTTAGGGGACTATTTTTTTTTTTAGTTTCCTCTACACATTTTGGAGCATATGGGAATTGAACTTGCAACTCAAGTGAAACACCACCTTCTTCAAGCCAATGAAATAATTCCATATCCTTAAAGTACATAGAAAAAACTATAGAATTGGCACTAAGGATTTTATTTATGCATTCAAACCAAATGCCATTTCTTAATGCCTTCATAAAAGTTTGTTGAGCCAACTCTAATTCATCATTCTCAACATGAAGAACCCCAATGTTGTTTAAGAATTAAATGGGTATTTTTCTCTACTCTTCTTCAAAAAAGACTTTTCTATCTTAAGAGAATCTAAGGTTGCATTGGGGTCTGATGATATTAATAACTCACCCATATTGATAAATGCATGGGAATCACATGGATCTATGTGAGTTGCCTTTCTTAAAATTTCCAAATCCTTCTGTTGGTTCTCAAATTTGTAATATGAAAAATCTTAAAAGGATTCCAAGCTTTATGATTAGGTTATACAACCAATTTGGCTAACTGATAGAATCAACCCAAGTGGTTAGGATTCTCTACACTTTAGGATATGCTTTGCCTATGTGGGTGTTACCTTATATTCACCAATGATTAATTACTCCCCAAAATTTGTTGGTGACTTTAGAGTAGATTAAGTGATTTATATAATTTTGTCAATTAAATCATTTAATTCACCCTAATCCAAATTGACATATGATTTGAATTAGATTTTTTTAATTTTCTATTCTACTATTACTCCTACTCCTACACAACAAAAAATTAAAATTGGAATTTTTGAATATGATACAAGGAAATGATTCTCGAAAATAATTTATTAGTGCCTTTCTCAATAATTAGGTAACAGAGTCTATTCACATAAAGATTTTTGTTTTTTATCTATCCACAACTCAAATTACTTGGCATGGGATTATCTATGACTAACATATACATGCAAGATTATTATTAACTAGATCTTCTTAATTATCCAAATTGAATCCTCCAAATTACAATGATCTATTCAATGGAATTTAATCCCTACTTGAGGAAACTCAATTAGATAAACCACCCAAAAACAAAAAGTGTGTTTTGAATAATGAAACATATACTTGATACCTTAATTCAAATAATAGAGAGAAACAAAAATGGAGACAAATAGATAAAGTATAACATGAATAGTCAACAAGCAATTGAGAACTAGATATATGTCAATAGAGAAATGTGGCTTGCTTTTATTGATATATATTTGAAGAGTAAGCCTTATAATGTCTTTTTCCAAAATCAAATTCCTAGAGAGATTTCCTAAGGTCTTGGTTTCCTTATTATAGGGGTGAATGAGGCTACAAGATTCAGACCTTTCACATTCCAAAAAATGATATTTCATGTACCCACCTTTTAATATGACCTATTACAACATATGCTTTTTGACAAGTCTTAAAAAAATTGCAAAATATATTTTGAATACATATTGAAAAGCATTAAAAAAAATAAAAAGACAAAGCAGGAGGACATCCAAGACTTGTTGGTGCTATGTTGATGCTATCTTGAAACTCATTGCTCCTCTACATACTTGGTATGTTTATTCTTTAGTTGTCAAATACTGATTCTCCCATTGGTACACTATAAAATAATTAGGCCACTTATATTCCTAGATTTGGAATAGGTCATATTGGTGATCTTTCCATCTTTTGTCCAACAACACTTTGACATCAATGATGAAATTTACATATCCAACATCAAGAGTAATTAATCTATCCAAAATGACATTGAAATTGAGAATATTTATGTTTCAATATTTTTTCAAAAAATCAATTACTTGAGAAAATATTTGACCATATTCACTTTTACATGTATAAAAACCTTTGATATTTTTATCATCTATCAAAATGGAAGTAATAAACTAGTGTTTGAAGGTAGAAAAAGAGTTAATATTTGCTTGCATTTTTTGGCTTTCACCATTCACATACTAAAACTCATCCGAGATCATCTTCACTATCTTCTCTATTGGCTTGAGTGAGGCTGAAACACCTAGATCTCTTTGTATAAATTTGCAAAAGGTTAGTAATTTATGGTGTGAAGGTTGTCATTTCTTCTATATTGGATCCAAAATAGAAATATTGAGCTTCAACTGATAAATGGCTTGACACAAGGAAGATTAGCATTCATGCACATCTCCCAACTTGTCAACAACCAATTTTACTTTGTATTCCAAAATCTTCTCAAACACCTCAAGTATTTTCAATTTTGCCTCATCCTTTGTCTTCTCATTTTGATTTTTCAAATCTTCAATTTCTTTCTCCAACTTCAAATTCAATGCATTCAACCAATCAACTAGGACAATATTATCATTGGTTATTTGTGGCATAGGGGCTTGGTATGGCATAATTTCTTAGCTTTGAGAATCAACACCCTTTAATTGCTGATTTAGTTTGACATTTTCCAAATACAACCTATTCACTTCATCATTCATCTCAATTTGAGTTTTTTCATAGTCAAGCAATCTTTCCTTTATTTTCTTGATAGAAACTTGTGTGAACATTATAGAGTGCACAGTAAGGGTGGTAACTTCAAACACTGATATATCCTAAAAAAAATTCACCATAGTTGTTCCTCTCAACTCTTGGACTACATCAAGAAATCTTGGCTTGTTGGTGTTCTTCTATGTGACCCATATTGATAGAATCTTTGTCTTTGGGTTAAACCCATAACCACTAACACCATCCTCATAATCAAACTTAGAAACCATCATGGGGTCATTTTTATTTCTCACTTGGTCCAACAAAAGCATTTTATTCAATTCAAGGCTAGGAATGATCAACATATTACTCTTCAAAATAATTTGTCGAGCCTCATCAGGGCTAACATTTATTTCATCAATTTTCAAATCCTTAAAATTTTGTGTCATAATTTGATCATGTTGAGATTCATCAACACCCATTTTATTTTTTTCCACCTTTTGTTAAAATTCTTTCATCTTCATTTTGAGCCAAAAATATTTGAATTATGGGTTATTAATGAAATCATCATCCTCAATGAACCTCATAGAAGCCACAACCCTTTCATCCTCTTGTAGTTCAGACTCACCTTATGCTTGTACATCCATTCTTGCTTCTAGTTTGTGTGCCTCAATTTACTGACCAATAAGGGGTTGATCAACTTCCTCTTCCTCTCCCATATTCCTCAAATTACTAGACACCTCCTCAAAGTCACCAACTCATTCAATCATTTCATATGGAACTGGTGGAGAAATATCATTAGTCTTTTACCTTTTGGCAGGTGATGAATTAGGAACAGTTCGATCTTGCACTGACATTACATCTAGACTAGGTTCTTGAATCATAACTCCTATTGGATTTTTGACAAGGAGGTTCATAGCCTTTGTAGGCTACTTCTTAGACTTGCCATATATTTTTAAAAATTTATCAATTATCAAATCTATTCTTTTTAAAGGGTCCTCTTCAACAAAAAATCCTAAAAAAATAGGGTTTTATTTTATTTTTTATCCTCAATCATCATCAAAATTTCCCATTTTATTTTATTATTATGTACTTCATGAAAAGAGACACAATTTCTAATCACATCCTCATCAAAATTGGTTTGATGGGATATCCCCATCCTGGTAAGGATGACTTGTCTAACAAAGTTCATGTGACCCTTTAGATCATAAACCCTTTCTATCCCTAGTTTCAAAGAATATTTATCCTTCAAATAGGATTGCAACTCCTCCAAGGTATTTATAATAATGTACCATTCACCAAACATAGTGGAATATGGAAGAAACGTGCCCTTCTTTTAGTTTTTCATCACATCTTTCTCCATTCAAAGAATCTACCACATGAATTCATTAAAAGAAATTTCGTTTGGCACAAATTTTGGAAACACATGGGATGGCTGAGTACACCCATATACTTTGATTATAGTATGGTCAGGGAAGAAATACCAATTATCAAAGTTATGTTTGTGAGCCTATTATGGCCTATGAGCAAGAGGCCTCAACATTTCTATGACATTTTTGGTCAATATAGGAAAAAGGATACCAAGGGAATTCATTATTTTGACTAATAAATCATCATGGAACACAACATTGTTACATTTATAACAATGAGTGTCCCATTTGTAACACCAACACTATGTAGACAATCTCTATCTCTTTTGATCAATCATGCTCAAGTCCATCCTGTTGGGCCAATTCCTTATGTTCTGATAAAAAATTAAATGACACAAAAAAGAATAATATTTGAACTCCATAGGTGTCTTTTTCTCCCTTATTTGAAAAAAATCATCATGTAATTTCTTCTCAAGAAATGATCCAAAATCATACTCAACATTAACATCTAGGTTCTAAATTCTCATGGCCATCATCATCATGCCAACTAGAATTCTATCTTGTGCATCAATTCCTAGCAATTGAAACAAATACAAATGTGTCCTTTTGAAATACACAACAAAGTAATCAACTAGAAAAGGTTCAACTGTGTTGGCCCCTTTCCTCATGTACATAGGCAACTCATCACTTCTATTTGTATTTCTCATACTAGTTTATTCTTGTTCACTCTTCTTCAAGTCAAATTTTATGAGGGCTTTCTTGTTGAGCATGAAGCAATAAATGATTTAATTTCTACCCATAGCCACTAATGGTGACCCATATAGTAACTTAATATTTTTAGTTTTTAGATGATATTGCTATGCCAATATCTTGATCAAATCCACATCAATGAATACATTTGGAACCAAAAGCTTAGCCAAATTTAAATTACATGGGTTTACAACTGATCCCTATCCATCTTGATTTTGAAAAAAATACCAAAAGAGGTTCCATCCCAAGATAGGAACTCTAGCATCCTGACACCCCTCTACTACATACTTGAATAGCTTCTTATACCCTTTATCAATTGAATCTGGAAAAATTTCCAATAGTGACTATTGAAGGGACTGCATCTTGGGATTAAGGGGTTTAGTGCTCTTACTTGCAAACTCATATTTATTAGGTGTCATAGTTTGATGATTTTATAAACTAGGGTTTTTATAGTCACTTGATCTACCAAATAAATTAAAAATAAAGCACAAAATAAATACCAAATTTTATGAAGAGAGTGATGAGGCAAACTTACCCAATTGGAAGATGGATGAAGTACACACATAGAGATTGAATTCATTGTCTAAAATCACCACTAAAATTTCTTGAATGATGAAATATAAATAAATTCCAAATTTTATTCTCTTACGGAGCTGGTCATTTCACCATTACTCTAGTTCATGTCATGAAATTGACAAATCTAAGCATTTAAGTATTTCAAACATAGACTATTGATTTGGTTCAATACAATATTTGGGTAGGCACTTTAATCATAGGCATCAATGATAACCACTATGTGGTGGTGATATAGTCATTTCAACATTTAATACTTTATCACATCATTATAAGACTATTTAGAACTATTGTGGCACCGTATGAGCTTTTAGATAGTTATACCACATATTTCACTACTTACTACCACCCCAAAAGCCTTGATACACATCATCATAAGATGGTGGTATACATGTTACCCCTTATACTTGATACCACATTACCACCAACCTATGATCTGACCATTGTGGGACCATGGGATCCTTTGGCATCCCCTCACTATTTACCATATCACTGCAAGCATTGGATTTGACATGTTGAAAAATAAGGAAAGACTACTAAATAAGCTAATGAGTTGGTTTCACAAAAAACTATTTGATTATTTTGATCAATCAAATTATAGGTGGATTGTCTAAATAGATACACAACAAAATATTATTTGTGTACATAAAGAAAATAATCCAATGATTATTAAAAAAAACTCCAAATCAAACTTAACTCTATGAATGAATGTGAATGCTCACTCTAACACTTAGTTAGATGAGACTAATGTGGTAAGGATACTTTGTTACCTTTAACATCTTTCTTGTCTACTTGACAAACATTTATTTATATTGGTTTATTTTTCATTGAGTGCCTTAAAATTCATCTCTTTATTTGCTTAGGTTTTTTGGATGGTTATATCCATATATTTCATCCCTATAGTACAATTTTAGATGCATATGATATTATCCAATTTCCTATTTTTAAATATGAAATTATGTTTTTTTTTCTAAGGAAAAAAAAGATCATGTATCAACTTAAAAATCCAAAAAATATAATTGTATCAAATAAGGTAATCTAATAATAGTAGATGATGGAGGAATCTTGAGGGACCACCAAGGTTAACCTTATCTTGTATGTTCATTAGATATTGGGAATGATGAAAATAATTGGGTGGACCTTGTATTATTTTCTCTTACCACATCACCATAGGTCAACATTTTGTTTGTCATGGAGTTGTGATGAAATATTATATGCTTCGCAAACTCTTGTTGTCAGCCCAACAATTACTTTTGAGACCTCTGTGGGGCTATGGTAACTAGTATTTGTATAAAACACTACAAGTGAGGTTCCTATATCACACACCCACCAAAGCTATTTAAATGTACTATGGGGCTGTGATAAGAGATGAAAAACACATCAATGATAAAAATACAAATTCTTTCATATAAACATGATATGAGATGTTTATGAATGATTCTTGGAATAATTCTAAAAGGAATATGGACTCTTCAGATGAATTTTATGAATTTTGGAAAAAATACCTCAAATAAATGTGGTTTCATGGTGATGGAATGCCATGAAAAGTGAATTGTTATGGATTGTCATGGCCTTCCATCACCATGAGAGCACATTTCTTTGAGGCATTTTTTCAACTAGTTCACTACCTTGTCTATGATATTGATTACTATTATGCCTTGATATATTTTTTCAAAGAATCCATAACTTGTTCTAAAGCACTTGTTTTATGATTTTATCCATAGCAACAAGGCAGCGAACTATTTGATAAAATGCTTTGGTAGACATGTATGAAAAATGTGGTAGCATAGACAAGGCAGTGAATTATATGAAAAATGCCTCAAAGAAATGTGGTCTCATGGAAAGCCATGACAAGAAAATTTAATTAGTAGTTGCTCATAATTATTAGTTAGGCAATGTGAAGCAATTTAATAACTTCTTAGGTTGACTTTGTAAAAATTATATGGTAATTGAAATTTTCTCATCTATCAACATCTAGATATTAGTTATGCAATGTGAAGTAATGCTTTGAGTTTGAAACATATGTAATGAAATGTAATCATCAATTTGAATATAAAATACAAAAATCTATTTTTAACAATTCATTAGTTAAACTCTCTATTTTATTTCTCGCTATAAATATTTTGCTATGGAAATGCCTTTTAATTAAAAAAATAGTTTTTGTCTCTTAGTCTACAATTTTTTACATTTTTTTTTAAATCTAATTTTTTATTTATATTTAAAAAATATATTAAACTCTTCATTTGTCAAATTTTTAACCAAATGATTTGTGTTTCTATGTTTATAACATTACATATGGATCAACATTGAAATTTAACTATGGATCAATACCATACATTTGATGAGAGAGTAGCCGATGAGAGGGGCATGGACAAATATTCATGTCTATATAATGACTATCTTGGTGGAAAGGTTAGAAAAATAAATTTGATTTATCAAGATATGATAATATATGGGAATAATGTTATAAGCCCTTGGAATTACAATTATTATGAAGATATGATATAATTATAGAGTGTGAGAGATGAAGAGGCAACAAACATAGATGAAGTGGCACCAAACATAGATGAAGAGGAAACAATGTTAGACAAAGGGTTTGAAGTTGATAGAATGTTAAATGAGGGTATACATGATGATTGGGATAAGTTGATGGAGGATGATTTAAATCTTATGTATGTTAATTTCAAGTTAAGTCATTTGACAAAAATCCTTTAGATTCTTAGCTTGTAAGTGGTCTTTGGTTGGACAAATGAGAGCGTCGACCAATTATTGGCATTATTAAGTATATTGTTACCATCTGAATCCACATTTCCAACAAAATTAAGTCAATGTAAAAATTAAATCACTAAGCTAGGGTTAGGGTATGAAAACATTTTCACATGTGTGAATGGTTGTGTATTATTTCAATATAATCTTGCAAGTGAGAGTGAATATCCAAAATGTCATGAACAAGGTATAAACAATGGTTGAAATCATCTATGGTTCCTAGAAAGGTTCTTCACCACTTTTTGATAATCCCATGATCACTCTAAATGTATAGGTGCAGAAACATTACTAAACTTATGTAATGACATGCCCAAAATAATATCACTAATGGAAAATAATGACATGTGCTTGATTATAAGATGTGAATAGAATTTGATAACAGATGGCCTAATTTTTCTCAAGATCCTCATAATATAATGTTGGTTTTGGCTCTATATGGGCTGAACCCATTATCACATCAAATTAATAAATGGCCAACTTGATCAGTGTTTTTAATAAATTATAAATTGCCTTCATGGTTAGAAACTAAACCATTTTTCTTAATGTTATCATTGATTATACCAAGAAAGAAAAGTGTGACTTCAAATATAATTGATTCTTATCTAGAGCCATTATATGATGAGATAATGGAATTGTGGAAAGGAATTGAAGAAATTCAATCTTTAATGGAGGGTCATTCAAATTCACTTTAAGATATTCCTTATTGTTTATGATTCATGATCTTCCTGCATATGACACATTGTTTGGTCTTAGTGTTCATGGATACCATGGATGTCTTGCTTGCAACTTTAAGGATTTTGTGAGGCACTCAAGAAGTTTATGTAAGTGTATTTATTATGGAAATAATTCTTACCTTAAAATGGATCATCCATATCATTGACAAAAAACATGTTTCAATGGTCAAGAAGAGAATCATGAAGTACCATTGCTAAAAATAGGTGATTACATTCTTGATAATGGATAAAAAATAATGTCATTTATTGAAAATCATGGGATTGCTAGTAGTATATATGATCCATGTAATGAAATAAGTGTAAAATGGTTGTGCGTATTCTATAAGTTTCCATACTTTAAGGATATATCCATTAGGTATACTATTTAATTTATGCATACTAATAAAAATATAGCCTATGCTATTATATAAACTCTTTTTGGTGATTTTGATACTATTTCATTACATGAAGACTTTCAACAACTATATATTCATCAAAATCTTTGGGTTGAAAAATATGATGATGAAAAATATAGAAAACTTAATGCTCCTTATTTATAGACAAAGTAGCAATATGCTCAATTCTTACAATTGATGTCTTAGACTTGCTTTCCCATTGGATATGTAATTAGTAGTATTAGAAGCCAAACTGACATTAATGGCTTAAGAGGCATCAAGACCATGACTATCATGTCATAATCAAGAATATTTGACCTATTATGGTAAATATATCAAGTTTGGCAAAGGGACCAAGATTGGAAATTATAAGGTTGGACCTAATATTAAAGATAATGAGTTTACATGTATTAGATACTTTAAACTTTTATAGTTTGAGGGAAAAGTTTATTAAAGTCTTTTATCTATTAGAATGGGAATTTCCACCAACAATCTTTAACATTTATGTACATATTTTGATACATCTAAAATATGAACTAGAGCGTTATGGTCTAGTAAGATCGAGCTAGATGTATCCTATAGAATGATATATGAAGGTTTGGAAAAAAAATCATACTAGGGCAAAACTAGAAGGCAACATGTCTAAGGGATATTTAATGCAAGAGGCCATGGGATTTTGTATTTAATAAATGAAGGATTTTAAAATGTCAATCAATGTGTATGGGATGATGACAAAGATGAGAGAGTTACAAGTGAAGTATTAGAAGGTAATGAATGTCACTTCAAGTTATCACATCAAGAAAGAAGTGTGATACATGCCTATATTCTTCAAAACACATGTTCATTCGATAAGTAGCACAAGTAAAAAAAATATACATAATTATTTATTTAATCAATTACATTTAAACATTTATATTATTTATCTTACTACTTATATGTTAATATTCTATGTAGAAAATATAAATAAGAGAATAAATATTGAATGCAACATCGACCTCAAAAGCGTAGACATCATGATTTGATAAGAGGTGATTCTTTTCTAAAATTTGAAGAATGGATTGTTAATGCAGTCAGTGATGCAAAAGAAGGTCAAGATATAAAAATGGAGGAAAGTGAACTTTCATAATCTCCACATTTATGGGCTATGATTTTTAGTGTAATGTGGGTTTATGGTAGTCATTTAAGAGTGGAAGAAAAAGACAAAGGAAAGACAAATTGTGATTGTGTTATTAGTGTTGAATTTCTTCACAAATATGAGAAGAAATATTATGTTATATTCATCCAATAAATTATTAAAGTGTATTTTGGTGTAAATAGTCCTATATTATTAAAATGTAAGTGCATCTAACTATCTGTAGTATAGTTTGATGAGTATGGATTTGTATGCATAAATATAGGATAATTTTTATCAAAGACATATGAGCTATATGTTTCCCCTCTTCAAATGAACCAATCATTTCTAATTGATGATGTAAAAATCCTATGATGGTCATATGTCATTAAAATAGAGTCTCATTCTAAATAAAAATTCATGGAAGTTGTCGATATAATCCCTGATGGGTAATATATTAATTTACAAGAAACATTCAAAGAAGTGGATGAAGGCAATGATGAAGTGTTTAAATAAGAGATTTTGATTACAAATGAAGAGATTGGGAGAGAGAATATATTACATGTCAGAGATGAGGATGAGGAATAAAATCAAGCATATGCAGATAAGATTGATCAGGAATCATAAGTGTCAATATCTAGTTGAAATAAGGGATAATCATATTGATAGTCTGATACCTATACTTTTAAACATCTTCTTGGTTTTTGACTACAAATTCCTTTTAATCTATAAATTGAATTATATTTTAAGTTTCCATTTTAACTTATGAAATAAATAAATATTTATTGATTCAAGTTGTTGATTTATACATTATTATGTATTTGGACTTTAGGAAATGAATAAAAGTACTATAAGGCACAAATCAGTCAATGATAGTGATCATAATTCTAAAATTTCATTGATAGATTATGAATGCTTTCATAGAGAAAAAATGGCCAATAATAATGAATATTTATCATGTCTTGGTTTGACAAATAGGCAATTTGTAAATCCACTAAGTAGTATATTATTTGTTTAATAGTGTTTAATGAAATTTTATAGGCAAGAGCTTTATGTATATAAGACATAATATGATATATTTTTTTGTTTTATAGGCAAGAAAAATATTGCAAAAAAATGCAAAGAAAAAACAAAAGGAAATAAAATATATAGTGCCACCATCTCTTAAAAAGCTAACACATTTGTGATTCAACAACTGTAGTTGGTGAAAATAATAGTTGTGATGATGTGCAACCTAATATAGCATATGTTGATATGTAGCTTGATATAGCACATGGTGATGTGTAGCCTGACATAGCACATGGTGATGTGTAGCTTGATATAGCACATGGTGATGTGTAGCCTGAAATTGCACATGATGATGTGAAATGTCATGATGATCTCTTAGTAAAAAGTGTAAGAGATATTATTGAAAAAATCTAGAGCAAAGGAACAACAGGTTTGTAGATTATTTATTCAACATTAAAGGATGTGTTTCAAGTGAAATCCACAGAGACTAATACTGATCTACCTACTCATGTCACACCTAATGTGGCTAAATAACATGAAGTTATGATTAATCAAAGTCATGAAGAGAGATTGATTTCATCTATTGTGCCTCAAAGTGCACTTGTTGCCTCTAGAACTTTTGATGGAACTAATGGATCAACTAGAAATGCTAGTAGTGGTTCAGTATAAGATGTGTCTGCTTTTTTCAAAAGATAAATATTGGGTAAATATTTATACATATCTATAGATAAAAATGCAAAAGAAAGAAAATTATAAGGCAAGAAGCCATTCTTGGTTGAGTTATCAAGAGATGGTGAGCCCATTGGGCCAAATGTTGCAAAGTGGGCCTCTAAGTTGGGTGTAATATGTAGGGCCTATTTGGATATTTGTAAATCAAGTATTGTATAGCCAGATCCATGAAATGTGGAAAATGTTATATAAAAAATGGAAAATACTTTTGATACTACTGGTGGACAAATCTCTATAAAATATTACAAGCAAAAGATGATAATTTTGATGAACAATTTTAGATACAATTGTAAGAAAACAATCATGGAGGGAAAAGAGAGTTTAGACTCTAGAAGTCTATCTCCAAAATAGTGGGAGGCATTGAGAGAAATTATGCATTCTAAAGAATATTTTGCAAAGAGTAATAGAGGCAAGAGAGTAAGAGATAATGTGATGGTTGGATATACATTTGGTCGAGGTAGGTTGCAAGCCAAAATAGACAAATTTATAGTAAGTGTATGGCTTTTTGATTTAATTTACATTACGTTATTTATTATAATTTTTAATTGAAATGAATATATGTTGAAATTGACATTGTATTTTAGGTGGAAAACAATAATAGAGAAGTAGGTGCAAAATATATTATCAATTATATGGTAGTACTAGATCAACATAGTAAAACTAAGAGTGAGATGAAGTTGAAATCTAGTTCATCAACATAGATTTCATATCCATATATTAAATTCCTAGTAGGAGCCTCTCTAGATCATGTTAGCTCAAATTAAGGGTACCAATAGGTAATGAGTTGCATATTTGGTCTCACTCAATAAGTTTCATAGTTAGTTACCTCTATTAACCCTATAATTTATGCATGGAATGAGCATAAATCCATGGATTTAGATGAGGTAAGAGGATCTATTGATCTCATTTCTTCTTCTTGAACAATTATGTATAAAAATGCCTCTTAATTGTAGATTATTTATATCTAAGCATAGGAAAATCCAACCTAGTTTATTTATTATTAGAGTGATCTAAAAAATGTTCTTTTGGACAAATTTATAGCTTGCATTCTTTACTTGAATATTGAATGCTTTGTATATATTTTTTCATGATGGTTAAACCACATGTAGATCAATTTTATCAAAGTAGTAGGAAAACAAAAATTCCTTTATGATGTCAACATAGCTACTGATATTGATAGTGATCATGATGCAATAGACAAGAATGTGTAACATAATCATCATAGTTGTGCTAAATTAGTTGAGGTAACATAATAGTTGTTAGTTATTTATCCCAATGTTTCATCATTATTCATGCTGAAAATGTTATTTTAAATTAATATATTTTAATTTTATGTTAATATTTCCATAATACTTATTTTAATCTTGCTTTGGAGGGATTTGAGACTCATTTCCTTGTCTTGGAACAATCTTCTATTTCATTCCTTCTAGAGTTCCTAGATTAGAATTGTGGGACTTATCAAACATAAATAATGTTAAGTATAATGTATTTTGATATTGGGACAATATTGAAACAAAGTCATTATATCATTGGGAAGGGCACTCTTCCATCCTAGCTTCATGCATAACCACCTCCACCATTCAAAAGAGAATTGATAGCCAAAATCTTCTCCCTTTGACTCACTTTAACTCTACCATATCCTAAATTTCCATCAACACCTTATGAATCCCATTTCCTCAGGTCATTATTTTCTTCTCGAAGAACTCAAAATTGGTTCAAATTTCCTTTGCAACCTTATATGTGACTATTACCCCACTCTATTTTTATAATATAATGTGTGTTTTATATCTCAATATAATGTGTAGTTTTTTTTTGTTTTTGTAGACATTTATTGATAAACTCTAAGAAGGGGATAAATTCCAGGTGTTGGATCTATTTGATGGTGCTGTTATGGGCATTGGGTAGATTCACTCACTATCTATTATACATGGAATCAAATTAAAAGGAATAGGAAATGTAAATGTAAATATTTTAAAGGTCACAAGTAACATACCCCTTGATTATGAAGATAAAATAGATGGAGTTATCTGTTTGAAGGATAAAGAAGAGACCTTCACTTGATGAGCACTAAAATATTTGAAAAAAATGACATAGTTGATGTTTATCATGTACTAGCTATTAGATAGCTTGGCCCACTACTTTATGCAATAGTTTGAATGTGTTATTCAAGGATATTCTTAGTGTTTTTTGTCTATTTTGGAGTTGTATAAGCAAAAAAGGCATTGTAACTCAATTTTATTAGTCACAAAATTGAGAAACACACTTTGTATTGACACATTTTTCAAAGCAAAGACACATAATTATGTCTTTTATCTATTGTAGGAACACCTTTTCTCAATAAAATTTTAGTATTTTGCCTTCTTATTAGTTGTTGAATTATGTGCAAATGAATTATTGATAATGTTTTTCTATGTTTTATGTCAAATGTTTTGAAGTCTCATCATTATGTCATATGTTTGGTGGCACCTATATCTAATACCCAAATATTTATTAATTCATCTTGCATTTCAAATTAGAGTAAGCTATATTTCCTAATGTTAAATATGTTGATTCATGAGAAATATTCATGGATTCATCATAGTCATGATCTACATATTCAGAAGAAGAATATTTATGCATTCTATGTAGTCTGTGAATAAAATTAAGGATCACTACCATACAACATGGGCCCTTTAAAAGTCTCATGGCCACCTGAATCCAAGAATATTGTTAGTGTTGTAATTATAGGTGACATAATCAATTTCCAACACAACTAGAGCTACTTTTCTTGTGCTTAATGTTAAGGTAATCTTATTACTTAATTTAAGGTGACTTAAGCAATATATGGCTGAATTGGAATTACCTTTCTTATACTTCATGTCACGACTTAAATTTTTCCATACTCTTGTCTAATATAAATTAATGAAGAAGTTAATTGAGTCTTAATCAATATGGTATGTGACAAATATAGAATAGGAGTCTAAAATTTGACATCTCTCCACTTGTTTAGATATATATATTTAAAATATTTGTACTACTACTACTACTTATGTATCCAATGGAATCCAAAAATATACCCCTAGCTATAAAATGTAACAAGTAAAATAGTGTAATGGGTGTTTTTAATCATCATTTGTAATCTATATTGAAGGTTTTATAATTATTTTTTCAAGAAGTGATAACTTACAATTACATTGATTATATGTTTTTGATATTATAAGTCTAGAACGAGGGTGTAAAGCTGAAGCACAGAAAGACCAAGGGGAAATGAAATAGGGAAAAGAACACTAATAGCCAAAGAATAGTGGACAGACAAGCAAAATAGGAAACAACAAATAGACTATGGATTAACCATAACAAAAATACTCATTTTTTATCAAATATTTCTAATCTTCTTTGATGAACTTGAGAAGGTCCTCTATGCTATCAATTTTTCCTTTTATATGCTTATTCTTTTGGGAGG
The DNA here is from genome assembly GCA_037957365.1 of Torreya grandis. Taxonomy (NCBI): domain Eukaryota; kingdom Viridiplantae; phylum Streptophyta; class Pinopsida; order Cupressales; family Taxaceae; genus Torreya; species Torreya grandis. Next base: position 553,385 of record JARHVA010007412.1, read on the forward strand.
TCTTGAAAAATTAACAAGGAAGAAGCCACATGGTGGAAAAATTTCAAGTAAACAATTCTTAGCACCTTCATTTTATTTTGAAGGGAGTGCAAACCCTTCTTCACTTCCTTTAACTGCCTTTCAATCTATTTGACCTCTTCACTAGTATCCATGAAATCCTCCTTATCAAAATCATAAGTAGAGTTGTTTAGCTCCACAAAATAATTGGTTCCCTCCTTCTCCATATATTGATTAGGATTGGGTTTATATTTTAATTTACCTATTTCTTCCCCTAAATCAAATGTAGAGGGATCATCCATAGTCTTTACCAATGAGATTTTTCCCCCTACCAATCTCTTATATCTCTTGATATTCATCTTTCTTTTCATACAAATCTAAAATTTAAAACCAAACCCTTCCTCCATAGCCTCCTCACCTTGCACCTAGGCCTCTAGGTACTCTTTGTCACTAGCCAAATTATGAGGCTCCACCCCTACCACTTTCTTGTTTTTGCTCTTTCCTTGAGTGATACTCTTAGAATTGATCCAAACAATTGATTTCCTCTTCTATTGCCAAAAAAGTAAGGGTTACTTTTTAGCTCCCACGACCCTTTGATAGTCAAAGAGTGAGAAGGGTCAAGGGATCTAGAAGTTATAGCCATCAGGGATAGATGACTAAAGGCTAACTAGAGAGGGGAAAAGCTTTCAAACTTAAGGGATATGTTTGATGAGGGGGGAACAAGGTTCTTGGAAAAGGGTAGGAAACCAAATCTAACTCTTAGGGGAATGTGATATTCATTAGTGTCACTATCATGGGAAGGCTTAGAAGGACACAACATAAGGTGAAAATGATAAATCCTAAAGATAAGAACTTGGAGGAGAAAAATGGTTGAGGTAGCCAGGTTTTTTATAGGGAATTTTTGGTAGACTTAACAAACATCTCCAAGATGACAAGAAGAAGGGGAAGTTAACCATCACCTTGTGATGAAAGTGATTAAAAAGATCAAAATGGTAATGATGAAATCATTTTAAATGATCTTCAAGGGTAAAATATTTCATAATGGTGAATCATACCTTATCTTAAGGGTTAAAAACGCTATCTCTATCAAAGCCTCCTTACAAATTCACTGACACTTTTCCTTTAATGAAGATTTTTTTCAACTAGTCTAGTTATTAAACTTTGGTGAGTCTTTTTAATATTTTGCCCTTATAGCATAAACTTATGGGCTTAGCAATCAACTCCTCACTAACGACAAACTCTATACCTCTGACCTAAACTTTATGATCACCATCCCAGCTTGAAGTGAACTAAATGGATGTATTCTCATCATATCCATTCAAACATTCAAGAAAATGATAAATTTCATGTTCATAACATATACTTTAGAGCACAACATCTACTTTGGTTTCATCACAGGATAATGGTTTAGTTATAACTTTTTCTCCTCCCATGACTAAAAGCTTCACTAAATTATTACACAACTAAAAAGGGACCTGAACAAAGTAAACCACCACCAAGTATTAATAAAAATTGAATAAAAAAAATCTATAAGATTTCAAATCCCACACCCAATCTTTAGTAAAGTGTAGGATAACCCTATAATGATTACACATGTGAAAGATCTTGCTAGGATTTATCATACGAGAACATACCCTAAAGGATTGAGGCTTCCTTGTGTGATATTGATTTTATTTGATGTGGAAACACTCATAACAAATGTGATCAAGACAAAATGATGAACAATGAAATCAATGAATAAAAATGAATAAATATACTACCAAATTGATCAAAATGATGATTAAAATTAATGACTAAATATACTACCAATGGACATAAATTAGTGAATAACAATGACTAAATAAGTGACTAGTTAACAACAATCAATTACTAACTTAATGACTAAATATATCAACAAATTGAAAATGACTAAATAAGTGACCAAATTATAGAAATCAATGACCTAATATACTACCAAATTGATCAATCAACACAACCAAAAAATGACTAAAAATAGTTTAGTCATTAATTTGGTCATGTTATAAATCACTAGAAATAAACTACTAATGGTCATGCGATCATGTTTGGTCATTTATATGCAATTTTTAGTAGTTTTTTAATCATATATATTTGTTTCTTTACTAGTTCCATATTTTAATTATCATCAAATCATTAGTCATCATACAACTCAATATGAGGCATTGCACAACCAAATTCAAAAATAAAATAATGAATAATGCACAAAAAAATTGTCTAAAATGTGAAAAAGACCTAATATTTATGATATTTCAAAAGAGAACCATCCTAAAAAATGACCAAGGCATGAAGCCTTAAATATTACTAAAAATATTGATGGGGTTCGGTACTAACATCTCAGGGTGGGTAAAAAACTTGGGACATAACTTGAAATCTTACCTCACTACAACATATGGGGCATAATATCTATGAGTTACAATATTCACCAATTTTTCCACAATCTCTTTACCCATTGAATTCAGACCAAACCAAAGGTATTAGACCTTGATATATGGGTAATGAATCAATAACAACATTTAATTTTATATTTATTAAAAAAGGTTGAATGATATCAAATTAAATTTTAGGAATATAAATCAATACCTAACTTTATATCATGACAACAAATAAATTCATATTCCACATGATATGATAGAAACTAGATACAAATAATTATTAGTAGATGGTTACCAATAAATATATAAAATATTTATAATAATAAAATATAACCAATTATGGAAAACAAGGCCACTACATAATACCAAGCTCTTAAATTTGAGGACTTGTTGGACTAAGTGGTCTATAACTCAAATGTGTGCACACCCACACACACACACACACACACCCACACACACACACACACACACACACACACACACACCCACCCACACACACACACACCAAAAAATCAAGAAAAATACAAAACTATTTTCAACATTTACATTTTCTATTAGCTCTTTGGCATATATGTTATTGGTTCTATATTGGTGGATAACATATAATTTATTTTTATATACACATGTTTAATGAATCTTTTGAGATTTATATAGGCTTATATAGATATATTATATTTTAACTTTAGGATATTGGTCCTTCCATCTACTCATGCCATGTGGAAAGTGGGAGCATCCACTTCTTTGACCATGATACACCTAGGGTATATCATTTTATGATAATTTTCTCATGTTTGACCTTATATACTTACATATGACTTTATCCATAATTATAGATTTTGTAGTGTATTTTATATGATATGTACTTAACATTTTTTTATAACATATATATATATATATATATATATATATATATATATATATATATATATATATATATATATATATATATATATATATATAAAGGGACTAGTATGATATGTTTAAGTTGGTTTTTTATGTTCCATGATTTTAAATTTTGCACTTACTTGAGTGTCCTATCTTTCTTGTAGATCATTTGAATATGTTCCATTATTTTATAACCCTATGCATTTGATTTTTTATTTGTAATTTGAATATGTAATTATTTATTGTATTAATACTTTTATATTCCATTCCTTACCTTTATGGACATTTGACTATGTCATGTCCCTTTGACTATGTACCATTTGGACATTCCCCTTGTTTGAGGTCTCCTTAGACCATTGAATTTTTATTTGATTTTGATTTATCTTATGTATGTGTGATCTATATCTTGTTGATATTGTAATGATACAATTTATATGTTGCTAGGATCTATATCATGCATTGTAGGATTTTATGTGATCACATTTTGCATGCTTCAATGATATATCTACCTAGACATGTTTCTCATATATGTTACATGTTACATTAATAGTTTACATGGTTATCTTATCCTTTTAATGTAAGATAACTAATAGTTTATACTTTCACTCACCGTAAAAGGGGGAAATATTTTTGGGGGCATGCCATAGAGATATGGCTTCCACATTTTTCATAGATTTAGATTATAGTGGGTGAATGTTTTGGAAACATTTTCTCCACACACCAATTTTTAGTTTTAGATATATAACGGGGACATATTTTGGAAATATATTTTCTACATTTAAACCATTTTTTAGTTTCATATTATAGTGGGGGAATTTTATGGAAACATGTTCTCCACACTTATGTAGTTTACAAATTGTCCAACAAATCATAGTTATATGATTCAGATACACAATTATGTTATAATTATATACATTTGTACCATTTGTATACCTATATTTTAGCATGATACATACATAAGTTGCATAGGCTATACAAAGGGAACTTAAATTTCAAAAGGAAATCATATTTCATATTTAAAATACTTTTACAATTTTTAGCTCACTAGGTTGGATTATTACATATTATATTGAGAAAATCTATTGTAATAGTTATATCATATTGTTTTTATGGTTGAGGTGATTAAATCATAAATATTTAAAAATTTATAGTGTGGAATTGATTAAATCATCTAACCTAACTAGATTCATAGTGTGAGTTAACTTGGTTCACTCATGCTCACTATTTTATAAGTATGTTTGGGTTACAAGGTTCAGCTAATATCAACTATTGCAAGTAAAATCACATTTTCTCCAAGGTTGTAGGAATTTTCCATCCAATATCTCTATACATTTTCACTTTATATATTTATATTTGTCCTTATATAATATCTAACAGTTCATAATGATACATATTTTCAAATTAAATAAACAAAAAATCAAGGTGATTGCAAGAATACATAGGTTTACTCCTAAACCTTTTTATCTATCTATTTCAATCATTTAAATGATTTCAATTTCATATTATATTCAATAATTATATAATATAACATGATCTTAGTTGTATTTTAGTCGCCATCAAAGCGCTAAAGTTAGACTCATGCAAAGTCAAGGTATATTATACATACCTAGGTACACATTTAATTCATAAATAGTGCCTACATTTCATTCCTTTAATATAGTAATTAAATTAGAAATTTAATTACGATATTAAATGAATGAAATGTAGGCACTATTTATGAATTATACATCACTTGATCCTTGTACACATGGAAAATACATATCATGGATGTACCTTTAATTTTTATACCTTCCCACTATTGAAAGTATCACATACATTATCTCTCTATGCCAAATTTATTATCTCTTAGTCTAACCAATGTTATTTTGATGACTCAATCCTTTTATCATGTGCTAAATGTTGTAAACCTACTTATCTTCAATCCCTACAAGTTTTGAACCTATGCCTATTTTCCAACTACTCAGACACTTACATCTAAGTTAAATTCCTACATCGACACAAGTGTCCTATCCCAACTCAAGTGTCCAATGCCCTAAAATTCAATCAATTTTCAAATGTAAAATATACCTCTGGATGAAATAAGTTATTTTATGTGAGATATTATCCAAATGGATTTATATATATATATAAGGTAAGCCATCATTTATTCTTCACCTAACTTAAACCAAACAACTCACAAAGAAACTTATCAAAAGCATTCAATAAATAATTCAAGTGAGAAAATATTTCCTATTTTCTCTTATTTCTATATGAGTCATAGGGACAACACATCTATAGGTATGAATTACTAAATGAACATCCCATGAGACATATGTTCTAAGTTACAAGCTGGGTCATTCTATGTACTTTCCTATCACACATTACATCTGTGTACACACAAAAGCCCACATTTAGGAGATAACTATATGAGTTTGAGGACCTATTTATATTATTGTCTATCTAGGTAACATCCATTGACAGATGGGTTTTTGGGTTACCCCAACACCATGTGCCCATTAACTCATTTTTACCACAGCCACTATGAAGATGAAGAGCTAGGGTTTTACTATATGATAAGGAGTGATAATCCATGAGCTAGATATGAGCACACCAAAGTGAAGGTGAAATAGAGTCCATAATATATTTGGTTGTTGAATCCAAATATATCATGCATTCCATACTAGACACTTTTATTCAAGTTAGACATAAGTATCAATGCAACTATCTGAGGTTGACACAAGTGTCCAAGGCCATAGAGGTATAATTTATATATTTAGACAACTAATCTAGGGCACAAATCTAGTCTATTTAATTATAGTTATAGATCTAAATCTATGTTATTATCAAAAATAGTTAAGTTTATTTTTTAAATTATCATTACAATATCTAGCATAGTTATACTTTGCATTTTTAATATATCTCATTATATAAATTCACAATGTTTTTTTAATTTAAGTGTAATCACCTAGAAGTTGTATTTGAGTTCTAAGAGGGATACTTGATACTACCTAACTTATCCATAGACCTATCTTAGAGCCTATTCACACTTATCCATCTTTCATGTGGGCCACGTGCATCCCTAATCATCCTTAAGGTAGTCCTAGACCCTCATTTAATCATCCTAACCCTTTATGCCTCGTGTTTGGTTAGTTGGAAACTAGTGACATAATAAAGAAACTAAAACCACATGGCACTAGTGTCCCCAAAATGTTTCTAATGTTGTTTTACTATATTTTCCCAAAGGGATATATTTTCAAAACTAGAACCTCTTAAGGTCAGCCTAAACATATTTTACATTTTCACAAGCAACAAAACTATATATATATATATATATATATATATATATATATATATATATATATATATATATATATATATATTTCATCCATCTAATCAATACATAGAAATTAGATGCAAAATACATATTAAAAATTAGAACAAGTTGAGCATAATTAAGTTTATCTATCCTTATTCTACCCTAATTTTGCATACTACCATATACAACATCCCCAAGCTCAAATTATCAATATTTATAGTCTCAAGCACATTCAAGGTCACTATCATCACTTTCACTTACACTAGAACATAGATGGGGAGAACTAAATTAGGCTTGATCCCTCCTCAAAGAGATGGTATGTAGGAAAATATTTTCATAGTGGGGTGTTGAGTATGTCCAACCTACCCTAATAACAAAAACACTTTTCAAATAATTCCTTATTTATATATAGGATTAGTATTTAAATTAAAAATGTTTCTTTATAATAAAAATATAAGGTTTTATAGCTCATTCACATAAGAACAAAACTTTGATATCAAAACACATGTGCACCCAAAAGCTTGGGTTAGTTCTACATAGAGGACACTACCACCAATATTAGGACACTAATACCACTTTTACAATAATGGTGCTACTCTTTGGTTATGGTGATACTATCTAAAATGGGTTATGATACTAGGATCTAGTTTACAACATTCAAACCAAATTCCATGTCCGGCACCCAAATCATCTGTATCAATTGTTTTCTAGCTAAGTCATTACTTACACTATGTATTACTATTTTTAGAAATGTCAAAGTTATCAATTTTTTAAAACATTAGTGGCTATATTTATTTAATATTATTTACCTAATTTAATTTACTCATCTCTTTAACAAACATAGGATTTACATTCACTAAATCCTAAAATATTAAAACATTTGGTGAACCTAGCATACTTTGAATATTGTAAAAACAACCTAACCCTAGATAACCTTAGGGTTTACATTTTCATCATCTACTCAAATTTTAATTTGTAGCCTATCATCATGATTATCATGATGTACTCCATTTCCTACTTCATGTTAAAAATTCATGTGCTTTTCTTACCATGTTTATTACCATCCATTAGTATAAAAGTACACATGTATGTCACTCCTCTCATGGATCATGTTAGAGTTAATTTTATTTTATACATTAGACTTCCCTCATGTGGGTCCCATTATTATGAGGATAATTTCTACATGTATCACTTTGAATTACATTTGGTTACTACTATATAATAAATGCCTCAGAGGACTCCTTTTATTCTACATCCACCTAGACTAGTTAATTATCTTTGCTCCTATCCTGCCTCTACTACTCACCCATGTTAAATAGTAGATCTCATGATTCAAGTCATTAATAAGAAAAATAAGGTGACTCCTTAGCTTATATAGGAGAAACATAATCCCCCCATTCCTCGTCATCCCTATCACACTACAATGGGACTTAAAGATTAACAAATAACATTTGATATTGTGAATCAATTGAGAAATACAGTGGTTATGATATCCTTATTGGAATCACTTCAAAATCAAAATATTTTAAAAGATATTCTTTTTCAAACACTCAATCATAAATATTTGCCTCATGACATAGAACCAACTTAATTTTCATCTATCATGAACATTATCAAGGATGTTGAGGATGTTATATATCTTTCCAATGAGGACTTACCCTCAAAGTCAATAACTACTTAGAATTTACCACTTTTTATTCAATCATAAATTAATTCCACCACTATTAAATGAGTTATAATTGATATTGATTCAAGACTTAACATATTCAACCTCACAGTTCCATAGATTTTTAGGTTTGATATAGTATCCATTCAAAAGACATATAATAATATCAGAGGTTTTGATGACATTCCTAGACAAACATTGGGTTTTATTACATTAGACATTATGGTAAGGCCAAAAACCTTACCTAAAAAATTTTAAGTGATGCCTAATAATTTTAGCTATAACTTATTACTTAGGAGACCTTATATATATGAAATGGAGGATGTACCCTCTACTTTCCATAGATGCATCATGTTTTTACATGATATATAATTATACACTTGTCCAATAGATAATTAGCTATTCAGATATTGTATACTCACCAAGATTCCTACCCCAATTATATCTTATATGGGATACCTCATGTGATAATATAATCCTCACCTCATAATATTATAATTTAGCATATGCATACATATGAGGTTAGGGAGTTTAGAAATAGTATTCGTACACCTACATATTTTTTTTATAGCATAGTTACCTTCCTTGATGGTAGAGGAATAGCCTTCCATAGTAAAAATATCCCCACCCAAGGTAGATTATGAGATTCTTGCAACACAATTACCACTAATTGTTAACTCAAAAGAATTATACATCCATAACTCTGATACAGATTATAAGGCCAATATAGAGGATGATCTAACACCTATTGACATCAATGAATATTTATGTGGATTAATTTTCACACTAATAGGTTTAAGAGAGTACAAAGATGATTATAAGGAACTTATACCTCTTTCTACATTAGAAACACCAATTTTTTATAGTCCTATAACTATAAGGTATCACACTCAGCTATAATCAATGACAAATACTTCCATTCATTTAGTACATATGATTAAATCTATGGATATAGACTTATTTATATAGATTTAAGTATGGAGTTCATAGGATATACCACACTACATTTTATATATATTACTTGACAAGAGATTGATGGTGTTACCCACAATCTGGCACAAATTTGTTAGCAAATTGTCACCATGTGAAGGTTAACCCTTTTGTCATTTTCATAGACTTACAGGACATTATATTTTTACATGCTCAACATTAAAACATAAATGGAATAAATTCAAGTCTCATAATAATATTCAGATCATACATCCTTCACCTCTATTTATATGATCACATTTAGATATATGAGCACCACAATAAAGTCATCACTGACATAAATGATCATGGAATGATTCATTGACTATATAGATTTTTTTTATAGGTAGATACATTCCCCATATGGCTATATATGAGGATTATGATCCTAATACTTTCACTTTGGCTTTTTATATCACATACGATATCATGAAAATGAGATACAACATGTTATACATTATCAAAATTACAATGAACATATCGCACTACTAGTTATATGTGACCCCAAGGTGGCCAACACATTATGATTTATCATGATCAGGGGTACTCATCTACAAGTTACACTTAGAAGTACATGGTTCTAGTTGATGGATGTCATAATAGATTGATTAGATAGATGTTTGAAATTCACTCATGGGGGACACGTGGTTCACATTATACATGATGGTAAAGATGAGAATCACAAGTTTCATACAGATAGTATACAATCTAATATGGTTTATCATGGGATCACATGAGAAGAATCTTACACATTCAAGAAAATTTTTATTCCAATGCACAATGTCTAGACTAATGCCTAGGATAAGGCTCCACTAATACATATAGAATGGTATCATGGTTGTGATGATGATGTCTTAATTGAGTTTGGACAAATCTAGTTTCCAACATTGGATAATATCCCATTAGATCCACCATTTGATTATCAACATCCCATGGATGTGCTTTTGGGAATATAAAGACATTCAACTTTTATTTTATACTATCTCATTTAATTTGAGCATTTACTTAGACATACTTTAATTCTCTCTTGCTTTTTCTACATATTTCATTTTCATGTTGCTTCTAGATAGCTTATTTCTAGAAAATACCACAACATTATAATATTCTATAAAATACAAAAACAATATAACTTACTCAAAATTCATAAAATTGAAGATTGTATACATTGTTATGTTTACATTTATTATATTTTTTAGACACTACATATGCTAGCTATCTTAGTGTAGTTAGTTTTATCACACATACATGCTTCACTTTTTATTGTCAAGTTCTTGTAAATTGCTTATAGGACTCAGGTCCACTATAGTGATATAAACTTATTATTATCTACCCACTAGGGGAATATATATTGATACATGGGTCTTCACTTGACACATTCTCTCACTTGGGGGCATCCTATACATAGTTTCAATTACCAGGTTTGATCCTTTTATGCTCTACATCCCATCTTTAGCATTATTATATCTTGATATTTATCATGCTACTATTACTCATATTTTTTTAGATATTACTACTATAGACTCGACATATGTACATCCTAGATCTTACATAGTTTTTTATTACATATTCATGCATACTTTCATTTATAGATTTCTTAGTTTAGACTTGTTTGTATCTCTATGCTTCTTCTATTTGAGTAAATTTGAATATGTCATTCTTCTTTGGCTCTATGCCATTTATATTCACAATATGTATGCTTTGGGAATTTTCACATATCATTGTGTGTGCCTTCTTGATTGTGTACGTATAAATTTGAGCATGTCCTTTTATGTGGCTCTAATCTAGCTTGTTTTTTGGTTATACATGTGGACATTTGAACATGTCCTTATATGTCTTGTTTTTTATTAGATTTAGTGGCATATGTCATGTCTCTTATATTTTAGTCCATAGTCCTATTTTTTGTGGATAATGTATTTTCGATGTATGATTTTCTATATGCATCATGGCTATGACACTTATCTTTGCTTGTTACACACTCTAGTTTTATATACCATGAGGGACCTCATGCATCTACACTTCCTCTTTGGGTGTCCTAATGGACATCATGCCCCATCCCCCTAGGTAGTTACCTATTTTTACTTAGATTTACTATTATATGCATTTTGACATCTATCATGACACCCTTATGAATTATAGACATGATATACATCTTAAATTACATACCTATGCTTAGAATATCTTACATTTAAATGTTATGTATCCACATGATATTGATTATTATGCAGTTATCATATATGATTTGGCTAACAAACATTTTACAAACCTTTTTCTTTTAAGGATAGATATTCCATAGGTTAAACAACTCCCCTCAAAAGAGGGGGAATTCATAGGTGTTTATTCTAGAGATCAAGATCCTATATTGTACTCATAGTACATTTTTATCACATAAGCTCAATTACATAAAATAAAACATAGGTAAACATAGTGGAAAAATATCAACTTAAAAATTAGTATAGTTGCACATAAATGACACTATAATTATACTAGTAACCAAATTAGGACACTACCACCACATTTTCAGAAATGGCATTATTGTCCAGGACATAGTGCTACTATCCAGTAGCATCAATTTTAGAAAAACCTAGATTGGCTAGAAAAGTAAAGTAAGTACAATACATGTTCATAGATTTAGTTATCGATTTATTAGCTATACTTAATTTTCCTTATATTCATACTAGTTTAACTTAGATCCATATCATTTTGCTCAAATTTTTGGCATCATGTGAGGCATGATGACTCGCATATTCAGTTTAGATACCTAGACATAATTTATTATAACTTAATCTAGAATCCATATACTCAGATATTAGATTTGGGGGCATGTGTGCAATACATTATTTCCATATGCTCACTTACACATCATTTGGTTAGATGGATTGATAAATTCCATGTCATTATCTATGTTATATAAACTTGACATCACATTCCAGGTTACACACTAGTTTCATGCCATAATCCATTTATAATCATTAGCATTTTTGAGTGGTTTAGAGATGCATAATGTACCCAAGTGACCATAGAGTTGACATACATAGTTAGATATATCCAATTAGACATTTATACTGCTTCACATAGTTTTATTTTAGATGCATCTATTACACATGGATTGGTAATTATGGATTCATATCTAGCTTGAGTTCTTGAGCCACCTACAAGAGAGGGTTGGACATACTATCGATCCAATCCAAGTTATTCATATGTCATGATCCACTAAGCAGGGGTGGGTATGATGGATTCAAAATGGGATTAGGTTTTTAATCCACCCACATATTAAGATTAAGTAAGCTATCATCTCAATCCAAGCTATTCATTGATTGATCACTATATATTTACACACACAAGTTTTCACCAGGTTCATGCATTGGTTTCCATACCTAGTGAGGTGTATTCATTCCTTTCCTCTTTCCTATCTCTTTACTAATTTTTATTTAGTTTTACTTATTTAATCAATTTAGTCTTTAATTTAGTTTTGATACATCCTAGGTAAAGGCTAATGTATGCATGTTTTAATTGTAGGTTATACATTGGAGCATGTTTCACATACTTAGACCAAGATTCACAGACCAAGAGCCAAATTCACAAGTTTCACCTCTTATGTAAGTCTAGGTATGCTTCTTTTTATTTTATCCTAATCATTTCTCTTTTCTACATTTCTATAATAAAGGGAGGTAAAATTTAATCACCAAAAGTGGTATTTGAGTAATAAGAGTGATACTTGAGACTACCTATCCATAGAATATCCCTAGACCTATTATATATCCTCTTTTAACACTTATCCAATCTTTGTGTAGTCCACATATATCCCTAGTCATCCCTAAAGTAGTCTAAAACACTCATTTTCTAACCCTAACCCTTTATACCTAGTGTTATACCAACTCGATACTAGTGCCATAATAAGGAAACTAGTGGAATATGGCATTAGTGTCCTAAAAATGGATCTAATGTCCTTTGCCATATCTTTTCCAAAATAGATATATTTTCAAAACTATAACTTCCTAAGGTTAGCCTAGACATATTTTATGATCTACATAAGAAAAAGATAAGTATATATATACATCACTTTTAGCCTTCTAACCACTAGATGGAAATCAAATGATCTATAAAATCTACACTGATTCAGTGTACAAATTTTTTATCTTTGATACTTTTGTCAAATCACAGAATTTCTAAAAACACTCAAGGAAATGAAATTAAATTTGAACATTTATCATATTTTTATCAAACCCCAAATTACTCAATTTTCCAGTAATATGTCATATTTTAATAATTATGAGTTTAATAATGATTAATAAATAAAATTAATAAAAATTTAGAAAAGTAATGCATAAATAAAATCAGCTCAAGACAAGCACTTGATAATGGAGTTTGGCAATGCTTACATCTTCGGGTTCACTTATAGTATGAACTGATCCATTTACTTGAAAAGTGATACATGGAAAACCCTAATTATTTTCAAATGGATACTCTAATATTTTACACAACTCATAAAACAAATCTTCAAAAATTCTTGGTAAACCCATGAATAGACCTTCCACCTTACTGTCATGCGAATGCAATCTCACAAACTTGTAGATTTCCATTAAAGGTATCAAAAATGGAATATTAAAATGGTCTTAAGAAATAATCATAGAGATTTCAACATACCATTAAAATTTTATTCAAGTCTAGGACAAATCCCTAGTTTACACTAAGAAGTGAAAATCTCTCCAAGTCCCTCAAAACATGGGATTTTGCAAACTAGTCTATTATGGCCTATACACAGTCTGATCTATTATTCACTTTGAGGAATTAAAAAGTGAAAAAAACACCTCAAATCCAGACACTTAGTATATGTATGGAATCATCTCTTTCTCTAGCTCTTGGCTTTTAGCTTTGACTCTCAGTTCTAGCTCTCAGCTCTTCAACTCTAGCTTTGGCTCTGATCTGGGCAATAATATAGGTGACAATTCGGGTGATGGTTCTACCCCAATTGATGATGGAACTTCCAAGAGCCATAAATTTTTCACCATAGCTTTGATTGACTCCTAATTTTAATTGTTGGAAAGCTAATAATTAGAATAACATGGTGAGATAGCATGATCTTTTATCAGTGGGTTTTGACCCCCCAAAAACCCAACAAAATTTCCCCAAATTTCAATTTTAGTAATGTAGTCTAGAAATAGTAAGTTTCTAAAAAAAGTAATTCCTTGAATTATGTATTGTTGTGAATCATGGAAGTCAAAGCACTTCATCTCCTTCAAGATTGGTGACCTTACACATCCTCCTCCTACCTTAAAAATGTGTATAAATGAATATGTAACCCAAAAAGGAAATTAGACATATTTTCCTAGAGATAAGCATATGTTTTTTGTTTGCAATCTTGAGTAATACAAAATATCTTCTAAGATAAATAATTGTTACTATGTTATTTTCATGTTCTTGAAATATATTTCAGTCAAAACTTCTAAGTTTTGGATCAGGATCTCAACTTTGGCTCTTCAGCTCTGAATCTCAACTCTTGACTCTCAACTCTAGGTCTTAACTCTTTAGCTTTGGATCTCGATGTTTAACTCTCAAATCTATCTCTTTAGATCTATCTCTCACCTATGACTCTAGCTCTAGCTCTGGCTCTTAACTCTAGAATGAGGGATTTGAGACTTTAGAATGAATTCACTGAATTCCAATTCTAATTCCTAATTATTTAAAAATAACCCCTCACCCCTTTATATGCTTGTGTGAGGTCCAATTTTTCTAATTAGAATGATTATCCTCAATCTATTTTAATAATTTTCATAATTATCCCATACCTAATATTTATGGGATTTTAAATTATCCATTATATTTAAAAATAATGGGTGATAATTATCCCAAATTTATAAATTTATGATGGTTTATATTTATCCCCATTTAATAAGGTGGAATTTATGAATATTAATGACTTGGGTTGAGCCATATTTCCATGTCACTTTATTGCCACATCATTAAGTTTGACTATAACTTTGACTAGTCATAACTTACACATATGAACTCCATTGTTTGAATTGTAAAATATGCCAAAAATCTTGTGACGAGTTCTACATCATGAAACTAGTTCATAAACATTCTAAGATCTTCATTTTTTTAGTTTTGACTAGCATTGATGACTTATTGACCTGCTTTGACTAGAACTTTGATCAGTTACATAAGGAGTGAATGAGCTCTATTTTTAGAGTTATACATACCATCAAAAAGATCTCGACATGCCCTTTAAAATGGTATAAGTTTTGACTTAATTTATGATCTTATCTAAATTTACCTCTAGATCAATCTTCCCCACTAAGAGGGCTTTTGTTCTACCAAAATTTGGTATCCAACTTGATCCTCTAAAATTCTAATTGGTTTTGAAGAATTTCAATGGGTCTTTTATCAGTCTACTAAGGTTCCACAACTATGCCTATAATGCTTGCAAAAATTGATTGATTATATCTTCTACAAATCCTCTAGTTCTATATGGCCATCAATATCCTCTACATAGAACTAGGAATCCATGACTTCATCTACTACATGGCTTCACAAGAATTTATACATATATAAGCCTAGTGATCTTCTTTGCTACTATTAAATGGTCCTCTACAACATATCAAGTACAGAACCCAAATCATAGTATAGAGATAATAATGGAAAAATATGACTCATAACTCAAAAATGTAGAAATCCTAAAATAAGCCATGAGTTATACTGAATCCTAAAACTACCAATAAGGTCATAATATATCAAACTATCTACCTATTATCACATCTTATGAGTGGTAAAATGCCAAATACTGAAATAATCACCAATGCAACTACAAGACAAGTTTGTTAATGTAAACAAAATACAATATTGGTTATGACAATGTCACAATACATTACCTCTATGGGTCTTATCATGCCTCTAATCATAAATATGCCATAAATAGACGCATTTCAAAATAGTAGTTATTCTAAAATAAGTACTATAGGAAAGTAAAATCTTACCCAATAACTTATGCAACTATTGTCAAATCTCCCAAGCTAATCAATGAGTTAAATTCCTTAATAATTCAACAAAAAAATCATAAAGCTAATACTCGAGATTCTAAAAATAGATATTTTCAAAATACAAGCGTGAGAATTAAAAACTTCACATGATAAACTTGTCTCAAAGTGTTCCCACAATAGTAGCTCCAAAATGCATATATTAATCCACTAATCATGACAACATGAAATTAAAAAAACTATTTACTAACCCTTTTTATCAGATTCTCCTATTTAGGGTGTTTAATTTATTTAGTGGATTTACTAAAATATACATGGGTTAACTGAAAAAAAATCATTAATTACCTTATCAATAGGTTTATAAACCATCTTCTCACCATTATCAGGATGGTGGGATGGTTAAAGTTTCCAGCACTTCTCAACCTAATTTCCACTCATGTGACAATGAGTGCAAACATCCCTCTTCTTAGGTGAGGTCACCCATTTACTAGTTCTCACTTTGCTAGTATAAGAATGGTTTTTAGCAACTACAAGCGTCTTCAATAAAACTTATCTTTTCCAACAATATGTGGCACAATGGTTATTCAATCTACAAAATGTACAAGGAAAAGAATGCAACATCTTCTGAATATCAAAACCAAATTTTTTAAATGGTAGAAGTGAATCAAAAGTCATAGAATTCACATTCTTATTGGTTGTTTTTCTAGTGTAAGAATGAGGAGGTGGAATCTCAATAACTCTTTTACCTAATTTCTTACACCATTCATCATTCCTTCATAGGGAGGAATTCTACACTACTAATGGCCTAAAATCTTGGTTGTCAAAAGCTTGTCCTCTTATAGCAATGGAGGAACTCTCTCCAACATCCACTTTCTCACTAGCGTAACCAAATCTTGAATGGTGAGATCTATGCTCTACCTATATTGGGTTATCAATACCTTGGCCATTCTTACCAAGGCCCCTTCCATCAAATCCCATATTTAATAACCATTTAGATCCAATGCCCTTAGTGTGTTTCTAAAAACTACCAAAAGCAATATCTAAAACATCTAAAACTACATGAAAGGAATTATTAGATGAAAAAATTATAATGCATTCATCAATCATATTGATTGCATTTACAGTGGAAGACAATTCATGAAGATAGTGTTTTTCTTCATCCTACATCTATGCCAAGAGCTCATCATTAGCTTGCAACTCTGATTTTAAGTGGGCAATCTCTTCTTGTAATGATTAAAAATGAGCTCTTAGGAAAGCATTCTCTTTTTGGATCTTTTGATTAATTTATTCAAGCTCATTAAGCCTCTCCCTTTTCAAGTCTTTGTCCATTATTTCTTATTCCCTACAAATAACCTAATTCCATAAATTGCACACTACAAATGGAATGTCAAAAAGGCCAAAAGTCTACAATAATACTAGAAACCAAAATTGAAACAACTGATATCAAATCCACACAATCAAAATTTGACCTAGCATACTAATAGCTCTGATACCAAACCTGATCTATAAACTCTACATTGATTCACTGCATAAAAATTTTACCTTGGATACTTTTGTCAAATCACATAATTTCTTGAAACACTCAAGGAAATGAAACTAAATTTGACCTTTTATCATATTTTTCTCAAATCCCAAAGTGCTCAATTTTCCATTAATATGTCATATTTGACTAATTATGCATTTAATAATGATTAATAAAAAGTTTTAATCAAAATATAGAAAATGAATGCACAAATAAAATCAACTCATGACAAACACTTGATAATAGATTTTGGTAATGCTTATGTCTTTGGGTTCACTTATAGTATGCATTGATCCATTTCTTTGAAAAGTGAGTACATGGCCAACCCTCATGATTTTCAAATGAATACTCTAATATTTCACAAAACTCAAACAATAGAGCTTCAAAAAGGCCTAATAAGCCCACAAATAGACCTTCCACCTTACTATCATGCGAATGCAATATCAAAATCCTATGGATTTCTGCCAAAGGTCTCAAAAATATAATTTTAAAATGGTCTTAAATAATCATCATAATTCTTTCAACATATTATATAAATAGTCTTAGAGTCTAGGACAAAAACCTAGTTTACATCAAGAAGTGGAAATCTCTCCAAGTCCCTCAAAACATAGGATTTTGTAAACTGGTCCATTATGGCCTATACATATTCTACTCTATTATTGACTTTAAGGAATTATAAGGTACATCAAAATACCTCAAATATATACACTTAACATATGTCTATAATAATATCTTTCTATGGCTCTTGGCTCTAGCTCTCAGCTCTAGGTTTGGCTCTCAGCTCTAGCTCTTCAGCTTTAGATCTCAGCTCTTAAAATTTGTAATTTAGATATCATCTCTATCACTTCAACTTTAGATCTTAGTTCTTCATCTCTAGATCTCAGCTCTATCTATTCAACTCTCACTCTTTGGATAGCTCTAGACTCTCAACTCTAGCTCTGGATCTTAGCTCTGGCATGAGAGCTTTGAGACTTTGGAATGAATTCATAAAATTCTAATTCCCAATTATTTCCAAATAATCCCTCACCCTTTTATATACTTGTGGTAGGTCTACTTTTTATAATTGGGATGGTTATCCTCAATCTATTTTAATAAATTTCATAATTATTCCATACCTAATTTTTATGGGATTTTAAATTATCAATTATATTTTAAAATATGGGGTGATAATTATTCCCCAATTTATGATGGTTTATTTTCATCCCCATTTAATAAGGTGGAATTTATAAATATTAATGGCTTGGTTCAAGCCATATTTCCATATCACTTTATTGCCATGTCATTAGGTTTGACTATAACTTTGACTAGTCATAACTTACACATATGGACTCCATTTTTGAATCGTAAAATGTGTCAAAAATCTTGAAATGAGCTCTACATCGTGGAAATAGTTCATAAATGTTTCAATATCATCAATTTTTCTAGTTTTGACTAGTGTTGACCACTTATTGACCTACTTTGATTGGAAGTTTGAGCAATTGTATAAGGAGTGAATGAGCTCTATTTCTAGAGTTTTACATACCATCAAAAAGTTATTGACAAGCCTTTTGAAATGGTACAGGTTTCAGCCTATTTTAGGACCTTATTTTAATTTAACTTTAGATCATCAAATGTAAAATACACTTTCAAACTTAGAGCAAGTTCAACACAATTAAGGTTATCAATCCCTATTCTACCCTAATTATGCATACTACCATCTACAACAACCATAAAATTAGATTATCTAGATTTATAGTCTCAATCACATTCAAGGACTCAAGGATACTATAATATTAGCATCACTTACACTTACACCAAGATTTAGGTGGACATACCTAAATAATACTTGATCCCTCTTTAGAGTGTTGGTATATGGTCAACTCTCTTCATAGTAGGGTGTTAAGGATGTCTATCCTACCCTACTAACAAACACACTTTTTAGCTCATGCCCTAATTACATGAAGGATTAGAGTTTGCATAATAAATCATTAATTATATGAAAAATATATGGTTATATAGCTCATAGATAAAGAAATAAATGTCTAAGATATAAACACATGTGCACCTAGAAGCTAAGGATAATCCCACACACAAGACATTATTGCCAATATTAGGACACTACCACCACTTTTTTAATAATGTCATTATTGTCCAATTATGGTGTTACTATTTTGGAGGGTTTATAACATTTTGATCTAATTTATTACACTCAAACTAGCTTCCATCTTAGTTTTCAACACCGAGATCATTTGTATCAATTAATTTCTAGCTAAGGCATTACTTTTATTTCTAGAAAGATTAAAGCTAGTCAATTCTATAATAAATTAGTGACTATATTTATTACATATTATTTCCCTAATTTAGACTACTCATCTATTTAACAAACAAATGATTTACATTCACTAAGTATTAAAAGGTTAAAATACTAAATTTGAAAATAAATTGGTATATTGTAGAGATAGTCTACCATCCTTGTGTTTAAGATATCTTTACCCCTTTAACCTATATTCCCTTATCTATATTTTAGGGTTAAATAAATGATTTTTTTAAGGTTTAAAAATGAGTCTGTGTTAGTGAAGACTATAATAAAAGAGAGAAACATGAATAGTTTATGCATAATTAATTCCTTTTTAGAGATAATCATATCTAGATGTTCAAATTAGTAGGGCCAAAGATAAGAAATTCAATAAGAGCTAAGGTTATATAAGAAGGTATTAAATGGTCACATATGCAAATAAATGGAAGAATAATATGCAACAGACTAGAAGATATGTAAAATACAATTTTATTATTTCTGAATGTTTGTGAATTTTAATTTTAGAGTGATTTAAAATGAAAAATATACTTAATTATCCCATTGATATATGAACTAAAGTAATTAATTATTAACAATAAACATATTACCCTCTTTGGATAAAATGTTTTAGGTGTTCTTTGTTTAACCCTAAATTAAGATGGGTTAATATAATATAGGGTTAAGAATATAGAGATGAATAAACACAAGGATGATAAAAATATCTATAGTAACACAATTAATCACAAAATTAGATTAAAAATATCTTGGATTTATAGTATTGAGATACACTAAAAATATAAAGTACAACTATTTTTGATATTGTAATAAATAGAAAATAAGATTACTTGGTTGGTTTACTATGTTCATGTAGATATGATATGTGAAAATATATAAATAAACTACATATAGAATTTGGAATAGTCATAAAATTATGAAAATTTATAATTTATGGCCTTGGATACTTGCATCAAATATAAATAGTTACATAAATGCCTGTCTCTAAGTTGGATGTAGGTTTTTAATATATAATATTGATTGGATTTGAGTGAGATCACCTATATACTTATTGATTTTATTTCACCTTTTCTATGATGTGTTCAAATATCATGCATAGGTTGTCACTCTTTGTCAAATGATCAAATCCTAACTTTCTCATCCTTAGATTGACTATGAAAAAAATGGGTTAGTGGACACACTGTGCTAAGATACCCCAAGAAACTCTCTATCAATGGGAATTATATACATATCTAATACTTTGAAGATGGCTTCATAGTTATGTAGTTATCTCCTAATTATTGGCTTGTGTGTGCATAAGGATGTAATGTGTGGTAAGAAAGTGCATAGATTGAGGTAAGTTGTAACTTCAAAAATATGGCTGATGTGATGCTCCTTCAGTAATTTAAACCTATATATGGGTTGTGTCTATGATTGATATTTAAATAGAAAAGAATAGGATAAAATTTATAACTATAATTTTTGATTATATGATTTTGGTAAGTTTCCTTGTGAGTTACTAGGTCTTTTTCTAGGTGAGACATGAAAGATGATTGATCTTGTATATATACCAATCCTATTTGGAAATATCTTACATTAAAACACTTATATAAAATGTGAAATTGGATGACTTAGGCGTGGCTAATATCACCCAACCTATAGGTCCTCTTTCTTGCTCACACAACCCTTCTCTGTTAGTCTTTCACTGATTCCTAAAAATCCATATCTTTTCAAACTAAGATTTTTGAGACTCAGATAGTCCTCTCAAGCCTATATCTATCCCCCTAGATCTCATTCCCTTAAGACAATAGCACCCAACTTAGACAAGAACATCAAAACTTAGGGTGTCATATTTCTAGTGTTGTTGTCCAAGTTCATTTTTATCTCAAATAATCAGATTTCCCCAAATCCTTATCTTTTTCCTTGTCAACCTAATACAAGTTCATCTAACCCAAAATCATTAATAATCTTATAAAAGTCCATTCAAAGTCCATTTATAAGGACTATCACTCATTTATAAGAAAAAAGCAAGAATAGAAGCAAGTACACTCAAGCACTCTTCCTTATTATCTATATATAACCTTCTAAGATCATTTCAAACATATTCAAGCACTCATTCCAACCCATGGTCATCCAAAGTACATCCATTTTTGCAGCTATTTGCATAAATCACACATTATTGCACTAAGCACTTCAATAAGAGAACTAAATTTAGCTTGATCCCTCTTCAAAGTATTAGTATGCAGGTAACATTCCCATATATGGGGTGTGAAGTGCATCCAACATATCCTTTAAAAAATAACCCCTTCTCTTATTTCCCTAAGTTTCAATTCAAGTTCAAGCAATAGGAGCTCCTGAGGGTTTCAAAGATTGAATCAGACACACAGTGAGCTCCATAGGCTTTTAAGCCTCAAAATTTCATAGATAAGGTAACACTGACCTACCAGATAGAACACAAAAAACATTCAACCTCAAGATAACAACATCAAAATAGAACTATAGTGCTAGACAATAGGGTATCCACTTTTAACACTCCTATCCAACTTAGAAGTGATGTTCAAGAACCTATTATAGCCTATTTTTTGGTCATGTTCCTCTAGTATCAGACTTTATCTTAGTCCATATCAGTCAGGATAAGCTAATTTCTAATTTCTCTCACATACTACTATATCTATAAAAAGATAAATTACTATCTATTTACACAAATTAGTAGGTTAATTAAATCATATCTACTTATTGATTTAATTTACTCCATATATATTTATTAATTAGGAATAAAACTCCATTATTTTAAAAAATAACAAAACATTTGGTGAACCTAACTTACTTCTAACTTTCACACAAAAACCCCAAAAAACCTAGGGATAATTATTTGTAATTTTTTTCATAATTTCCTAACTTTTCCTAAATTTAAAAATTAGAAATCTATCAATTCATTGCAAAAATATCACATATTTTTTCAAACCCTAGTTTGCACATACTAGGTCTTTTTTTGCATACAAACACATTCAACACACTAGGATCTAATTTTAGAAATATTTTTTGATTTTTCCTAAATTATTCAAGTAAAATTATACAAATTTTGGCTAAATTTTTCAAATTATTTCACTAATTTTAAAAAATTATTTCAAAACCTTAGTTGCATCAAATACATTCTCAATTATTTTTTAGTACTTTTCACATCATTTTTAGAAAATTTAGCTACATATCAAACTCAGAAAATCAATTCAAAAATCAAACTCTCATAATATTTTTGAAAAAAATGAGTTGCATATACTACCACCTTTTTACTTCTTATGATATCACCTTACCTTTTTTGAATTTTCGTATCCTTTCTATGCATATTCTAGGTCTTTGTTTATATTATACTAGCTTAATATTTTATGATTTTATCCAAGCTATTTTTCTTATGCCACCTAAGTTCCTTGCATCTCTTCCCTCAAGATGAAGTACAAGACTTAGTGGTAATCCTCCTAAATTCACGTAGATTCCTTCAACTTGACCATATACCATGGATAAACAACCAAATCAGATTCCTATTATACATTTTACACATCCAAATTATATAAATTTCTATGAAGATAACTCTGATCATGAGCAGTATGAAAATACCAATGATGATGTACACACCAATGCTCTTGCTCCACCACATGGGACTACCAATCCACTACTTCCTATTATTGATAATGAAGTAGTCATTAAGAAAGATTTGGTTTTACAAAATTTCAAAAAAAGAATTAAGGAAAAACCTAAAGATCATACACTAATTTTGTAATCTATCATGGAAATCGAAAAGGCTAAGCAAGTTGAGTCTTCTAGTCATTTAGAGCAGCCATTTGTAAATGATACTATGGGGACAACTATGTCTCAACCACTCCCTATAGTAGCCCAACCTTCTTATATGCCACTAGTTGTAGCTAGTACATCCCTATCTCTTGATGTTGCTTCCCTTATGAAAGATATATGAACTCTTCAATCCAAGGTGCAACATCTTGAGTAAGGTACCACTAGACCTATGCAGGCCTTAGATTCTTTTGATCTTCTACATACACCATTGGCATGTCATATTGCTTCTACACCTTTTCCATAATGTTTTATTTAACCCAAGCTTACTCTTTATGATGGTAAGGGTGATCCAGAGACACATTTGAGAGCTTTTCATGTAGCATGTTAGGATTATATACCCAATGACTAGCTACTTACCAAGATATTTTCATAGAACCTAAAGGAGTATGTTTTATAATGGTTTTATAGTCTACCAAATCAATCAATCATAGCCTTTAATCCTTTAGTAGACATTTTCTTCACAAAATTTAGTATCAACATTGGTGACAAGGTTTCATATGCATAGATTGCATAACAAAAATAAAGGTCAAATGAGCCCCTCATAGATTATGTTCTTAGATACAAGACTACTTTGGTTAAACTAACTATCCTCATGGATAATAAAGAGCTACAAGACATCTTGAAATATAACCTTTTACCAACATTACATGAATCTATTATGTTTAAAATATTCTCTTCACCAAATTGTATCATACACTCAAGGGAAGAGAAATCAATCTAATTTCAATTGGAAAACTTATGTATTCAAGTATCTCAAACACAACTAACAAGAGTAATAACAAAGTCCCATACAAAGTCAAAATTAGTGATAATAAGAATCAAAATAAACCAATAGTCAATGTGGCTTTAGAGCTCCTTTAGAATGTGGTTTTAACATCACCTCCTCATCATGCATTTACCAATCTACCAATTTCTCTAGCTAGGGTTTCACAACAATTATTGGAATATAACATCATCACTCTCCTACCTATCTAAGAAATAGATGTAATAAATCCTCTTCCATGAGGATATGATCAACATGTATTTTTATATTTTCATAGGGAACTAGGACACACAACAAACAAATGCATCAATTTTTGAGATAAGATATAGGACTTGATAGATGATAATATACTTGATCTAGGCACTTTAGTTGAGCCTCCAAAGACAAATCCAACACAAGATAAATCTTTAAAATTATTTTTAGATCCATTTCCATAACATTCAAAACAAGAGAAAGAGGACACATTAGGTGTTCATCATACATACTATACACATCCTCTACCAGTTACATATCAAGCATTTTCAGTTGAGGCACATCTTTTGAGGGTTATGATAGGTGTGTATCAATATAGAGTTCTAGCTAGGCCTTAGATATATTTTTTAGATAAAGAGATTGTGGAGGATAATATAGGATATAATGCACTTTTTATTAGAGCACATATTCATAATCAACCTATTCATAGTGTACTCATTGATAATGGTTCTAATCTTAACATGTGCACCTTCACACTACTTTAACATTTAGGTTATTAAAAGTAGGATGTCACCCCAATAGACACAATTATCAATGGTTTTAGTGGGCATATTCAGAGTTCATTGGGTGAGATATTACTTCCACTATAGGTTGGTACTACATATATGGCAACACCATTCACTATAATTCCTTGCATACAATTTTTTGATATATTACTTGGTTGACCATGGATTCAAAAACTTAGGTTAGTACCCTCTATAGTTTAAAGATGCATGAATTTTATTCATGCTAATTAGGTTATCAAAATTTATGGAGTTATTTATGAGTCACCACTCCCCACTTTAGAGACATCTACTAGCTTCTAGTCACCAACTTTAATTTTTTTAGTAGTTTTAGTTTCTCCTCAAGTTTTCGTATAGATTCCACTTTAGATCTAGCACAGTTTCTACATCCATCACCAGTACAAAGGGTTCATACACCCCCACATTTTCAAGATTCTAGATAACTTCTAGTGATAGTATTCACACCTAGAGAAATTACATTGAGGTCTCATATAACTACATAGAGAGCACCTATTTAGAGAACCCCTTATACTTCTAGATGGGTGCCTAAGAGCCCTAAAATTGCATCCACTTCTCAAAGTTATAAGGACCACACATTTAGCTTCTACTTTAGAGATTTTAGATTAGTTACAATGTACATAACTTTTAGTTTCCCAATCTCAAACATACAACCATGCCTCATGGTCATGCATGATTTAGTTATTTAATATAGGACACCATGATAGGGAGTCTCATATGAGACTCAATGGTTAGTATCATTTTTTCCTAATATTTCCTATACATAGATTATATTAATAAAACATAAAAATAATACAAAATTTTAAAATATAAAAACATTCAAATATATCAAAAATACCAATTTTTTTATTGTATTCATTTACCTTTTTTTCTTGGATTTCATGATGGATATCATGCTCTATCTCTCCAACTAACAACTAACATCTAACATTTCTAGTTCAATACTTTGTACAAGATTTCACATTTTTATATCTATTTAGTCATACCGTCATTGATTTAACAATCTCACAATACAAACATTAATATATCCAGAGATATTTTGTCAAATATAAATGTTATATCATATATCTATATAGCTTAACACAATTGTAGGACTCTTTTCTTTTGAGGGAAGTCATTAGAGGTTCATCATTCCTACCCAAAAAAGAGGGAGCATTAAATAGGGGTTTTATAAAAAAAATCAAACCTCCTAATATTCAAAATAATAACATTTAAAACACTCAGTATAGAATCCATATGTCAAACTAGCCAAATCAGAGCAAAAAAATAGTGATAGTTTCAAAGCAGTAATCAGTTTTCAACTAGACAACTATGTCAAAAATGGATATTAGCACCAAACATAGGGGTGTCCACATTTTAGTGATCCTATCTAGGAGAAAAAACACTCAAGGTTTATATAAATAGTTTAAAAATTTAGTTCATGGATAGTTTTTGCACTTCTAGATCATTCAAATTCAGCAGTTTTAGTATAGTTTTTTCAAATATAGGGGGTTATCATGCACATCATGATGGTTATCACTTATAGTTTAGATTAGGTTGTTGTTATAACTTCCAAATCAAAATCCATGTCATAGAGATCATTTATTGGGGGCAATGTGTGTGGAATATTAATATTCTTTTATTTCTTAGTTTTAGTTTATTTTAAGAATTCTCAGTGGTTGCATCCCTTACTTTATTTGTAGGAGGTTGACATCACATTCATGTTAAACTTTCATACAAGTTTAACTTTCCAAGTACTCAATCTATTGATTTGGCTTCCATATAATCCTAATACATCATTTTGGAGTGGATTTCATACAAGCCTAACCTCCATCTTTTGAAATGACCAAGAGTGGCCTAGTTTTTAGCACACATTCAACTATTCACACCACATTGTCAAGATTTGCAACATATCCATGGGCTCCATGATCCATCTCATATGACATATATTTTATATTGGTATCACTTCATAACTTCACTTCATGGTTCAATGATGGAGCCAAAGGGCTAACCTTTTTATTCTTGAGAAACCTATTCAGAGGGATTGGACACAGAGTTTAGACATCAATTAAGACATGCATGATTCATTAAATTCACTTAGTTGGTAATGATGGAGCCAAACGGCTAGTATTTAAATTATTGAGACACATTTTGGGGAATTGAGAACTCAACTCTATTCTTGATATTACTCTTGATTCAACACATACTCATCACAATCCAACATCACAATGGGATTTTTATTGGTTCAGATTCTTGGTGAGGTGTATTCATTCCTTTCTCTTCTTCTTACTCAACTTTGTACATTATTATTTTAGATATAGCATTTATATTAAGAACTGATCTGCTTTATGTTTTCATTTGTAGATTCACACTTCACAACATGCTCTCTCTGTGCACATCTAGCATCACATAGCTTCATGAGCTTCTCCCTTATAGGTAAGTTCAAGTATGCTTTCTATTTTTGCTTTGTCCTAGTATTTCACTTTTATACATCACTAGAATAAATTAGGGACAAATGAATTCATATAAAATGTCAAATTGGATGACTTAGGCATGGATAATAGCACCCATCATATATGTCTTCTTTCTTTCTCACACAACCCTTCTTAGTTAGTCTTTCCCTAGTTCTTAATCATCTGTAGCTTTCTATAATGAGATTTTTTTAGAGCTAGAAAACCCTCTCAAGCCCAAATCTATCTCCCTAGGTCTCATCCCATTAATAAAATAGCACCCAACTTAGATAAGAGCATCAAAACTTAGGGTGTCCTATTTTTAGTTCTATTGTCCAAGTTCATTTGTACCTCAAATGGTCAGATTTCTTCGAATCCTTATCTTTTTCCCTGTCAGCCTAATACAAGTTCATCTAACCCATGATCATTAATTACCCTATAAGAGGCCATTCAAAAATCCATTTAGAATGGTTGGCACTCATTTACAGGAAAGAAGTAAGAATATAAGCCAGTAAACTCAAGCACTCTTCCTTATTCTCTATATATAGCCTTCTAAGATCATTTCAAGCCTATTCAATCACTCCTACTAGCCCCTAGTCATTTAAAGTACATCCAATTTCACATCTAGTTGCATACATCACACATTATTTCCCCAACACTTTAATGGGAGAAATACATTAGATTGATCCCTCTTTTAAGTATTGGTATGTAAGTAGCATGCCAACATATGAGGTGTGAAGTATGTTAACCATATCCTTTACACACTAACCCCTTCTCTTCTTTCCCTAAGTTTCAATTCAAGTTCAAGGACTAGGAGCTCCTAAGGGTTTCAAAAATTGAATCAAACACACAATGAGCTTTGTAGCTTCTAGGCCTCAAAATTTCATAGATAGTGTAACATCGACCTACTAGACAGAACTTAAAAATATTTTAGCCTTAGGACAACAATGTTAGAATAGGACTATAACATTAGATAGTAGGGTGCCCACTTTTGGTTCTCCTTTACAACTTAGAAATGAAGTTTAGGAACCTATTTTAGCCTATTTGCTAGTCTTACTCCTCTAGTATTGGACTCTATCTTAGTCCAGACCAACTAGA
This sequence comes from Torreya grandis, assembly GCA_037957365.1. NCBI lineage: Eukaryota > Viridiplantae > Streptophyta > Pinopsida > Cupressales > Taxaceae > Torreya > Torreya grandis. The sequence continues at coordinate 582,261 of JARHVA010007412.1, forward strand.
ATAATCTAAGTTCTTATTTCTCTCACATACTACTATATTTCAAAAAAGAAAAAATACTATCTATTTACACAAATCAATAGGTTAATTAAATCATATCTATTTAATGATTTACTTTAGTCTAGACCTATTTATTAATTAGGAATAAAACTCCATGATTCTAAAAAATAACAAAACACCAACCATAAGGACATGTTAAAATTAAAAATTTGATGTGTTTAAGGAATAACACATAGTTTGGCA